>JAJKFI010000149.1:118699-276913 GCA_029204185.1 Lerista edwardsae | reverse complement strand
CCTCCTGTCTCATTGACTCCTCTCATCACTGACTCGTGATTGCTTCACTCATTATGGATTGTTTTTTTCTTTAAAAATGTTTTGTTTTTGTTTTGTGTCTTCGACACAGTTGGCCTGTTGCACATTTCACCTCTTGGCCTTTGGGGGAGCTCCTTCGCTATGTGTAATTTTCTTGTTCTGTTTGGGATGGAGGGAGGGTAGAATTCCATGTGGTGAAAGAACGCTTATGAGGTTTTTTTACAGCACTGGTGGTTGTGCATTTTGTCCTCCTCCCCAAACTCAGGAATGTTCTAAGCAGTAAAAATGGCTTCCCTTTCTGTCAGATATATCATGGTGTGTGTCCCAAGTTCTTGTTAGCAAATACTTCCATTGCAATCCTAGGCATCCTTTAATAGCATGAGAGGCCTTAGTGAGTTGTTTTCAAGTGCACATTTTTTGTTTCAAAACACTAAAAAATAATAAAAATTTAAGATGGGGAAAATATATATATACTATATAAATATATAGAGATATCTAGAAACTTGGTGTTTGGCGCACAAGTTTTTCAGTGTTGGATCACTAACTGTCGCAGGTACCATATGTGTAACATTTCTTAAACTGTTTTTTTTTCTTTCCTTTGTATGTATATTCCTTATAGGAAGCTATGTTGCCATGGTAATTAAAGCAAAAGTTAAGAGTTATTTCTGGGAGGTGAATGAACTTGACATTTCATTGAATATTACCAGGTTCAGTACTATTTTTTTAATGCTTCATGGAATTTAACAGGGGATTAAAAACAAATGTGTATATTAAAATATTGTACATCGGCAAAATTGCTGAAAGCAAATGACTGAAACTGAAGCAAGTGGCCTCCTACAATGGCTCTAAATTCAAATCCCCTTCTCTTTTAGTGCCACAGTTATTTATATGAAGGCATCTTGATCACTCTCAGACGTCATCCTCCTTTTTTATGTCAACCTTTTTTTGTATCCAACCGGACTGCAGTGCCCAATTTTCTTCTTTGTAACCATCAAACCATACCGAGTATGTTTGTAACCAACATTGTGATATTCTGTAATTGTATTGCTAAAATGAATTATTGACTTAATAAATCTAGTGTTCCTGCGTTCTTGAGGGAGACTTCCTGCATTCTTGTTCCAGACTTGAAAAACATTTCGTGGCAGAAAAGGCGGGACATGTTTAGGAATTGTCAAGATCCACATTATTTACATGTGTGTCTCACCTTTCCTTGGGAGGGGGGAAAAATAGTTTACAATAAACTTTCCAGGATCAATTTAAAGTGTTCCCAGGCAAGCATGAAAGCAAAATGGCACAGAATTTGGGGGTGGTGATATATTTAAATCCATTCATTATGAAAATGATACCAAATATTAAATGAATTCAGCACAGAATTTAAAGCTTTTTCAAAGGACCGTACAGGCATGCTCTGGTATCTATGGCTTCAGTTATCCACAGATACCATGGATACTGGGACTTCATTAAAAAGATCGGGGAACATGGAACAAACCTCCTTTTTTAACTTTGTTGTAGCAAAACCACTGATGTTCCCCTATCTTTCAAAAGGTGTCCCCAGGATCCACGGTTTCAGATATCCATGGTGGGATGCAGAATGGAACCCCAGCAGATATTGAGGCATGCCTGTATTCAGCATATGTTTAAAAGCAGAAAAAATAGGACTGATCTCTAAAGAAGGAAGTGCAACATGTATTTTTACAGTAAATAGCAGAAGCGAAAAAATTATTCCAGGTAGTTTAAAGCAGTGTTCAAATGTCAAAGAGAAGGGAGTATACTCTGGGAGCCAGAATGTCTTCCTTCTCCCGTTCTGAAGGTTGTCTTCTCTTTTTATGTCCACCTTGCCCTTTTAACAAGGCACTAAGTCTGTCTGAATTGTATCTTGATCTAATTTTGGTTTAATTTCTATGGCTCCCCCCTTCCCCAGTCATTTCATTTGGCAACAAAATAGGATGTTGAAATTCCCAGTCACACAACTGAAAAATGAATACTGAGGCAAATTTGACTATGCTGAAAGCCAGTGCGGTTCAAGTCCTCAGGGAATTGCTTTCCCTTGTTGATCCTCCTTTGGCAAACATCGTGTGTTCCTGTGCTGGTTGCATAATTTACCAGGACATGGAGCTCGCAACAACGGCATACTAGTTGAAGCATGTCCGTGGCTTCCTCACAGAGTTCACTCCTAACCTTCCAGCTTTGAAGTTGCTCCAGTACGTGGAGGTGGGGGGGCTAATTGCCAGCGAAAGTGCAGAGGCCAAAGGTCAGGCCTCTGAGGAGAATCATCAACTTGGGCCACAAAGAGAGGTGGAAGTTTCTCAAGTGCCACTGTGAGTCGCCAAAAGCAGAGGTGAGTGGTCTTGATTCCTGACCCTGCGGCAGAATTGAGCGAGGCTGACCTTGCACAAGGGAGGCCTAGTGCTCCCTGAGGTAAACCTTGGACTGGCTGAAGTTGGGCTCATCTAATATAATGTGTCATCTAAAAAAGAAAAAAAGCTATGCCTATAGAAAACTAAGTTATCAAGATGGAAGGATCTAGCTCAATTGCCTCCATAGAGCTCTCTTAGAGAGGGGTGTTTGTGTGTACGCATGTGTGTAGAGCTGCGATTTTTAACCTTTTTCCTTCTCACGGCTCACTGACCTCTATGGTCTTCTCTATGGTTTTTGCCTTGTGTGATGTCATTTCCAGGTTCTGTGGCTCTGTTGAATTGTCTGTCCTGCAGAGCTGGCAGAGGGACAGACAATTCATTAATACAGACAGTTGCCGAGAGAAACAGCTGCAGAATCCAGAAGAGTTTTTCAGTGATATTTAACTGTTCCATAAGTAGAGGTGTTTTTCTAGTGAGCAAGATAGGATTACAGATTCTTACTTGAACCCAATGGGCTGTCTTCTGAGTTGAATAAATAGCCCAATTTTCAAACACCTCGTTTCTACTTGCAAGGGAACAGAGAGCACACACATCTATTGATTTACATGTTTTTATCTTGTGTCTTTGGTTTCTTTAAAAAAAAAAAAAAAGCCACCAACCATCCACTGGCTTACAAAAAAAATCTTGTTTAAAAAATAGCCTGAAAGGTAACTTTCAATCATGAAGGCCATAAAATGGTTGGTAGCCAATTACTTTCTCCATTTGAAAAAACTCCCAACGCTTTATTTGGATAGTAGTGGGATGCCCTGGGAGCCTCTGTATTTCACTTTGTAAACAAGGCGTTCTTGTAACTTTTTGCTAATGGCTGCAGAGAGCTTGCCCTCAGCTCACTATCACTGCCCCACAGTGCCTTGCTGCTTTCTTGCTGGAGGGTGGTAGGAACCCTCCATCCAAAGTTGAGGAAGTATGGCAGCTTTCTGTACTCTCACCTTATGAGGCCCAGCATGGAAGACTTGCTGACATCTGAGAGGTAGTTTCAGACATGCAACACTAGCACTCATCTTTCTCTAAGACTGGGCAAAGTGTGGCCTGGAAGAAGACTCCGGAAGCACAGATGGCTGCAGCTGCTTTGGAAGGTTCAGTTGTTGCTAGGCTGCTTGGCAAGCATGTCAGATAGGGCCTAGCATCAGAAGAATATATCTAATGTAGTCCTTGGAACACCTGTACCATTAAGGAGGCAGATGTAAGGACCTAGAAAAAAAAATGCCCATCTACAAATGTATGACGTTCCTGCCCCAGAGCTTGGGGACGACTTTAGTATGCTAACCCAGAGCTATGGCCAGTGCTGTCTAGGGCTAGAACAGAGGTCTCAAACATAAGGCCTGCAGGCTGGAAATGCCCCTATGAGCTGTTCATCTACCCCACATGATAATTGGGCTGTCCCAGCACCGCCCTTTCATCAGCGCTGCTTCTGTTGAGGCTCTGCGAGGGAGAGACAGAAGGCTTTAGAACAGGGGCTGCCAAACCATGGCCCGCAGGCCTGATCCAGCATCCCCCAATTCTTCTGGGTGTGGCATTGTGTTGGCAGAGGCTTCTCCCACTGCAGTGCATTGAAGCCGCCACATTTTGCTTCCAGTCGCCTCAGAAACTCACACCAGGCAACCGTTTCTGCCTAGCACTCCAGGTGCATATCCTGCAGAAGTGGCTGCCCACTGCGCGTTTCTGAAATAATCAAAACGTGTGGGTGGCACAGAACGGGAAGCCTCTGCCACTGCAGCACTAGTGGAAGGTAACTTGGGGATGCAGCAGGCCCCGTGTGGAGACTATTGCTTTAGAAGGAAAGGGACAGGGGGAGACCTAGGGGGCAAGCGAGGCAAATGCCCTGGGTGCTGGGCTGGGGGGGGCAGCGACAATGCCTGCCCCTCCGCCACTTAGAGAACGAAATTGCTCCAGGAAGGCAGTTCCTGGAGTGGCCTGGTGCAGCTTCAAAGGGCCGCTCCTCCCCTCCAAGAAGTGGCTGCTTCTCGGAGTGACCAGGTGCCCTTTGAAAGGCCATCTGCCACTTCTCAGAGGGGTGGGTGGCACTTTGGAGCCATGCAAGGCTGTGGGGGGGATGAGGTGTGCCCCTGGGCACTGACACACACACCATCGCCCCTGGAAGGGACAGACCCAAGAGGGTTGAAAGAGGAAGATGCTGCCAAAGCACTGGGAGAGCTCAATTATTATTATATGCAGTCCACCCTAAGAAGTGGAAGTGTCACTTCCTAGAGCACCTCTGAGCTGCCATGCAGATGCCTCAGTAGACTCAATGCTGCTGAAAGGGCAGTCTGTGTTAATTGGGCACTCCCATATCTTGAAAATATGATTTGCGTATTTTCTGTTCTGCCATTTGCAGATGAGTACCTGTGAACAAAGTGCTTATTTCTGGCCATCGTCTGCTTAATAATAAAAATACCAATATTTAGATATATTTCCTTTCTGGGTCACTGGATTGCTCCTTGGACTTTAATTCAAGGCAGGTCACACAGGCAGGTTTTGTCTAAACCCGGAGGTTCTAGTCTTTCAAGAACAGCTACATTCAAATGATGTCATTTCCTGTTTTTAATGATGTCACTTCTGCCCCTCAGCAGGTACCATGATGATTACTATTAGGCCAGCTGTATGAAATGTGTTTGACACTCCTGTGCTGGAGTATAGACTTTAGTATAGAAAGAGCTGAGTTCATATTGTGCAGCATTGGGGCTAAGAATATTTCAGGGTCTTAATGTATGGAGCCCCTTGTCTTTTAGAAATTCATTCCTCTCAAACCATTACTATGCACTGAGCATTTAAAGTTTATGATAGATAAATTTAATACTAAGAACAATGAGGAGATTGTCTACGCCATTCTCACTTAAAACAGTTTGCTGCCAGGCAAGTGCAGTGTTTGATGTTCCTTTGCAAATGCTACCACAGGTTCAGTCAGGGCCAGCCCTTAAAGCACTTGTGACACTGCAGGAAATGCCACTGCTGCAAGAGTTCTTGTAACACTGGAAGAAGCTTGACCATTGTTGGGTGGTTTCTGAATGGACCTGGGTCGGTCTGCTCTTTCCTTCTTCCTTATCCTTGAAGTCATCTTGCAGGGCCTAAAGGGACAGTGGGAAAACTCATATAAATGTTCAGTTCAATACTATACCACTTACTTCCAAGGAGCTCAGGGCAGTGTAAGAGATTTCTCCTCTACCATTTATCCTCACAACAACCCTGTGAGTTAGGTTACACTGAGAGTCCACGACCAGCCCAAGGTTACCTCATCTGCTGAAACTGCCTGTAGGTGAAGGAAAGAAAAAGGGAAGCACTTCATACACAATATGTGTAAGTAATTTGTGGAATTGGCTGCCACAAGCTTTGACAAGAGCCACTACCTTTAAATAGCGTGGAAGCAAATTTGTAGAAGAGAGGCCTATTAATGGCTATTAGCTGTTATTGTTTCATAGAGCCTCAATGTTGAGAGGCACTATACCTTTGACTGTCAGTTGCTGGGGAGCAAACAGCAGGGTGGCCTATTGCCTTCATGCTCTGTTTGGGGGCTTTCCCGAAGCAAGTGCTTGGTCACAGTGGGAAACTGAATGCTACTGTGGTGGGATTCAAATAAATTAACAACCGGTTCTATGTCCTCCTTTCTTTGTACTGCTTCTTACTACAGCACTACTTTTTGTATATCAATAAATTAGTAACCGGTTCTGCAGAACTGGTGAGAACTGGCTGAATTTCACCACTGGGTTATATCCATGATGAATGAGGGAGGACCCAAGGGGCTCTAGTCTCTCCCTTCCCACCCCTGCCATATCCTGCCCTTAACTAGACTAACTTTTGGTTCTGGAGCCTGGTTATGTTTTTTTTTTTTTTTTAAAGAATGATTCAAATGCAGATTGGGCAAAGAGAGAGATGTATGCAGATTGGGCAAAACTATAGAGAGGCAGTGGATGGAGGGCATGGCATTTACAGGTATGCCCCGTATCTGCTGAGGTTCCATTCCAGACTCCTCCCTGGATACCTGAAACCATGGATCCAGGGGATGCCTTCTGAAAGATAGGGGAACATCAGGGGTTTTGCTGCAACAAGGTTAAAAAAGAGATTTGTTTAACGTTCCCCTGTCTTTTTACTAGGCGTCCCAGTATTCCTGGTATCTGTAGATAACTCAAACCATGGAGACTGAATCAGTGGATACCGGGGCATGCCTGAATTTATTTATTTAAAAAATTCTATCCCATGCCTTTTTTTCCCCTTTAAAAAATTTAACAAGATGACTCCCAACAACAAAAGTTACCAAAAAGATAAAATCTGCAAGAACCGTCACTTAGGCTGCAATCCTGTGCACAGTTACCTGGAAGTATGCTCCTTTAGAAACAGTGAGGCATGTTTCTGAGTAAACAGGCTTAGGATTCTTGCACTGGGTAAAAGGGAAGGCAGTAGCCTGGAGGACAGCATTTCAGAAACAGGGTGTCAACATAGGCTCTTTCTTGTTTGCCACCTGCCTAGTATCTGATGGGGGAGAACAATGATGACTTTAATAGGTGGGCACATCTGCACGGGGGCAGGCATCCACCAGCTGCTTCTCCTTGAATGTGCCCCCTTCCTATATTTCCCTCATCACACTTTTTACCCTTTGCTGGTAAGATATGTCAGACTAGAGTCACAAGAAGCTGAAGGTCATAGGGTGACCTTGGGCTGGTCTCCTCTCAACTTAACCTTTCTCCCAGAGTTGTAGTGAAGACAGGGGAGGAGGAGCTACACGTACATAGTCTTCAGCTCTATGCAAGAAGGCCGGGACTTAAATGTCACACATACAGTACAAATACTTGGAAACCAGTCCTATTGGAATGGCTGCCTTAAGGCTGCCTGCATGTCAAACTTGGCTCACTCATTCTTGCCTTGCTTCCAGGACCATTATTCATTTATTTCATTTAGATCCCACCCTTCCTCCAAGGAGCTCAGGGTGTCATGTACAGCCTAGGCCACCCACTTTATCCTCACAAAATAAAAGCTTTGTGAGGTAAAATAGCACCTCTAGACCAAGGTCATCCAGTGAACAACACTTTGTAGCTGAGTGAGGATTTGAACCTGCCCCCCCAGGTCCTAGTCCACCACTAACCACTACACAGCACCAGTTTGGGCCTTGATTCCCTGCCTTGGCAGGAATTGGGTCTAATGACCATTTCCTCTCCCCACCTCTTACTTCTTAGTTACTCTTCCTGCTGACTGACTGGAGCTGGGTGATCGGGGATGCATCTGTGCCAGCTTCTCCTGCATCATCACATCCCCACAGAGGCCCCAAGTGTCACGGAGCTTCATCAGGTTGCCATTTTCTGGTAGAGTCACCAAATCTGGGCTGTTCAGACAGTAATAGGCCTTCTGGAATGAAATACAGTACACACAGACAGAGAGAATTGGCTGGCTTCCTTTGTTTTGTGGGAAATTGGTGTTTTGCTTGAGAGAGTGTACAACCTAGCCTTGAAAGGGGCTACAGGGAGTAAATTGTACCTGGGCCCAGGGTCAAAAAGTGAGATCCAGAAGGATCTCTCCAAGTTGGGGGAATGGGCAGCCAAATGGCAGATGCGTTTCAACGTAGACAAGTGTAAAGTGATGCACATTGGGGCCAAAAACCAAAACTTCACCTATAGCCTTATGGGTTCTGAGCTGTCTGTGACAGCTCAAGAGAGAGATCTTGGGGTGCTGGTGGACAATTCAATGAAGGTATCATCCCAGTGTGCGGCAGCAATTAAGAAGGCCAATTCCATGCTTGGGGTAATTAAAAAAGGGGTTGAGAATAAAACAGCCAATATTATCATGCCGTTGTACAAATCGATGGTAAGGCTGCACCTGGAATATTGTGTGCAGTTCTGGTCGCTGCACCTCAAAAAGGACATAGTGGAGCTGGAAAAGGTGCAGAAGAGAGTGACAAAAATGATTACTGGGCTGGGGCACCTCCCTTATGAAGAAAGACTGCAGCGTTTGGGGCTCTTCAGCCTACAAAAAAGGTGCCTGAGGGGGGACATGATTGAGACACAAAATTATGTACGGAAGGGATAGAGTCGATTGAGGGATGTTCTTTTCCCTCTCTCAAAACACCAGAACCAGGGGGCATCCGCTAAAACTGAGGGTTGGGAGAGTTAAAACAGATAAAAGGGAGTACTTTTTTACATTTTACCCAGCGGGTGGTTAGTCTGTGGAACTCTTTGCCACAGGAGGTGGTGATGGCATCTGGTCTAGATGCCTTTAAGAGGGGTTTGGATGGATTTCTGGAAGAAAAGTCCATCGTGGGCTATAGGCCATGATGGATTGTGCAACAGTAGTCGTAGGCTACTTCAGAGTACCGGGTGCAAGGGAGTGGCAACAAGATGCAAGCGTCTTGTGTCTCGTGCCTCCCTGGGGCACCTGGTGGGCCACTGTGAGATACAGGAAGCTGGACTAGATGGGCCTTTGGCCTGATCGAGCAGGGCTCTTCTTATGTTCTTATGAGTCTAGGAGCCAAAGGAGAAGGGCCGGAATTTTCCTAGGATCTTACATTTTCCAATCTCACCAGGACCGATGAGAAGGGGGCGGGTGCAGGGGGTTACATTGTACCTGAGTCCAGGGTCAAAAAGGGGGCCCAGGAGCAAAAAGAGGGGAGCTAGACAGTTCCTGAGATCTCAGAACATGTGTGCATATATTTTGTGAAGACTAGTATTCACATTTTGAGTAAGCCTACGTAATTGTACATATCGTGATTTGTACAAAGGATGATCCAATAAAGGGCCCAAAAGAAACAGTGTACCCCCCAATATAATCCCACTCTGAGGCCCTGCTTGGGTGCATGCATATGGGCGTATGTGTAGGCACCTGCAACTTAGAGAAGGGAGACAGGTTTGAATCCTGCTCAGCTCGCACACTCTCACCCTAACATTCCTCTCCAGGGGACAACCTTCATATATGCTGGCTTGCATCTCTTTGAGGAAAGATGGTATAAACTGCAACTGCCCTTATTCATCATGGAAAAGGTTATCGGATACAAACTGGGACAGAGTGCCTATACTTTTAACCATTGTACAGAAGAGCACATTTGGGCAGGTGCAGCCCATCATGGAAGGATTTCAAAAGCTGCACCTGCCAAGATTCCCTCTTCTATGCAATGGTTAAAGATATAGACACTCTGTCCCAGTTTGCATCTGGTAACCCTAATCATGGATAGTCTTCATTTCCTGGTACCCAACCCTAATTACTATCCCTATTCTTTTATTTGAGAAATCTGTATTTTTGTTTCAATTGTAAACCACCTAGTTGGTGCTGTATTCATCAATAAACTACCAGATGATTGTGAGACTCTGGGACCATTTGAACCTGTGGGAACAGCAAGGGTTTTGTAGCAGTTTAAAGACCAATCTATTTTTTTGCAGTAGGGACTGCACTGCATGAAATAAACTGGTGAAACTAAGAGGCGGCCAGACCCTCTTGTTTGTGCTGCAACAGACTTGCACAGCTGCCACTCTGGAAGTTGGAACTAGTGGTTTCGCATCTGCTCTCTAAATGATGCGGCCACTGGGTGTCACTGTAGCTTCATCTGTAGGGTAAGAACTTCTGTGCTTCAACTGGTGGAATTTTGCAGTCCACATACGAGGGTAGTAGGGCGCTGCCTTATCCTGAATTGCACCAGTGCTGTCTGTCCTGGCAGATAGCAGCTCTTTCCCAGCCAAGAAACGAATGTGGGACCATCTGCACACACTATATGTGCTGTAGCACTGGGGCATCTCTTTCTCCTAAAACAATTATCCTTCTTTTAGCTTTTGTATATATAATGTGGGTGAGCTACATGGGACCAAGAATTCCTGGTGCCAAATGTTGCCCCCCCCTTAGCTGGTCTCTGCTCTTCCATCACTCTAGCCCAAGGCCCTCGTTTCCTTTGTGCTGCTGGTCTTCCTTCCTTCCCATTCCTTTTTTTTATCAGGGGAGTGGGAGGAGGAAGATCAGTGAAGGGTAGCAGGTGGATGGAAGTGAGCTCGCCCTGCCAGTCTGCTACCTAAGGCAACTTCCTCAGTTTGCCTCAAGGATGTGCTGGCCGTGGTGACCTGGCTCAGCTGTGACTGGAAACCAAGACTTTCTGCTACATGAACAAGCACTGGAGAGCAGTGGACTTGTGTTCTTAAACTCCCTCCCTTCCTCCTCCTCCTCCATCTGCTGAGGGAGGAGATACATGTATCTGTTTTTAATTTTTAACTACTTCCAGTTCTGCGTGTCATCTAAAACCAAGGGAGCTGTGGTTGATTTTAACAATAGTTTGCTCATAAACAGTAGAACCAGAATTTGACCATGGTTGCTAACAGTAGTACCCCATGTTTGGATAACATGCAGAGTCAGGGTTAGTTTAAAATTAATCAATCAATCAATCACTAGTATTTATATACCGCTTTTCAACATAAAGTTCACAAAGCGGTTTACAGGCAAATAACAACATTAAAGCCAAATGGCTCCCTGTCCCAAAAGGGCTCACAATCTAAAGGAATGGAGAACACCACCAGCAACAGCCACGACAAAGACACTGTGCTGGGGTGAAGAGGGACAATTGCTCTCCCCCTGATAAATATAAGAGGACACCACTTGAAAAAGTGCCTCTTGCCCAGTTAGCAGGGGTAATAGAAACCTTTGCTTGCTCTGTAACCAACCATACCATATTTTCAGCATTACTGTACATGTACACACACACAAGATGCAGATTGACACTATTTACAATATAATGTTAGAATGAGGTCTACTCAAAAGTAAGTCTCACTTAGTTCAATAGTAGGTACTCTCAAGTAAATTGGTAGAAGATTGCAGCCTAAACTGATTAATGAGAGATTAATTGGGAAGCAGATGTTTTCAAAAACTGTCATTTTTAATGCAAGCACTTGCAGATTCATGTGCAGCAGCAAGCATCATCTTAGAAGAGGCATTCTTCTCTCTCATACAGGAGGGGAATGCCTCTTCTGTTATTGCACAGCATGTTGGCATCAGCTAAAATCAAATGTAATGCTTTTTCATATGCAAATTTAATCCATCCATTTCAGCCCTATGACAAATCAAAAGAGATTTCTTTCACTGAGTGACACCCCTAGTAATAAACAGTAAAAGTGGTAAGCGGAAAGTGACAAAACCCGGTATATGATGCTACTGTACCAGCTGTTTGCTGTATCCTGGGAAAACAGCTGGTGTGAACGGACCCATCCATAAACCAAGATGCGTTTCTGCCTTGACTTTCACAGCACAAACATTATTCAAACACAGCCTATTATTTGGGACTTTTTCATCTTGATTTAGATCTCAGTGGCAGTTTTTAATTACATCTCTTAACAAACTATTTGTTTTTCTGGGACCGGGAAACATTTACAAGTCCTCTGACGGACAGAACCTAATCAATCATAGCAGTGCTTTGGGTGACTCAGTCTGTCCTGCTCATCTTCTAGATTTAATAAAACCCATAATGAGACCAAATTAACATACTGGCAATGCGGGAGGCCCTGCCAACTCTCTGTTCTGTTCTATTCATTTGCCTCCACACATCGAAGTGAGAGTTTGAACATAACAGTTCAGGTGATTTGCTGAATCAGACCAAAGGTCTGCATGGCCCAGAGTTCTGTCTCCAGCCACAGCCAGCCCAATGACCTTGGGTGTTTTCAAGCAATGTGGATTGGCTCCCCCTGTTATTTGTCCTCAGCATTTGGTAACCTGAGATGCATGGGTGTTCCCTGCTGCTAACCTGGTTAATTGGCATCAGTAGATCTTTTCTCCATGAATTTGTCAAATTCTTTTTCAAGTCATCTAAGTTACAGCGATGGGGGGCGGGGGGGGGGGGGGGAAGAGAAGCTTCCCAGTCTGGTCACCATGAGGTGACTTTTCCTTGCCACTAGTAACCTGGCTCTTTACAAGCCTGTTTGCCCTGCAAAGATGGTTCTGCATTCCGTCTCCCAGCTGAGGTGCGTCAAAGTGTAATTGAAGTACAATCTGGTAGGCTGTTAAGGCTGGGGTGTGAAAGCAGTAGTGTTGCTACCTTTTCTTGGACCTGGTACGCTGACCTTGGTGTCACCCCACCAAGTGTGCAGATGTGGAAGTAATTGGCAGTGATGAAAAAAGGAGCGACTTGATGAGTCAGCCAGGCTCAGTGGCCGAAGGGGCCACTCCAAGACTTCCTGACCTAGCCAAGTTGCTTCTGTGAGCTTCGTGAAGGGAAGCAGCTTGGAGACAACCAAGGCCCCTTTACTCAACCTTGGCCATCTTCAGCCACTCCAAGCCTGCCCAACTTGGCTGAGTCGCTTCTTTGTGTTCTTGTGAGCATAGCGCAAGAGAACAGAGAGCAACGTGGAGTGGCTGAAGATGGCCTCACAAGAGCACAAAGAAGATGCACAGAACAAGACCACTGAACCCAGGCGCATGGCAGACTTTTCCCATGATGCCACCCCCAGTGGGTGTCTCCTGAGGTGGCTTGTGCCCCCCTAGTGACACCCCTGCGTGAAAGAACAGGGGATGAATGCCACCAATATAGATGTGGTTGCAACACTCATCAGGGCTTTGTTGAGAAATGCCACTTCAGAGAGAGACTTTGGGACAAGGTATCTGCAGTGGGCCAGGAGGGAAACCTCAGCAGGCTTGGTGCAGCGTCTTTTCAGCTGCATGCTGCCCATTTGTGTCCATGAGGAGCACTGAGGTGATCCTTCTGGCAGTGGATTAGCAGGGAGCAAAACAGCGTTCCCCTTTGCTGCCACTACTTCCCTTCATGCGCTTGACAGACTTGAAAAGGAAAATGGGAACAGAGCAAAAAAAGGAAGGGGAAGAGAGGAGCGTGTTGCGTGTGATGCTCTGGCCCACCACTCTCTTCTCCGCCTCACTTCCTCTTTTGCTCCATTGACTTCTTTTTCAATACAGCCCAGCGCATCAAGAGGGAGAATGGCATGATGCTTGTCATCACTGTGGGACAGGTGAACAGCAGGTGACAGTCAGGGGGAACATTTGATGCCCTGTCTCAGGATTCCTAAGGACTTGGACAGTGTATTGGAAAAGGCAGGAGATACCCCGAGGAGATAGGGAGTGTATCAGCAATGGCCTTTTGTCCCAGATTGGCCAGGGATTATAGGGTTAACCCCCAAGGTCTTTGGAAGCCTTGGGAGCACAGCTGTAGGCTGATAAGGGCTCTGGCTCTGAAGGGAGGTTAGCACAGGTGCAAATGGGTGTGGCTGATGGTTAAAGCCTGCCCACTGATTGGCTGGCCTCAGTATAAAGTTGGAGGCAAGAGCTGCAGTAGGGCACCTGGGAAGCTGTTTGAGGAAGGCACCAGGCAGGCATTGGATGGCCTGCCTGCAGGACTGAGGGACTAGGTATGGTAAGGTTGTTTGGGGACCATTGGGAATTGTATGTCTGCACGCCCCTAGAGCCACCAAATGGAAGAGGCAGTTGTGGTTTAGGCAAGCTGACTACCTATTGTTTGTTGGTGCTAGACTTAGAGTAGTTTGGAGCTAAGCCAGCGGTGAGGGTAGTCTGGAGGAGGCTGGCCAGCCGGTGATCCCAAACAAAGCTGCTGGAAGAGAGGAGGCCCAGTGGGTGACTGAACTCCCTCCCTCTTGTCTATCTTTGAGGCCGCTCTGGGGGGGAAACTAGTTGGCCTAGTGTGGGCGTTTGGGCCCTTGGGGCGGCCCAGCAGGGAATTTGGCAGAACAGATTCTTCCTTAAAGGTGCAAAATCCTTACCAGGAACTTAGACATTTCATTAGCCTTGCTGTATTTGTACAGTTTGCGTAGCTGTTTCTCATCAAAGGCCGAGAAGAGCGAGACGAACCTCCACAGCATCCTAGAAGAAGTTGGTGGGAAGAAAAAGCGGTCACATTGTCTAGCTTGAAGGTCCTCCATTAGCAGAAGCAGACTTCCAGGAGGGTGAGATGGATTCCTTCATACAAGCCTACATACATACATGCACATCCCTTCATACAAGCCTAAATACCTGCAGTCTAGAGTAAGGTAAAGGTTTCCCCATGACCGAATGGTCTAGTTGTGACCAACTGCAGGGGGCGGTGCTCAACTCCGTTTCTAAACCGAAGAGCCAGCATTTGTCCTGGGACAAGCTTCCGTGTTCATGTGGCCAGCATGGCTATACGCTGTGGTCCCTATTTATCTACTTGAATTTTTAGGTGCTTTCGAACTCCTAGGTTAGCAGGAGCTGGGACAAGCGATGGGAGCTCACTCCGTCGCACAATCTCAAACTGCCAACCTTCTGGTCAACAAGCTCAGCTCAGCAGTTTAATCCGCTCACCACCTGTCTAAAGTACTGCAGCCTAAAGGCAGACACACAAGTGAAGGCAAGTGAGTGAAAGCAGGACCTAAGCCCCAGTTTTTTGTTGAAATATTTCTGGTACAAGAGCACAGAATAGGCTGACAATCAGATTCAAAGGTCAAGGCTCCAGTACTTAAATAGATGTGCAGAGGAGAGAATTTTATTTTTGTTAGATGCAACTTTTTGTGAAGGGGGTGAGGAAAAACTGTACATGCTGAAATTCCCTGCCCTGCAGTCTTCTACCTTTTTCATGCCACAATTCAAGCAAATAAAGTATGAGACTGGGGACCCACCACTGATCCCGCCCATCCCACCAGGAACCTGATCCGCCCACCCTGTTTCCTCCTACCTCTTGTGTCTTCACAACAACCCTGTGAGGTAGCAGCATGAGCAGGGCCAGCCTTTGGAGTTGCAGGGCAAGGTAGCTGAGCAGGATTATATCAAGAAGAGGCTGAGCAGGATTATATCAAGAACTTCCGTTTTGATTGTGCCATTATTGGATTGGACTCAAACCCTCTCTTGCACAGGCTTTGAAACGTTGTTGCAACCCCTGAAATGAGGCTTGGCTACCCCATTGGGGTCATGAGCCACAAGTTGAAGAACACTGCTGTTTAGGTACAAGCCTCTTCCTGGTTGTGACATTGACTGGGTGGGATCAGTTATGCAAAACAGCCTTTGATTAACTCCTTTTCCTAGGTAATGTGGCCAACCTGTCATGTCTGAAAGATTGTAATGATACTTAACTGGTCTCCTCTTCCTAACAAGACATTGAACTATGACCACTGGGTTTTGTAAGCAATTGCAGTCCATGTGCCTGCAAATCATCTCCTTCTCCCCCTTTGCAGCTCTAAACTCTTTAGATCCTATTTGTTGCAGACATAGGAAATGAGAAACACTGCCTCTTGATCCATAAATATTTCAGTAACAATATAGAAATATTATCTCCTCCTGCAGATAGCCAGCCCAACCCTATCAGTCTTCCACAACAGTAGAACTTCAGTCCCACTGTTGTAAAAGGCTCAGTGATGGCGCAGACTTTGCACCATTGCTGGGCCTTTCAGAGCTACTGATGCAAAATGCACCTGCCACAGCAGAGCCTGGGCTGTGCTGAGCCAGGTAAGTTGGTGGCAGGGTATGCGTGTGTGTTGTGGGCAGGAAGGAGGAGGTTTGTGGCCATTTCAGGAGGGCAGGGGGCAGTTTGGGGGAGGGAAGGGGTGGATCCTGATAGTAATGACTTGTGCCAGGATCCTAGCCCTGTCTCCCAGGCCACCCCACACCTTTCTCTCCTTGGAGACACCAACTACGTAGCAGCTGCGGTGGCCAGAGGGCCTGCCGAGAGGCAAGTAAATAAGTTTACTTCCCTCTGATTGCCCCTCCTTCACCAGTGGCTGCAGCATGGGCTCCATCAGTGCAGTTGCATTGTGGGCTATGAGTCTTAAAACAAGTCTCTTTGCTTTGGACACCTCTGTTTGACAAAGGACCTGCGGTGTTAAAGCTTGTATATGCATGCATACATGTGTGCGCACGTGCAAGAAACAATGACTAAAGCATTTAGCCAGTTAATTGGTTAGATCAGGAATCGGAAGCCCTCAGGTTGCAGGATTTCCTTTTCCCAGAATTCTGAGGTCCATCAACAAGACCCAGGTGCAAAACTGTGGCTTGGGGAGGGTGGGTGGTGGATGTATACTTAAGAGTTAAGGAATACAATATCTCTGAGCACATGCGTCCAACAAGAATTTGCTAGTGGTCCCAGAACTGAACCCATAGGTCTTTCACACGCAAATCCACTCTCCCTTCCCCACCCGCCTGGCTCAGAGTTTTTCTTCATTTTGGCAGCCTTATTTAGAAAACAAACAAGCCTTGTTGCTATTGTAAAACAGTTGGGAATCAGAAACTCTGACTGATACACTGCAAATCATAGAGCCAGAGACAACTGCCTGAGCACTGGTCCATCTAGCTAAGTATACTAACAGCTCCTCCCTAACTAATACATCATAATCTTTCCTATCCTCAGGTTAAATTTATGGATTAAAATCACATTAACAAAAAAAATGGTCCAACTAATCATCAGGTTTAAAAGCCTAAAAATTATTTCTAATACATACGTATATGGGTAAAAATGGCAAAGGGAATGCCTCTTCTATCCTAGAAGAGGCATTTCCTTCTATATAAGGAAACATGGGAGATCCCACTTCTAGGAGAATGTCTGCTGGGACAGATGTGTGCATTGGTTAAGACCAAAGACGGTATTTTTTTCCTTTTGAACTATTGGCTTTTTTTTTCTCATGTGCAAATCATGCAGATGTGGTTTATTTTAATTGGTTGACTGATTAAAATAGACATGATTAATTGCTTAGTATTTCTTTTGAGTGACAGCCCCAATAGAGATAGTTCCTAGACATTGCAGCATCAGCAACTAGGTGACACATTTAATGTGACCCTTGGAAAGTTGCTTCCTGCCCTCTTCACAGCTGCTAACCAGGAGGTTGAACTGGATGTGTGGAAGGAGCAGTGATTGAGACCATGAGACCTGCTAAGAGGCCATGCTGGAAAGAAGGGATTGGAGCTTTGGCCCTTAGGTGTAACTAGGGGGGAGTCGGAGGGACACCTGCCCTGGGTGTTAAGCCATAATGGGTGCATGACTGCCCCCAGGCTCCATTCTAGTCCAGAGTAGGTGCTGGTGGATTCCCGCTTCCCATGTCTTCTTTTTCAAAAGGCAGCCTCCACAGGAGAAGGAATTGGGATGCAAAACCACCAGCACCCCTCCACCAGGGAGAACCTGGAAGTGATGTCACATGATGTCATGATTGCCCAGAACCTTGGCCCATCCCTTCCTGGGCCATCTTGGCCCATCCCTTCTAATAAAATTAATTGCAATGACTTAATCTCTAGAGCAGCAGTTCCTGAACTGCAGGTTGAGACCCACCACAGGGTCGCAATCTGGTTTTTCATGGGTTGCAAAACTAACAAGATGATAGCTGACAAGGAAAATATATTGAGCCCAGTGGAAACCAAAATGGAACAACACATGCATGTTTGCTCACATACAAACATGCCTTGGTCCACTTCAAAAAGTAGGCCGAGGGGAACACAAAGCCACTAGAATGGTCCTCTCCAGAAAACGCCCCCCCCCCCGATAAAAACAGAGGCTTGAATGGCTAGTAATGTAAAACTTTTTTTTTAGCCTTGTAAGTCTAGATGTGTCCTGGGAGAGTGTCGTTTTAAAAAGCAGGTCCTGGTGCTAAAAAATTTGGGAAACACTGCTTTAGAGTTCGATGTGGCCAGGTCTGCAGCACCATGCCCCCTTGCCAGGATGGAGGCTGAAAGATAACTTTCAGCCCTAATCTGCAGAATTTAGAGCTAAGGACAAAGAAGGAAAACAAGTTTCAGTTCTTGTAGCAGGTAATCAAGACACAGTTGCGTGTTTGCTGTCCGTAAACACTGGAGGGACTGAGGAGAGACTGAGGGCCAAGCTGGACATGGGGTGGGCACATGCTCTGTGTTCAGAACCCCCAACATATTTTTCAAAAAGAAGGATGGGAGATGGATCAGATGGAGCCATGGTATGAAGTAGGGCTTAACCTTCCACTCAAGCTGATTCCCCAACTTAACCCATTCCCCTATTAGCCACAGAGGAGAAAATTGACGAGCATAATCTTGTTCCTATATTTTTTCCCTTCTGCAGCAAATAACAGCTTTGGAGGGATGGTCTGGAGGTGGAGGTGTCACCTTGCCTGAAAAAACTAAGCAGGATCAGCTCAAGTCTCACTTTGGATGGGTGATTCGAAGCCACAGGCTAGAAACGAAGAAATGTAGAAGAGTGTAGAGGAGTCAGCTGGGAAGAAATGGATAACATTCTTAAAAACAGGCTGACCCGTGTTTTACCAACTGCCTGTGAAGGCTTGGGGTGCACAAGAGCTGTGCAGCCAGGACGATGACTGCACCATGAAGGGAAACATCTGGAAAAATGGAGGGTCCTCTAAGTTTCTCCCATAGGATAACACTTGTAAAAACCCCATTTGAAAAAAGTGGGTGGTTATGGTCAGCCTGCCTGTGTAAACTGCCTTTTACACTCAAGTCTACAGGAAAGGCAATCTATTAATACTGTAATAGAAATAAGGATTTGGATCAGGGCCATGATAAGAGGGAAGACAATTAAACACTTCTCTCCCCGCTTCCGCAGCCCCAGTCCAAATCAGACTCACTTCTCCCTTGTGGCTGCTTTTGGAGAAGGAAAAAGATCGCATCTAGTTCCTCCTCCCAGGAGCATTTTTTTCACAGCATGCACAATACTTGCCCAAGTGTTACCTGCTTGCTTCCCATCTGCTCAACCACTATCTTTGTAAATACAGCTGAAAAGACACTGTGTCTTTGAGCTTTAAAGGTCAAAATGCAGACCACGGCAGCTTCCTACTGCTCATGGAAGTAGGGGGAAAATCCCACTCTTTGTAATAACATCTATAAACCAGTTTCCAACACACTCCTCCAAAATTTAAAGGAGATGGCATGGCAGTGGAGGAAAGTCTTTGGCTGGAGCATCTCCTAGGAGACATTCACATGGGTCCCTTTCAACTGCAGTAAGAGCAGGAGGAGAGGTGCTGGTGGCAGTGGAAGGTGAGGATGTGGGGGCAGCAGCTCTCTATGCCTGCTGGGTAAGGAGGTTGGCGTTACCTTCAGTGCTGCTGGATCTGGGATCAGTCCTGCCCTCTTTTTCACCTCTTGTTTCTCCTGTTTGTTCATTACCTTCATATTTATCTGACTGAAAATCAAACTAGATTTTCTAACTCTGCAGGCAGAAACAATAAGCATATGATTTAGTTGTCAGAAGCTTCTTCCTTTCCCAAAAGTTTTGGACCACCCAAAAGGAGGTTATGCCTGTCTTGTACCATAAGCTGTGATAGCTTTGTTCTAATTTCACTTGTAATTCTCCTTCTTTATGTCTTGTTATGGTTACAGTTAATGGAAAGCCTTCATAGCATTATTGCTAGGGAAATTTGGCTAGTTTGCAAGAAGGGTGGCACCTAGTGTATCGATGCAGCACCTGCTCTGCATGCAGAAGGTCTCAGGTTCAGCCCCAGCACCTCTAGGTAAGGCTGAGAAAGACCATCACCTGAAACCCTGGAGAGCTGAGAACACTGAGCTAGATGGACCAATAGTCTGACTCAGTAGAAGGCAGTTTCCTAAATTCAAAGGTGACCATGTTTTGAGCATGCAAAATTTGAGATCAAGGCCCAACTTTCCAGACTATTTACGGAGATTGCCAACTGCTCTCTTACTTCTTCCAGTGTTTGAGCTCCCAGGTCTTGCAGTAATGCTGAAGGAACATATCAATGTGATCGCCCAGGATGATTAGGTTCTTCCTGGTGGAATTCAGCCTCCTCTCCTTGGGAAGATCACTGGGCAAATTTAGTTTCCGGAGACACTTCTTAAATGGCCTCAGAAATTCCTTGCACTGGTGAATGCAAAAAAGAGGAAACAAGAACCATGTCATTTTTTGTGGCATGGATTAACAAGCTCCTCACAATTGTGTGCTTAGATAGGGCTGGCCTGACCATGGACAGAGAGGGTCATCTCAAGTAGCAGACTGGCAGGGCAGGTTTGCCTCTGTCCTCCTGCCTCTGCTGCTGCTCCTCCTTCTCCAGCTCTGTAGATTCACAAGGACAGAGCAGAAGAGGAAGTGTGGAGGAGTAGAGGGTGGTGGGCTAGAGCAGCCATTCGACTGGTGTGCCACAGCATACTGGTGTGCAGGTGTGCTGCAGGAGTTTGGAGCACAGTGGTTGAAATTTGCAGAAAAAGTGTTTCAGGTTCTGCAGCAATGTTTCTAGGGCAACTGCCTGTAGTAACAAATTGTCTGTCTCTAGAAATAGAGTCCTAGAAACAAAGCTGCAGGACCCAGACAAGTCTTAACATAAGAAGAGCCCTGCTGGATCAGGCCAAAGGCCCATCTAGTCCAGCTTCCTGTATCTCACAGCGGCCCACCAGGTGTCCCAGGGAGGCATGAGACAACAAGATGCTTGCATCCTGTTGCCACTCCCTTGCACCCAGTACTCTGAAGTAGCCTACTACTAATGTAAGGAGGCTACAACCCATCATTGCCCATAGCCCACAATGGACTTTTCTTCCAGAAATCCGTCCAATCCCCTCTTAAAGGCATCAAGACCAGATGCCACCACCACCTCCCGTGGCAAAGAGTTCCACAGACTAACCACCCGCTGGGTAAAAAAGTACTTCCTTTTATCTGTTTTAACTCTCCCAACCCTCAGTTTTAGCGGATGCCCCCTGGTTCTGGTGTTTTGAGAGAGGGAAAAGAACATCTCTCTATCGACTCTATCCCTTCCATGCATAATTTTGTATGTCTCAATCATGTCCCCCCTCAGGCGCCTTTTTTCTAGGCTGAAGAGCCCCAAACGCTGCAGTCTTTCTTCATAAGGGAGGTGCCCCAGCCCTGTAATCATTTTTGTTGCTCTCTTCTGCACCTTTTCCAGCTCCACTATGTCCTTTTTGAGATGCGGCGTCCAGAACTGCACATCTCAACCCCTTTTTTTAATGACCCCAATCACAGAATTGGCCTTCTTAATTGCTGCTGCACACACGATACCTTCATTGAATTGTCCACCAACACCCCAAGATCTCTCTCCTGAGCTGTCACAGACAGCTCAGAACCCATTAGCCTATAGGTGAAGTTTTGGTTTTTTGCCCCAATGTGCATTACTTTACATTTGTCTACGTTGAAACGCATCTGCCATTTGGCTGCCCATTCCCCCAACTTGGAGAGATCCTTCTGGAGCTCTTCACAATCCTTTCTGGTTTTTACCACCCAGAAAAGTTTAGTGTCATCTGCAAACTTGGCCACCTTGCTGCTTATCCCTGTCTCCAGGTAATTTATGAATAAATTGAAAAGCACGGGCCCCAAGACAGATCCCTGGGGCACTCCACTTTTCACCTCTCTCTATTGTGAAAATTGCCCATTGACCCCCACTCTCTGTTTCCTGGCCGTCAACCAATTCTGGAACCATAAGAGGACCTGCCCGCTTATCCAGAAGATGGAAGTGACATCACAAGAGGTGAAGACCATAGAGAAGACTGTAGAGGTCAGTGTGTCACGAGAAGAAAAACAAGAAGAAAAATAGCTGACTACAGTGTCAGACGTAATGCTTTCTCTGCTCTTTTCCTCTCTTCCGTTTTGAATCTGGGGAGTTGTGGAGGTAGAAGTGGCAGTCAGTGCACCACTTTATGTGCCAGCACATCCTGGGCAGGCCCTTAGGAAAATGGCTAATAATGACACAATCGCCTATTAAAAAAAACTTCACCTTGTGCTTTCCCTGATGTTGTATACATTTTTTTGACCTAGGGAAGTACATTGACACAAGCTTTGATTAATTAAACAAATTCATTTATAACCAGGAAATCATGAGACAAGCCAGTTTGTGCTGGACTGCACACAACTTCAAAGTACTCCTGCACTTATTGAAAAAGGACCACTGGGAGGAGACACAACAGTGGTTTATATGTCTGGCATGAAGAAAGGTTAAGTGGATAGTTTTTCTCAGGGCGCAATCCTAACCAGCTTTCCAGCACTGACATAGCTGCGCCAGTAGGCATGTTCTGCGTTCTGCACTGGAGTAGTAGTCATGGTAGAGGTAGAGGAATGTTTGTTCCCTCACCTCAAGGCTGATTGCCCTTACCCCGGTGCTGGAAAGTAGGTTAGGATTGCACCCTCACTCTCTCATAACATGAGGATTCTGGGGTGCCCAGTGAAATTAACTGGCAGTAGATCTTCACACACCACATATAATTAACTTGTGAAACTCACTGCCACAAGATGTAGTGATGGCTCTAAAAGGGAATTAGACAAACTTGCAGGGGAGGACTGGTCTAGCAACAGCTATTAGCTAGGAGATGGAACAGGGCAGGGGAGGGCAGAGGGAGGGTGTTCCCACAGGGCGAGGCGGTCCAGGGAGGGGGGACGAGTCTGGATCCGGCAGTTCTGCTGGATCCAAACCCCTGTTCTTGGGCTGCACGGCCCCAATTCACGCCACTACAGCCTGTTCAAACTTGTGCAGGTCCGAGCAATCCTATCAGATTGCCTGCAGCTTAAGGTAAAGGTTTCCCCACGACCAAATGGTCTAGTTGTGACCAACTGTAGGGGGCGGTGCTCATCTCTGTTTCAAAGCCTGTAGAGCCAGCATTTTTGTCCGAGGACAAGCTTCCGTGGTCATGTGGCCGGCATGACTCTACGCCATAGCGCACAGAACACCTGCGGCTTACCTGGCAGATTACTCTGCAGCTTACCCTGCATTTGTTGCCCTGTACTAACCTGCCGAAGCCTCCTAACTTGGTAGGATGGAGAGCAGACAGGCCAGCCTGTCTGCTCCATCCCAAGTTAGGATTGGGCTGCCTATCCATCAAGGGCTTTAAAAGTGAATATCAGTACCTTGACTTGGGCCCATTAACAATCAGCAACCATGGAGCAACAGCCCAGCAATTTTGAACTGCCAGGTGCCTGTTATCACACGAGCCACTGAATTCTGCACTAATTGCAGTTTCTGCATAAATGAAGCATTAGCCTCAAACTCCTGGTGTTTCTTCAGCTTGGCATGTTCATGTAATTAATCTGTCTTTTAGTTTAATACAAGATGTTTTAGGGTTGCTGTGGATGCAATGATTGTCTCACTATTTTGAAGGCGTCCTGCGTGAGTCCATCTGCGGAGTGGACAAGTGTGTCTCCAGGTGGCGCAACCCTAGCGAGGTTCTCCCTGGGTGTTGCCTTGCTGTTTTTCCCAATGGAAAGCTGGCTTTTGGTTACCTGCAAAAAGTCATGTCTGAGAGGTTAGTTTCTCAATCGCTGTGGTGAGAACCAGATATGTAACAGGCACCAAGGAGGGTCTCAAACAAGGGCCCCCTGAAACCAGGTTCCAGCATCTCACCTCCTAAATCACCAGCAGAGGCCCCGAGAGAAATTGTACCAGGGAGTACCAAGTTTCTTTTGGGCGCTTTCCCTTCTCCATTAGTCATTCTTCCCCAACCTGCTCTGATTTGGCTCCTGGCCCCCTTTTTTGGCACTGGTCCCAGGTATAACGTACCCCCTGCATCCCCCTCTCAGAGGCCCTGCCACCAAGCAATCTGTTCCAACCACAAGCCTACAAGAGTGGATTCCTGGGCTTCAAGGGTGCTGTTTACTGCAATACCAACTGAGGTAACAATACCCCAAGGGTACACCAGGCCCTTATGAAGCCCTAATCTCAGAGCTCTCATCTTACTGTGAGTGACTTGGTGGACAGAGTCATTGCTCAAGACACTGTCTTGCCTCACTGAACACACTGGGCTTACTTCAGAGTATAATAACTTACACCAGTGTTATTCAAACTGTGGGTCAGAACCCACTTGGTGGGCCGTGACCTGATGTCAGGTGGGTTGCGGAAAGCTGGGAGAAGCCATCTTGGAAAGACCTTTCTCTTGGTATGTTCTTTTTGTGAGTGTTAACAGATTGAATTTTCAAGTGAGGTTTTTTTTTTTTAAATTATTTTTAGTTCAGTTCTTTTATATAATATTTTATCCTAATCTTGTTTTCTGTTAGGGATGTTTCATAGTTGTACAGTTGCTGCAGTCCAAGAATGCAATTTGCAATTCAGGAGTGTTATTTTATTATGTTACAATGACAGCACTTCCTGCTTGATGATGTCACTTCCTGCCACAACATCAGTTGGCATCAGTTTTAGGTTAATAACATCACTTCCAGTGAGTCCTGACATGAGTGCCATTCTAAAAAGTGGGACCTGGTCTAAAAAGTTTGAATACCACTGAATTACACCATTTTCAAACATCTCTACCAATTACTAATATGTCTAAGTAACTAATAGTCTCATTTTACAGAAAGGAAAACTGAATCAGAGGCAGTAGCTCAAACCCAAGTAAAATCAGACATCACTGTTTGCAAAGCAAGCAAGCCTGCCCACCCAATGCAGTGCCAAAATGGCCAGGGTCTCCTTAGGGGGGTCCCTTTCCACTGAGTAAAGCCCCAACCCCCGCAACAGGGCTACTCCACCATTTTGCTGGCGGAGACTAGAGCAGCCCTATATCGGGTGTTGGACACAGGGTTCAGCGAGTGCTGCCACCAGTCCCACACCCCTCCGGGGGCTGCTCCTCCCCTCCTCTGCCCTGTTCCGCCCACTTCCCACCTTCCCCCAGACTCTGATGGGGCTTACCAGCAGCTAGTGCTGCTGGAGCACCCACCATTCATAAAGCCCACACTGAAGCTGGGTACTAACTAGCGCTGGCCCAGCCTGAGTGGTGCTTGCTCACGTGGTGTCATAAACGTGCTTTAAGGCACAATCATGACACTTTTAGCCGGCGGTACACATGTACCACTGGTGATATGGACCTTGATAGGATCAAGCCCTGAGGCTGTAATCCTATCTTACTCACTGGAAACAAATACCCCTAGTGATTAGCGAATATTATAACCAGTTTCTATAACCAGTGAATTTAGACCAGTTTCTAACTCTACATTGTTATTGATGTTATGAGTAATGTTACGATAAAGGTCTCATGAAAATGTACCCATTGCTCTGACCTGACAGTTCTTGCTATTTTTCCACTCTCTTATTCCTGCTGCTCGCTTGGCATTTCCGTCTCCCATGGCCACCTTCTCTGTTGGCCACATTCCACTCTTTTCTTCTCTGCTTCCTATAAACTCCATGGTGGCCCAAGAGGGCCGTCGATGAAACAGGCCTGTGGACTGCAGCTGAGCCTGCGTGGGCCTGTGAATCTCTGCCTGTATTTGTGACATCATCTCTGAGGCAAATTGGTTCCGAGTTCCTATGCCAACTGAAAGTAAGAGAGAGTTTCCCCAAGAAGAAGGAAGCAACAGGGAGAGTTTGGTAGCTCAGGTAGCTATCCTCAAGATGTGCCAGTGTATCTCCATGTATGCTGGCGCAATGACAGTCCCACCAGTGTAGAAGCTGGCTGAAAGACACCCCATGGGCACCAGAGCAGCGCCAACGTAGTGCGGATTTCACTCTGACGCCAGTGCAACTCCACTGGCAGAGAGGTTATAGTAGGAGATTGGGGCATAATGTGGGAGAGAGTAGTGGTATTCAATGTACACCATATCCTAACTTGCCTTCAGACAACTGATATACCCCCAATGCCAGGAAACTGTTCTTACCTACATCAACTTATTGTTGTAATGACAGAGCTGGTGTAGGTTAGAATAACCCCATAAGGATTAATGGGGAAGGGGGAAACAGCAGAAAATTGCAGCCAATCTGATCACACCAACCCCAGTATTAAAGCTGCTGCCATACCAGGGAGACTATATCTCAGATAATCGTGCATGGCATGGGGCTGTCCCTCTGGACTCTCACAGTCTGATCACCAACCCCTTTTTGTCCATTCACCTGCTCATTAGTTCACTTCTCTAGTCATTTGAGCTGCTGAGGAAGACACATTGGTGCAACACCAGCACCTCCTCTCCCTCCAGTGACCCAGGAACTACCAGTACCTCGAACAGGTATCAGACCTTTTCCTAGCCATCCTTCTCCCCTTTCCCCCAAGAGTGTAACAAGCTGCAGCTCAGCACCCACTCAGCTGTTTCCCTGGGAAAGCAATCCTGACACTCTTGCCTTGCTTCCCTCCCTGATATTGGTCAAGGGCCCTTGGAGTTTGCTTATCAAACCCTTTTCTACCTTTTTGTCCTCCGCCGTGTCAGCAGATTGTTGCGTCTAACTGGCCCTGCAATCCCTGCAGAAACTCAAGCCTCATTCCAGCAGATATGGAGGGGCAACCTTGGCCATTGGGCCGCCTACCCAAATGGCCCTCGTGTTCACCATCCTCTGCTTCTCATGTGCAACCAAGCCGACAACACACTGAATGCTTCTATACCGACTTCCTTTGTTTTGCATGAGGGTGTGTACAGGGGGTTGCTGGATTTAGCAGTAGTAGGTAAACTTACACTTTTACTTAAAGAGGCAAGACAACCTCCTCACCCACAAGCCAGTGAAGGGCTTTCTGGCCCACCTGGGAGCTCACTCCTTGCTTGTAGTCTCCAGGCTACAGACAGCAGAGCTCAGACATAAGCCATGGACATAATACCTAAGCCCTGGTCTTGCACGTTCTTCCCAACTGCTTTTATGTTCCTTCCTTAGCTCTCCTCCTCTTGTTCCCCCATATGCATAAACCTGGTTCCCCTGGATAATCCCCCTTATTTCCCTGAGACACTAAGGTCTCCCCTGGTCGCAGACTATTCCCCTTCCTCTTTTTCCTCTTCACAGATCATTGCAACCCTTGTAAGGATTTTCATTTTTTTCTCTTAAACTGCTTAGCAATTACTACCATTAGAGCCTCAATTTCCAACCTTTTTCATCTCATAGCACACTGACAAGGCGCTAAAATTTTCAGGGTACACCGTTTTTTGACAATTGACAAGCACACTGTGCTGCAAGGGCAGGGGGCTCACATCCCCAATGGCCTAATGCATGGTAAACGTAAAGGTTTCCCCATGACCAAATGGTCTAGTTGTGACCGACTGTAGGGGGCGGTGCTCATCTCCATTTCAAAGCCTGTAGAGCCGGCATTTTGTCCGAGGACAAGCTTCCGTGGTCATGTGGCTGGCATGACTATATGCTGTAGCGCACGGAACACCTTCCCACCAAAGTGGTCCCTATTTATCTATCTACTTGCATTTAGGTGCTTTCGAACTGCTAGGTTAGCAGGAGCTGGGACAAACAACGAGCTCACTCCGTCACGTCTTGAACTCCCAACCTTCTGGTTGGAAAGCCCAGCAGCAGCGGTTTAACCTGCTGTGCCACCACGTCCCTCTTCTAATGCATGACCCTCCCTCAAAGTATTCCCATGGCACAGCTGCAGACCATTCGCAACATGCTGAACACCGGTGATTTACAGCTAAGCTGTGTATGTGTACAGGTGTATTACACTGCATACCTTAGATTCCCCCTTCGGTTTGCTGCGTGGATGCGCGTGTGCGAACGAACACACACACACAGAGCATATATATATTCATACATATATTCAATAAAGTCGTATCTTCTTGAATGTCTCAGTCTTCCTCCTCTATCTCATGCCAGTGCACTGAATTGGGTCATGATGAGCCACTGCACTTAGAACTCTGCACACAGAGTCGATTTCCCCCAGGCGCACCTGTGTCTCAGAGAAGGCCTGGTAATAGGGGAACCCATGAAGGGGGATTGTTATCAGAGGACTATGACTCAGATGAGGTGAATACTGCACACCTGCTGGCGCTGGATTGAGGTAAAAAGGTAATCTGGTTTTGTGGTAAATGAACTTGGATACAACTCACAGGTGCAGATAGGATGTTTTAGGTAACTTCTTAAAAAGGTGCTGCTTCCGGCACTCATTGAATTATGCCAGAGTAGTGATGGGTGTGTGTGTGGTGTATTAAGTATTACAAGTGCTGCACTGAAACTTGTAAGTGGCCCTTCCCACTTGCTGCTCAGAATGGCTCCTATGGTGAGTGGGAGGGGCCAGTTACATGGTTCATTGCGGCACCTGCAATATTTGCGGCACCTGCAATATTTACTGCACCGCCCACCTGTAGCTATGCTACTGGCCAGAGTCAACAGTGAGTAAACCCAGAGAGAAGGGGTAGATCCACCCAACAGAGTCAACTTTGTTCTGAGATGCACTGCCAGCACACCAGCACAGGTGCTTGTATCCTAAGATCCATAGTCTCTCGTGATCACATTGCTCCCCTCTGCCTACAACGGGCTTCTCTTAGAACGCCTTGTGTCCAAATTCCAGTATGGGCAAGAAGTGAATGTTGGTTATTCAATGGCAGGAAATACAAAACAACTCTGCACTTTCTCAGAGGTGCTCTTTCTTTGTTCTTTTGTTTTGACCCTTTTGGGTGTTTTGACAGACTTTGCAGTGCTGAGCTGGTGCCGAACTAAGCACTGGTTTGGATACAGTCCCAAGCTTCCCACTGCTGATATGGATGAAAAACTTTTTATATCTCTCACTGTTTTAAAAATTGAAAGAATCCATAGAAAAAAGAGCAGCCTTTGAGTTAAACTTTCTCAGAATTAGTTTTGCAAAAAGTTGGCTTCAAGGACATTACTTTCTTCCCCGCCACTGCCCTCCTCTGCCTTTTGCCTCTGGAAGGTCACTCTGGCCCGCTTTCCTCCCTCCTGAGTCTCTGCTGGCCTCCTTTCTTTCATTTCAAAGCAGGAAAGAAGTCTCGGATTTCAAAAGCGGCTGTGCCCTCCCTCTGCCCTTAGGCGTCTCTCCACTCCTAGGTGCTCCTCCTGTATTCCCCAGTCTCTCTTTCCTGTACTTTGGACACGTTTCATTCTTGCTCCTCAATACTTCTTGGGCCTCTTTCATTTTTTTCCCCTGCTGTCACTTCACCAAGGCTCGTATCTTCTTCCTATAACTGAACTGCGTTTGTCAGGTTTTGTGCAGGAAGATGAGCAACTTTCCTAAGACTTAGTTGCTTGGAACTGGTCTGAAAGTTGCCAACTCAACGGCTAGAAGCAGGGCCAGTTCCGGAACTTGTCTGGGGCCTCCTTTGCATTGCAACAAAGAAGGCCGCACCCGTGCAGCTGCCCTCTGCTCCTCCTCCTTGTGAAAGGAGAGGAGCCAATGGAAACATTGTGCCCTGCTTCTGGGGGGTGCCGGGGGGTGGTGGCTAGGGTTACTCATGCAGGGGACGATCCAACCAAAGATCCAACCCACCTTCCTTGTGGGGGAGGGGAGCAGAATTGCGGAGAAGATACCACCGCAACACGAGGAGGCAGTGGTGTCGGCATCTTCATGATCTTGCTGCTACCCCTCATTCCTTCCCTTGTTGAGCCTCCAAAGGAGATGGGCAGCAGCAAGATTGAGAAGCTGCTGCCACCGCCATGGCCATCACCCTCTCTTTCGGGAGAACCCGGAAGTGACATCACAATGTCACTGCCCAGGATTCTACTGCCTCTGGCGATGCCTCTGCCTATGAGGAACAGTTAAAAGAGCTTGGGGTGTTTAGGCTGGAGAAGACTAATACAGTATAGCAGTCTTGGAGTATCTGAAAGGCTCTCAAGGAGAAGCCTTTCTCCCTGTGGGTCTTGGGGGCAAGACTAGAACCAATAGTTGAAGCTACAGGGAAAGATATTAGACTAGACATGAGGAGGAAAGAACACTCTAACTCAGTGGTTCCTAAACTATGAGCTGTGGCTATCTCTTGACTTACCTCACAGGTCAAACAAAGTGAGGTTATTTGTGTCTAGCCTTTCATAATAGGAACTCTTGTGACAACAAAACACAAAGCCTGACCCACTTTCACAGCTGGTCAAAGAGCAGAACCAGTTTCACTGGCTCAATTCAGCCAGGGTTTATTCAGGTTGGATCCTGGAATATTTACCAGGAAATTGATGCTTGGTGGTTGTTTTTTTAGGAAACCTGAAATGTGTGTCCTTGCCGAAGGGGGCTAGGCAGGCAATTCTGGTTAAAACTGGGGATCCCCCTCAACATGATATAATGTCACTAAACCAGGGAGTTCAGCTAGGATGGTTTTCAGTAGTCACCTGGAGATTGATGCTGATTCCTGGAGACTCCAGAAGGATTAACTGCAGCCACAAGCCAGATCTGGTCCACAAGGCTATATTTGACATTGCTGCTGATGGTCTACCACATTTTTAATGCGAGTATGAGAAAAATATTATGGATTTTCTTTTGATTGTTATTTCTGCAGAGCACAAGTGATGAATATTGGGTTGCCACCATGGAGGTGTTTTTTTTTTCCTCCTTTGGGGCATCTTAACAACTGTCTGAGGTGCAGAAATTCCACAGATGCAGATTTTCTGCATTGACATGTTGTGTAGGGGACATTCCTTGAAAGATAATTCAAAGGTACTGCATTTAAAAAAAAAAAACCACCATTATACAGTACAATTATTGGTGGTAGCAGGGCTGCCCCAAGACTTCCTGGAGCCTTAGATGGAAGGCTAAACGCCTCCCCCATTATCTGGCAGTGTGCCAGCTATCATTCTTCCTCTCTGGATTTAGACAGAAAAATGGGAATGAAGCAGGAGAGGAAGTGTGGAGGAGACAAAAGGGGAGGGGTGAGCTAGTTTCTCCTCCACACTTCCTCTGCTGATCCATTGTCTTCTTCCTTTTTGAATTCAGATAGCAAGAAAAGAAGGAGTAGTGGAGATGAATACTTCCCATCAACCCACTGCCTGAGGCAACCGTTCTCAGTTGGCCTCATGGACAGGCCATCCTGGAGTGGTATCACATACAGTCTTCACTATGAACTGCAATGGTGAGAACCCTGTATAAGAAGCTGGTGCAGAAAAATCTGGGACAACCAGATAATGGGAAAGCCTATTCATTTGCTAAAAGTAGTCAGAGGCCAAGCAACACTGGAATGGTTTCATACTTCCTTGGTAAGTCTTCCTTGGGAAGACTTCCTTGGGAATATGGACAATCTATTTAGGGCTGCTGCTCTGCCTGACTACTACCAGACTTGACCAACCAGCAGGACAGGAAATACAAGTTTAAGATCCTGCTTAAGAGGGAGGGTACCTAACCTTAAGTGGTGAAGCACATGCTTGCATGCAGGCAGCCAGTGGTTTAACATGATAGGGGGGAAAGGGTTGTTCTAGAGCAGGGGTGTCAAGCTTGTTTCACAGAGTGGGCTGAACATGATTCATGGTGCCTGCTGACAGCTGGTGTTGTACATCCTATTTGTATAACAACAGAGGCAATGACTGGCAGAGTGGGTAACCCTTATCCATTGCCATTGCACGTTATGAAGGCCATATCCACCTGTACTCCTATACCTATAGGGCTGTATACTGATTCAATATTGTTCATTTGTTAGGCCATATGTTTGATACACCTGCACCACTGTTAATGAAAAATAAGCAATTTTGAATCAATAAACGATAAATAAATGAGAGCACAATCCTAAAAGCTCTCTGCGTCAGCACAAGTTGCCTGTGCCGGCATCAAAGGGTCATAAGCGTACTGTGAAGTGCGTTTGCACCACTCTCAGAGCCAGGTAAGGCCGGCATCTGAGGTTGGAACAGGGGCTCAGGAGGGAGGGTGGAGGGGAGGCAGGGTGGGCGGCAGGAAGGGGAGAGTGCAGGACCAAGGGCACACTGAACAGGGCCGTGGGATGGAGCCACGACATGGTATGTTTGCAGTTTGTTTCTGTTGTCGATGCCCGACACTACTGAGCTTGACAACAGCGGCGACACAATTCGGAGCAAGCAACAGAGCGGCGGCGCCCTTCAGAACAGCATTCCAACGGGTGTCACTGAATGGAGAATGATATGCTGAATTATTCATCTCCATAGCTGAGAAGAGCTGTGTGCAGATGTAAGTTGTTCCAAATGTGGACCATGGCAAATGCTTGTCATGAAAGAGCTTTTGACCCTGGATGAGAGGTTTCGGTGACAGCACAGATGGGGTGGATGTTCAAAAGGAGGTAAGCCATCTTATGGAGGCCCACAGATGCAACAGCGTAGCCAGAGAGGGGGTGGCAGGGTGCCACTACTGCCTAGACTGGCTCCAATGGCAAGTGGGAGGGGGCACCTACGTGGCGCATTGTGGTGCCTGCAGAACTTAACATCACAACACAGGTGTAGCCAAACAACCTCTTTGGATTGTAGCTGTAGTTAATAATAATAATAATAATAATAATAATAATAATAATAATAATAATAATACTTGGATTTATATACCGCCTTTCTTAGGTCACCAGATTTCTCTAATGACTATAACTCAAGGCGGTTTACATGGGCAGACTTTATTCAGAAACCCGAAGGTTTTTACAATTTTTACAGAAATCTTCTATCTTTCAAGAACTACACACATACAGATGGATCTTTCTGGATTTAGTCCTTCTTTCTGGCCACCCATCTGTCTTCTTGCTGGCTGATAAACGGCTTCCCTGCTCCCACCAGAGAAGCGGTTGAACTTCGGCACAACTCCCCCTCACACAAGGCAGCCAAAGCTCAGCTGTTAATCAGTCACAATTAACGAGGTCTGCCGCTCACAGAGACTTCCGGCTGTCCCGAACTGGCGATCTTCAGCTCTTATCTTCAGGCAAATGGAGGCATTAACCCTCTTGACTAAATCTTCTGCCCAGAAAAAGTGCAGAAAAATAATAATAACATAATGTTAGTGCAGAAAAATAATATATTTCATGCCTCCCTTCCTTAAAGCTACTCAGAGCAGCTGCAATACATGTACAATTAAAAAATAATATGGTATGATTTACTGGGACACAGACTAAGGGCGCAATCCTAACCAGGAGTTAGGCCAGCACAGTTTGGCTGGCACAAGGGACACTGTAAGGTATGTTTGGGCCACTCTTGAAGTCAGAGAGGCCAAAACACAGATGTGCCCCATCCTCCCTGACTCTGAGAGTGGTCCAAACGCACTTTACAGTGCCCTTGTGCAGGCCAAACTTTACTGGCCTTACTGTGCTGGCCGAACTCCAGCTTAGGATTGCGCCCTAAAATACCTTGCTGAAAGCCAGAGAAACTCACTGAAAGAAAATAAACTAGAACTCTGACAGAAGGCTTCCTGCTTTTCAGCGCCTCTTAAGCCTCCTGCTTCTACCTGCTTTTCCCTTGTTTTGCAGCCTCTTGCGAGACTTGGTGCACAAAAGCCTCATGTTTTTTTAATGTATTTTTGAGCAAGAGGACCTGTGGCAGGTGCAAGCTGTGAAATGGAAAACTGGAATGAATCTGTATCCTGCGCATACTTGCATGGAAGTAGATGGTATTGAGCACAGTGCAACTTTACATCTGAGGAAACAGGCATTGGATTTGTGGTAAGGCTGCCATTGTATGTGCTCTTACTTGAAAGGAAACACGGTTGAACCTACTGTGATTTATTTATATGTAAGGACACATCGGATGGAACTGCAAGTCTGCTCCAGCCAAAGTTAGTTAACTTCAAAGAGGCACCAAAGAGTTGCAAACCATGTGGAGCCCCAAAATTAAACCTCACTTGTGCAAAGCGCAAGGCACATGTGAATGAAGAAAAGGCACTCTGCACATGTTCAAAGGCATTGTTCCCCATGCTGCAATCCCATAGGTGGCAACTGTGACAAGCTTCTGGGCAGCTCAGGCTGGCTGTTGCAGTGCAGGCACAAGGTAGTGGACATGCAGAGCACTTTAGACAGCATGTGCGGACCTGCCACAGCTAGTGGCTTTGTCTGGATGCTGTGTTGCCTGGCAGCTGAGGCTGTCCCTGGCGGGAGAGCTTAGCTTTCTCTAAGGACCTTGCTTAGCTAAGTGGGTCTGGCTGGCAAGGTGGTGGGATGGAGCCTAGAAAGAGGGCAAGTCGGCCAGCTAGCCAGAAGGTGGGCGCTTGCTTGCCTGCCAGCTCATTTTGCCCTTTGCAGACACAGAGGAGCAATGTTGTTCAGGGGCCATTGAACATGAGACTGCCATCAAACCCAAATGAGACGCTTGGTATGTTGGACCCTGTATTGGAAAAGGCAGGAGATACCCCAAGGAGATAGGGAATGGTATCAGCAATGGCCCCTTGTCCAAATAAGACAGGAATTACAGGGTTAACCCCCAAGGTCTTTGCAAGCCTGGGGAGCACAGCTGTAGGCTGATAAGGGCTCTGGCGATGAAGGGAGGTTAGCACAGGTGCAGATGGGTGTGGCTGATGAATTAAACCCTGCCCACTGATTGGCTGGCCTCAGTATAAAGCTGGAGGCAGGAGCTAGAGAAAAGGTGCTGGAGGATAGTACCTGGGAAGGTGCTGGAGGAGGGCACAGGTAGGTGTTGGACGGATGGACTGCTGGCTGGACTGATTGCCTGAAGGACTGAGGAACTGGCTAAGGTAAGGTTATTGTGGGGAATAATTATTGGGCATTGTTGTATGTCTGCCATGCCCCTGGAACCACCAAGTGGAGGAGGCAGTTATGGCTTGGGCAAGCTGATTGCCTATTGTTTGTTGGTGTTAGACTAAGGATAGTTTGGGGCTAAGCCAGTAATGAGGGCAGGCTGGAGGAGGCTGCCCAGCCGGTGATCCCAAGCAAAGCTGCTGGAAGGGAGGAGGCCCAGTGGGTGACTGAACCCCCTCCCTCTTGCCTATTTCTGAGGCTGCTCTGTGGGGAAACTAGTTAGCCTAGTGTGGGCATTAGGGCCCTTGGGGTAGCCTGGCAGGGAATTTGGCAGAACAGACCCAGGGCTGTCTCCTCCAACTGGCAGTCATTTTCCAGGGCCCCTCAGGCAGGTTGCTGGCTTGCTACCTTTGATGAGGGATGAGGGCACTTATCTACCTTTTGAAAAATGTGTGTATCTTCCTTAGGTACAAATACTTGCAGGGCAGTGACTAACCAAACAATACTACTGAGATGGAATAATGACCTTCCCGATGATGTTCTGTCAACATTTCAAGATTGTTTTCTTTTGGCGAGCATTTGATCGGTTTGACTTTTCCTGTTGATCGTGGGTTGAATGTTCTTCGTTGCAATGATTGATCACCGGCTACCTTCTGTGCCTTGTTTTAAACTGAGGTAAGCCACCTTGTGTGCTTTTTTTGAAAGCAGAAAGGTGGGGATAAAACTTGTTTAAATTGATGTAGGAGGACCCCGGTGATTCTCTCAGAAAACACCAAGCTTCTATCCTGGCTCCCCAGCCAAGCTGAAACCACCATGCTTCCTCCTGGCTGTAAGCGCCCAGCCAAGATACTCTGAGCCCCCACTAACCACTTTAAACTCTCCAGCAAACAATAGAGGTTCTAGCAACAGTAGAAGCAGCAGCTCTTGGTGGGAAAACATTTTTGGCTGAAATCAAACTGTTAAGAGCCTCCTTAACGTGGCTCTGTACCCCACTGTGGTTATTTTGGCCTACAGGTAACACTGGTAATTGCTATGCTCATAATGGTCAGATAAAGGTCTAACCCGATGCACATAATACCTGATGTCTGTAAAGGTGAAGGAGTAAGACCAGGATGTGATGGGAACAGGTATGAACCCCATCGAGGGCAGTGCTGAGAACACCCTCTCCTTCCCTTAAATGTGTACAGGTCTGACTCCATTTTGGCTGAGCTACTACCCTGCAAAGAGGTCATCCTTGAGAGATAGCACAGACCATTAAGAATCGGTGCCAAGGGACATTCAAATGTCGCCCTCCCTCAGGGTCTTGTAATGATATCTGACAAAAGGAGTATTGTAAGAACCATTTCAGCCTAAATCTAGCCTAATCTGCCCAGGAGCTAAAATAACCTGGAAAAGTCTTCTTTGGACTAAGCGAAAGGTTTTCCCACCAAAGTTTAAAGCAGCAACAGAAAAAGACTATACTTGCCTTTATCAGTTGTCAATCTTATCACCACTACTGTACTATTCAAACGCAAACCCCTTCTGGGCACTCCAGAGTAGCATTTTATCAAGGTGATTGGATCAAGGTGGGGAGGGAAAGATTCTGACTCTTAAAGTACTTACCACATTGATAACTGTTGTATCCAGCACTTGTGGCTAAATCTGTCTGGTCTAAATGTCTCCTTTCTGCTTCTGTGTTTAAATGTGCCAACCCAATTGTAATCTTGTCTTAATCTAAATGTACCTATGTTTGCATCTGACTATGCTTTGTCATCACCCCTGCCTGACCCTTAGTTGGAGTCACACAGGAGGGGAGGGGGAGCAGCAGCAACAAAGGACCACCAATCAAATGTCTCACATAACCAAAATTGCCAATAGCAATTGGCCAATGTTTTTATTTGTTGCTGTCATTTCCACATTTGCATGTTCAACTGTATAACTGATCAAGCCAAAATGTACAAATTACACAAGTTCTGTGATCCCCTTGGAGGCATTGCATTTGTGTCCGTTTTACTGATGTCCTACACATGAGTAAAATGTATTTTTCTTTCTGCAACTTCAACGTCCAGCTGGCAATTCTTTTTCTGTCTGTGGGTAGGCTATAGCAAGGGGTCCCGTGGAGGGGATCAGAGGACCAGGAGGGTTTGCGGACTTCACTTCAGCAGGAACGGAACGCACGCTGGGAAAAATGGACTTCTCAATCTCGGGAGTCCGGTCTCACCTTTAAAGAGACAGAGACCTAGAGAAATCGCCTATCCAGGCTTGATTTCCTCCCATTTCATAATAATGCATGTGAAGAAATGTACAGTATGAAGGTGCTTTATACAGAATCAGTAAATTGGGTCATCTATTGTCTCCTCTTACTGGAAGACACAGATGGTGAATAGTTGTATCAGTCAATCATATTTGTCTTTTTTTTAAAAAGAAATATTTAATAAATTGATATCTGCATACACATAAACATCTCCCTCACAGCAATGTGTGGTGAGGGTGTGGCAGAACTGCCCTACTGAATGTTTTTGAAATGTGCTGCCAGTACTATGATCACACAAACACTTACAACCCAGGCTTTGAGTAGCTGAAGCGCATGGGCTGTAAGTACTTGCAGGATCACAGCCACTGCAGCAGCACCAGAGGCATTTTGCAAAGAACTCCAGCAGGGCCATTCTGCCACACCCTCACTGCACATCCCTGTCCCTCAACAGGCATGCAGCACCATAAATAGCATCAACTTTAAAGTTAATTATAATGTTATTTGTATAGTGTTATGATATTTGAGTATCGATGACGATGATGTGCATGGATGAATACTACTCCTGAGTGGTTTACTTAGAGATACAACTCCGATGATCACAGACAAGAAGTAACTCAGACTTCTTTAACAAGAATTTCTATATTACTCAAGTTAATCTTCTTTACAACTGTTACAGCAACTTCAGCAGGCTCTGTACATAACTTCTATTAATCAATGATCAGCTCTCATCCAAAAGACTTCTCTCAAGCACACACTCTTTCAAAACCCTCTCCGAAGAAAAACACACATTGTCTCCCTGGTCATGTTTATATATATCTTCCAATCATTACCATCACATGACCATATCTCCAGGCAGATTCTCTTGTTACTGAGCAACTCTACATGTTGCCATTCTAACTCTTATTACTGGGCAGATCTCTATGTTACCATTCATACTCTTATCATTGGGCAGATTTACATGTTGCCATTTTAGCTCCTTGTCTCTAGGTAGAAGCCAACCATACAGATCTGTAATTTTCTTCTGCCTCGTTCCAATATCTCAACATATAGTAATTTTAAAATATTCAATTTTGAAAACTATACTTGCATTAGTAGTAGCGTCTGAAATATACTTTAGTATAGCTTTCCAATCAACACATATTTTTGAAATTCAAGTTCATGCTGTATCCAGTGGGAGGGGGCAGAGCAGGAGACTTCAAAGGGAAAAGGGGATTTAACCCCCCCTTACCCCTCTGTAAGCCTCCCACTTCTAAATGGGTCTCCTTGGACCTGCGCCAGTGATTTTGCTGGAGAAAGTCCGAGGAGAGAACGGGGACAAGAGGCTGCTGCCAGAGGGGATAGGAGCCATCATGCACCATTGTCGTCACATCCACTCTTTCCCAAAGACTCCCCACACCGTTCCTCCTCCTCTGCACTCTTTCACCTCCTCCTTTCCCCTGTTCTCCCTTTCCTCACCCATCCTGTCTCTCCTGATGGCTTACCTGTTCCAGCAGGTGGCCAGTGGTCCAGTCCAATGTAGCTCTGACCTTTCCACTGGCGCCCGGGCAGCACACTACTCAGTGCCCTACTGGAGCAAGTTTTTAACACTGCTTTTCGGCAACCAGGGCTGGTGGAACTTGTGTTACAATGAACTAATAGCTACAGTGGGATTTGAACTGGGAGAGTTCTGATTTGCAGTTTCTTACTCACTACACTGCACTATACCACGGTTAGTAGAATAGGCTGTCTGGCACAGAACATTTTTTCTAGCTCAAAATCCATTTATAACTGGAGATGCTGTCAGAGACTGAATATGGAACTTTGGTATGCCAAGCTGAGCTCTACTCAATTGGGTCATGGGTATTGTGGTGCTTAAAATCTGCCACCTGAGGCCTTGCCTTGCCTTGCCCTGCCTCATGCTAAAGCTGAGCTATCTTTTGCTATAGATTCTCTCTCCTCTCTGAACTCTGCTTAGAATTGGCTTGCATTGATGGGGGTGAGAGCAAAACAGCTTCTAGTGTTGTTTAGCTGCAAGAACCCTAGGTGATTTGTAAGACTTTAATCACTGGGTCACTTGTAAGACTCACTTTAATCTGAGCTCAGTGTAATGAAAATGTTTGCTTAAAAATAAAGAACCTAGTTTCTTCTTATCTTTCAGCTTTCCATTGTGCGTCTTTGGAGGAACAAATAAATAAATAGAAAGGTGTGGAAGAGAGGCTGGATTCCAATACAAACTTTCAAATAAAGGGCAAAGGTGCGTGCTTTCCTATGTGAGATTTGAGAACGAAGTGATTCTCTTTCCTTAACCTAGTCCAAAATTTTCACAAGCTTGCACACTTAATAGAGGTTCACAATTGCCTGCTGGAAAGTTGATGCAGGCAGTGTAGAGAATGCTAAGCAAGATGAACCAAAGGATGGAGGCAGTACTGGGTAGTTTATAACCTTTGGATTAAACTAAGGCTGATACACAATTTCCTGGGAATCTCACCGAGCACAAATTGGATTTAGGCTGCCATGCTATGCACATTTATCTTGGAATATGTCCTATTGGACTCAATGGGACTTGATTCTGAGTAGATATGCATTAGATTGGGCTGTTACAGATATGCACATGATTATGCCGGAAACTACCTTCAGTTGTTTGGATGAATGCATCTATATGGTTGTAACCCCTTCTGGAGTGACACTTGATGTTAATTCCCTGAGATAACACTTCCCAACCAGCTTGATGTTGTTTTATTTACATTATAAAATAAAGAATATTTTTTTAAATATCTCCATCTTCTCTTTCTTGTGTAGAAAATTTATGCAAAGAGTTAAATGGCTTTCAGCACATAGATGCCAAGGGATGGAGCTGGCACCCTGTTTGACTCCACTGACCAAATCATCAATGTCAGTTTTCAAATCAATGCCATGAAAACAAACCATTTTAAGGAGGTGCTCCTCTTATACTTACCAGGGGAAGAACAATTGTCCCCATTCACCTCATGGAGCATCTTATCTAGTGGCTGGGTTAGTGTCTCCTTTTGCAACTTTTTTTTATTTGTGAGCTTTTTGAGGAACAGGGAACCATTTCTTTGTTTATTTAGCTAACTGCTTTCTGGAGGGATTCTTGCTGTTGAAAAGTGGTACATAATAACAACAATCTATTTAAATAATGTATATCCCACCTTTCCTCCAAATAAGAGTGCTCAAGGCAGAGAATAGAGACCAAAAAAAAACCCCACAATAAAATGCCAAACTGGAACTAAATATAAAACGCAGTAATCATCAGAAATAGTAAAGCATAATACTATTAAAAATTTAAAAAAGAAAGTATACATCTGATCTGAATTAGCAGTGCTTGTCTGGGAATTGGGCACATACATATATTTGCCGCTCTCGGCTTCTTTGAGGTCTATAGTTATTGGATTCCGCCAGTGGTGTCATTCAAATGATTTAGGAACAGGAACTCACTTTAGAGTTCAAATTCAAATGTTGAAAAAAAAACACCAAAAAAAACCCTGGAAGCAGCCATGGAACCTGTTAGGATCCGGAACGCCTGTTCCGGTTCGTTCCCCCTGAATGATATCACTGGATTCCACCCACCCCCGCATCCTCTTCTTCCCTCTCAAGATGGCCACCATCCTCACTTCAGCTCGCTATAGTGGGACCTTCTTGCTATAACAGACAAGAAAGTTGGGAATTCCAAAAGAAATGGGAAGCCGCCATCATTCTTAAGGGCAAAATCAAGAAGTTTTTTATACACTGGAGAAGGCATGACGTCATTTTCTTGAAGCCATGGGTCACACAATATGGCTGACTCAGATCATCGCCGCGAAGGAGGAGGATTACCGCGAATTCAGGAATAAAAATCTCCCTGCATGCGTGTAAAAGTTAATCTCAACGTCTTTAAGCATGCCTGCGTGTTCTGCATACGGGTGTGCGAATCGCTGAACGAAAAATGGGATTTAATTTCCACGGAAAGATTCATGTATTCTCATTACATCGGTTCAATAAAACTACCGTTAACAGTGAGTGCATTATTTTTGAAGCTGTGTAATTTCTCGTTGTTCCTAGCAGTCTTATTCACCATTTTCTGACACCCACTGTTAATGGTCTAGAAGGTAAAAAAAAAAATCCCCCCCTTTCCCCCCCTTCCCATTTACACTTTTTTCCCACCTTCCATTTTCTACTGTAATATTTTCGAAATTCTGAACATTAACAGAATTTGTTTTATGGAGGGGGGGGTGAGTGTAGAAGTTTAAACAAAACTCTTAATAGCCTAGAAGTAAAAAAGTATTACTCTCCTATTGACAACTACTTGTTATACATTGAGAGATTTTAATGTAATTTTCCTACATATTTATCTAATTTTTGCCCCCCCTCCCCTTTTTTTCTTTCCTTCCCGTTCACACTTTATTTTTACTTGTGTAGATTTAAATAGTCTGTCAAAATAGTGCACTCTGAGTTAAAATAGACAGCATTTCGTCCGGTATGTTCAGTAATATAATTACGCGGAATTAAACCTTGGAATTGCATATTGAATCATAATAAGGTTACCAATGATGCTTCTACATGATCACACGTTGTTATTTTCGTAAGTTTTTATTTCAGGAGTAAACTATTCATGTCTAAACAGTACGCGAAAACCAATCTGAAATGCTTGGAATCAGCATTGTTTTGAGTAAACGAACATGGCTGCTAAGCCCGCCCCCTGGCCTCATTTGGTTCCCTATCGATTCTTAAAGCATGCCGCCTCTTGTTATCAAGAAGGTTAGATACTCTCTGGGCAAAATCTTGGAGGAAAATGCAAGCGCTCTAGGAATTTGAAATCCATGGTAGGCTCATCACCCTCACGTTCCTCTGGAAATAAGGACTGGAAAAGTAGTTCCGTTTAGAACCGGAAATTCCGAGAAGAGCCTAGATGCTGTTTTCCTCTAGTCTCTTTTCATCTCTATGGGCAGAACAGGCAGCAACTGTTGGCACCAACCTCCTTGGTTGGCACGCAACGAAGACGGATTCCTTTCCGGAATCGATTTGCCAGACAGCCAGGCCCGCCCTCGCCCCCCCCTCACTCGCGAAGACAAGGTGGAAGAGAAGGGGTTAAGATTTGATCAAAGGGGATCACGCACTGTCACTGCAAGCGTACCGACGTAACTCTTCTGGTTCCCAATTGACCACGAGGGAGATGCCGATGCTAAGGAAAAGGTCACCCTAGAGGCGTGCTTGTAGATACATTGAAGTTGCTGTCATAGTTCATATTTTAGAAAAAAACATATTGGAGCAACAGTCATTATTGCTTCTTTGTATCAGCAGTGCTCGGTGCTGAAATACGTTTTGCACCTGGCAGAGGCTAACAAAACAGTGCTTTCACTTCAAGCATCGGAGGAAATGGACTGTAAGACACCAACGCTGAGGCTGAAATAACTTGGTTGCAAAGCTTTTGTGATTTCTCCTGCACAGACTAACAGGGCTAGCCCTCTGCAAACTATGCAACTATCCAATGCACATTTATTCAGAAGTAAATCACTGTATTGATTGGGCTTACTAGTGTGTTTAGGGTTGCAACATAAATCTGCGTAAAATCTGCTGTGCTCCATCTTAGAGCTGTTACAAATGGCAGACCTTTATGCCTTCAGCACCATGAAAGGTTGTGGGGACCTCAAAAGCTCGCTCACGTCTTTGGAATCTGAATTACTGCTAATAAAGCAATTTGCCCTCTTGTCCTTTGGCTTTGGGGCGTTTCTCTCAGGGCTTACCTGCTACGTGTGGTGGTGTGCTCGCACAAACCCATTCTTCCCTCCTATGCTTTAAATTTGAACCTCGCAAGAGTATTGCAGCACCTTAAAGACTCACAAACATCCAGCACTTCATTACACGCAACTGATGAAGCCGAGTGTAGCCTATCAATGCTGATACTGCAGTACATTTGTTAGTCTTTAAAGTGCCGCAAGACTCCATTGCTCTTTTGCTACTATAGATACTCCTCTGACACTGACTGAAGCCACATTTACCTGGGAGTAAGTCCCATTGATTATAATGGAACTTACTTCTAAGTAGACATGCGTAGACTTGGGCCCTAACGGTCATAGTTTGGGTTTTCAGTTGTTACGAAGTGTAAGAATTTTCAACAGAACCTGCAATCTCACACTGGATGCAGCCATCCTTCTCCCTCACCTGTGTTACATGTTTATTGACACAGTGCCATTGATATACATGCTGCTTTCTAAAGGATGAGAGAACAGATTGCTACCCCGAGGGACATACAGTCCAGAGGGGAATCAGCCATAGACAACTTTTCTACTGAGGTGCACAATCAAATATACTGTTTGTACAGTATTTATTTTGCATGCAAATATGCATCGATTAACCATACACGTCATTATCAATGTTTCCAATATCAATGGACACAGTTGCCCAAATCCTATGCTACTGCCCTGCTCACCAACCTCTCCGGGATATGTTCCTTGAACCAATGCTGTCCACCCTCTCTGTCCCCCCACGAGCTCTTGCGCACTCTTATAGGCGACAGACGTGCGACCATCACGGATTCAGTCGCTGACTTCCTTCTTGCGGTTACAAAGAAAACACTCAACCTGATCTAATTCTTTATCTTGTTTTACCTCTCGCCTTGTAACCTGTAAGATTTCGACATGTACCTCCCCTACCCTCTTCCCCTGGTGGTCCTGTCTTGTTACTGTTATTGCTTTAGAATTTTAAATGCCAATAAAGGTTTAGGATACCATACGACTGTTTGTACAGTATTTATTTTGCATGCAAATATGCATCGATTAACCATACATGTCATTATCAATGTTTTAAAGATGTAATTAAACATGCATTTATTTTCATGTAAGAAGGCATCTCCCTGCCCCTAGGGGCTCAGTCTATAATTCATGACAGGGTAGCCGAAAGAGGGAAAAGTGCTACAGTGGAAGCAGGGAAAACAGAGGAACCGTTAAAGTGCAAGCATGCTTTATCACAGGGGATGAGGTCAGCCTCTGCCCCGAGGGGCTCAGGGACTAGTACAGGGAGACGATCCGACTTGAACGGACTTCAAATAATCCGAGCTGCAAGAAGAAACGGACACACTCGCTGGCCCTCCCCCAACACAACGAGGAACCGCATAGCACGACTGTATAACAGCAGCATGATCCACACTCTGGGTCGCCTTTTAGCTCATCCTACGGAGGGCGGCAGCACAGCCCCGCCCACGCCGGGTCACGTGAGAGCCGGCCAGCGAGCGGGTGGGCGGGGCACGTTTTGAAAGGCGAGAAGGGGCAGAAGGCGGGGTCAGTTAGCAGACAACGTCACGTGATTCGGCATGGAGGCGGAGGGGGTTCTCCTCCTCCTCAGGAGTCGGTGCTGGCGCTGTTAGGGGCAGCGGGCGACGAGCAGCCGAAGCAGCCCTTGGTCTGGCCGCGCCGAGCCAGGCAGGGCCCAGGCGGTTGCGGACGAGGAGGCGCCGCCGCCGCCGCCGTTGTCGTCGTCGTCGTCACGGCGTCGCCCGCCATGGACTGAGGGCGACGCCGCGATGGGCAACAAGGAGTCCCGCATCGGCTTCCTCACCTACGACGAGGCCCTGCGGAGGGGTGAGTGTGGAGGGTGGGCGGGGCTTGGCAGCGGGCTATGCTAATGAGGCACGCGAGTGACAGCGGGCAGGTATGCCTGGGCGGGGCCGGTGCGGAGAGGGGCTCTTGGGGTCGCGTGACATTTGGGGTCGCCAGGGAAGGGGCGGGCGGGCATGGCGTGTGCCTAACATTGGGGAGGGGGCGGAAATGAGTGGGGGGGACGAGAAGAGGAGGTGGGCCCCTGGTGGCTGTGAGGACAGGGGGCTCTGGTCGCCCTATGACTGCTTCTGCCTGGAGCAGATGGGGGCTGGGTTGAAACATATGTGGTGGTGGGGAGGTTGACAACATAAAGAGAGTCCTCTTGGAGCAGCCCAAGTCTAGAGTGACCAGATCCATACGGGGACAGGGTGTCTCTACCTTTAACCATTGTATGGAAGAGGGAATGTTGGCAGGTGCAGCTCAGCATGGAAAGGTTTAAAAAGCTGCATCTGCCAAAATTCCCTCTTCAGTACAATGGTTGAAGGCAGAGGCATGCGGTCCCTGTTCGTTTCTGGTTGCTCTACCCAAGTTCAGCATGCTGTTCCTGGCAATGGCCGGACAGAAGGTGAAGGCAAGGACCCACTCCTGCTGTGGATGCCATTCAAAAGCATTCATGCCACCTTTTGCATATGGTGGTTCTGTTTCTAATTATCATTGCTAAAAAGCACAGAAGGAGGACCTCCTAGATCCAACCATAGACCTGTTTAGTCCAGCAGTCCTCCTTCCCTCAGTAGTCAGCGTAACTGGGAAGCCCACAGGCTGGTCTTGTTGGGAGTTGTCCTCCAGTAACTGGTTTACAGTCTCTCTGCACTTGCAGGTAGCATCCCCTGAGGTTGAAACTGGAGGCTTGTGGGCTGGCATTTAAGAGGAGTAGCCTCAGATGGGCAATCACTTTGTTTTGGGGGCAAAAGTGAAGATCAGGGACAGTAAGTCTGGGCTGTCACATTGAGAAGGCAGGCAGGGGGAAGCCAGTGATGTGTTTTTCTCAGGTTCTCTCTCCGCGGAGCTTTCAGTGCTGGTTAGAGTGAAGTGATGTGAAGCTCCTTGGTGTTCCTGACACCAGTTATCAGTAGGCCTGAGACACAAGGTGGTGTGCTTTCTTGGAAATTTGGGGGTGCACCCCCCCCAAGGAGCACCCTTCAGATCTCCTGCGCTTGCTTTTGTGTGAGTCAGTCCTTGGCTGACTCACTCTCATTTTATGCTCTTATGATGTTTTCTCTGGCTGGGGCTGGACAGTAGCTCCTCCTGCAAGACAGCATCCTCCGACATTACAGCCCTGTTGGCCACTGATTTAGCTTTCTTCTCTCAATATCCTCTGTGTCATATCCACTTTACATAGTGACATTAAAAGATCTTTCATCCTTGTGCAATAGGACCTTCCCTTCCATCTTCTTCTGCTGATGGCCACTTTGCAACTCTCTTACATGCATATTACCTGTGCTGGTTACTCACAGTTGTGGCTGTTCTTGGGTTGTTTGTGTGTTTTGATGAGAAACAGCTGCAGGATTGTTAATAATTGCATGTTGTATTCATGATCTTTGCCCTCCTTTCCAAGAACATGTGAAGAAAATGCTCAGGAGATGGAAACGGAGATGAGTGGGCCTGGATGTATTAATTGTTAGTTGATGCCTTTTGGAATTCCAGTAGCCAATTGCTGACTATCAGTAGTCAATTGCTGAACTTGAATCTCAGCTACTTCTAGTTGTAAAGATTAAAGGTTGTGCAGAGAGAGCGAGCGCGAGCGGAGAATGTTTGTTGCTCAACGAATTGAAATATCTTGTATGGTTATTTTGGAAAACTTAAATATTTAGTTGTTGAAGAGGTGGGTTGGTATGGAACTTACATAGTATTGTATTGAATATGCCAATAAAGACTACATATCTACTTAGTTGTTCTGCGTCTCCAGAAGTGGGCAGTTTTGACAATGTTCCTAGCATATATGATGGGTTCCTTCACTCATCATGTTAGTAGGTGTACATCTGAAAAGGTAAATATACTGACAAGTGTATATCATGCAAGTGCATTAATCGGAGTCTTGGTAGACTGGAGTTAACAAGAAACTCCAGTTTAGGGTGTGGGTCTGCCTTTTCCTAATTAAATGTGTGAAATGGCTGTAAGAGAGTTCAAAGCCATGGGCTTAATCTAGCTTTTGTGTATTCTTAAGGTTTTCCCAGCCCTATCAGGGTGTGTGTTTTTCCTAATTATTTCCTGAAATATTAGCCGCAGCATAGGTTGTACATAAGTGCTAGGTTGGTTTGCAAGAAGCTTATGGTTTGGGTGTGCTGAGAGGCTTTTAGAGCACTGGTGGCTGTTGTTTCTTGAAGTTCAGTTCCCAATAGAGGATGCAACTGTGTTAATTTGAGCAATACTCTGATGGGAAATCGTGGCTCAAGGGATGGAGCTGAATTTCTGCTTCTACATGTTGCAATCTGGTGTAGTTCCACTATGAGACTTAGTTCTCATTAGTCTGTTTAGAGGGCTTTAAAAGGGAGACAAAACATACAAATGTTCTATTGCTTGTGCTTAGAATAGAAGACAGTGTGAATCAGGAGGCAGTTGTTTTGAGGATGCAAAGAAGAAAGAGGAAGGACAAATACTAATTGGACAGACTTGTAAATAATCATTCTCCATGATTAAGAACAGCTTTTATGTAACGAGGCAGGAAAGCTTTGTGAAAGTTGGTGTGTTTCTTCTCGGAGCACATCTGATTCATGTAGCTGTGTGGGTCAGAGCACTAGTAAATCTTCCTGTAGGCTGATGATGTGTTTGGACTTATTTGCAAAGCAGAAATAGACTCTTAGGATTGCTGAGTTGTGAGCCATGTTGCATAAACAAGATTTCAGCCTATCCATGAGGCCGGTTGAAGCAGCGGTTGCCTTGGGCAGTCGATTGACAGAAGGCAGTGCCTGTCTCCATTGCTGCGCCTGCTCCCTATGTTTGAAAAGAAAAAGGAGAAGGAGCGAAAGAGGAGGTGTGGTAGAGAAGACTGATTCTTCGGAGAGCCTGATTCTCTAGCCCACCACACTTTCTCTTTTGCTATGTTCTCTTCTTCAAATCCAGGGAGTAGGGGGAACAATGGAGGCTGGGGCTGCTGCTCTGCTAGGTAAGGGGTGACTGTATTTTACTTGCTACCTCAGGTGTCGGGAGGTCTTTCTAATTCATTTCAACATTTTTAGAATTGATTGCATGCACGTATGCACATGCACACAGACGTTCATTGGCTTTAACTTTAAGATTTAAATTGTCCTCCTTGCTAGAGGGCTGGAATGTAGCCAATGTGACACTTACATTGGGATCAGACCAACTGGATCCAGTGCCTCATGCCCCCCTTGGAGTTATGGATATCTCGGTGCAAATGTGGACCCAGTGTGTGGCAACTGGGAAAGAGGGAAACTCATTGTTCGGTGTCATTAAGGAAGGAATTGGGTTGAATGGCACAATCCTATGGTGTTCCTTCAGAACCAAGTCTCATTGAGTTCAGTGGGGTGTATTCCCAGGTAAGGGTGTAAAAAATTGCAGCCTGTCAATGTTACAATGCCCCTATGCACAGCAACGATGCGTCTACATTTGGAGTACTGTGTACAGTTCTGGTTGATGCACCTCAAGAAGAATATTGCAGAGTTGGAAAAGGTGCAAAAGAGGGCACCAAAATGGACAGGGGGCTGGCTGGAACACCTTCCTTAAGAGGTAAGGCAACAATATTTGGGGCTTTTTACAAAAAAAAAAACAAAAAAAAACAGTTAAGGCAAGGGCATGATTGACACATAATTATGCATGATGCGAGAGAGAAATATTTTCTTCCCCTCAGAATGCTAGAATCAGGAATCAGTCATTGAAATGAGTTGACAAGAGATTCAGATACTTTTTCCCAAGGTTCATGACTGTGGAATTTTCTGCTACAAGATGTGGTGATGTGCCTGGATAGTTTTAAAAAGGGCTTGGACAAATTCATGATGGATCAATCTAGCAGGTTGCCCTGCTAACTGGGCATAGAGGCACTTTTTCAAGTGATGCTCCTCTTATACCTAGTAGGGGCAAGGTTCACTCCAGTTTTGCATCTTTTCTAGTGGTTGGTTGCTGGGACAGGGTGTCATTTACCCCTGCTAACTGGGCAAGAGGCACTTTTTCAAATGTTGTTCCTCTTTAGCAGGGGGAGAGTAATTGTCCCTCTTCGCCCCTGCGCCGTCTTTCTAGTAGCTGTTGCTGGTGTCTGTCTTTTTTTTAGACTGTGAGCCCTTTGGGACAGGGAGCCATTTAACTTTATTATTATTACTATTTGCCTGTAAACCGCTTTGTGAACTTCATGTTGAAAAGCGGTATATGAACTTAGTGGTATATTAATCGTGGTATATTAATATTCTCTTAAATATTTTAAATAAATATTTATTTTACTGTGATTTTATTGTTATGTATTGTATTTTTAAAATAATTGTAAGCCGACCTGGGTATCTGCTATGGCAGAGGAAAGGTGGAGTAAAAATATTAAAAATAAATATTTGTGGCTTTTAGGTAAGCTATGTGCTCCTTCCAGGTTCATTGGAGGTGTGCTTTACTTTCCTACTTGTGGGCTTCTTAGAGGCAGTTGGTTGGCCACAGTGGGCCCTCAGCCTCATCCAGTATGGTAGCCAGGAGGGTGGCGGCGCAGTAAGTACTGCAGGTGCTGCAGTGCACCTTGTAAGCATTCCCTTCCACTTGCTGCCAGAGCCATTCAGGTCAGCAGCGGCAGTGCGAACTGAGAGTTGCCATCGCTGCCTGGAATGGCTCTGACGATGAGTGAGAGGGGCCATTGACATAATGTGTTGTGGCACTTGAAGTACTTGCTGCACTTTCCCCTTCTGGCTACACTACTGGCCTGGTCCACCTGTTCTTATGTAAGACTACTGCTTGTAAGTCAGAGCTCAAGATTCAGTCTTGAGTATTTTTTGCCTAATGATTCGGGCTGTGTCTGAATCAAGAGTGTTCTGTCTAATCTTCCATTAACATAATTTCATTCAGGCTGTCATTCTTTGAGGATGGTTATTTACAGGTGCTGGTCTGACTCAAAAACTTGCTGGTTTACTTAGCCAATAGCGCTCTGTCTGTCTGTCTGTCTGTCTGTCTGTCTGTCTGTCTGTCTGTCTGTCTGTCTGTCTCTCTCTCTCTCTCTCTCTCTCTCTCTCTCTCTCTCTCTCTCTGGGGGAGAGCACGCATAAAACCAGAGCTGTGATAAAAATATTATTTGCTTGTTCCCTTCTCTGCTGTGTTGCAATTGGCTGGCCCTCTGATGGTTCCATAGGCAGTCGCAGGCAGTGAATCTGTGCTGCACCAACCTTAAATGCATCCTTGTGGAATGGAAGCATTTGGCTTTTGAGCAGTGGGTTACTTCTTGAAACCCTTTCCTTGCAGAATAGCTCTGTGTTGCCCAGAAGTCAAACTGCTGGTTTCTTGGAACAGGCGAAAATTGCCTCTTGCTTGGTTGAATGTGGCAGCCAAGAGAGAATCCCATCTGAGCAGGGACACTGCATGAATGTTGTTAGGCCACACATGACTTTCGCATGGGTGTGAGTGGGCAGGTGGTCTGCTGAGTTTCTTTAGGCTAGTAGTAACTCTTCTGGGCTGATTGTCGAAATTGCCTTATATTACAGGCAAAATGGTTAATCATAGCATCAGTTGCTTTGGGCAAAACATTCATCAGTTGCACGGAAGTGGATGTGAAGAAAATAGCATACTGAAGTGGGCTAATGTATATAGTTAGAAAAGCATACATTCCCTTCTTAGTGTTGCTGAAAGCCAGCTCATCTATAAAGTTCCCCAGGCAGCAAATGAATGGGGTGCCCATTTGCTCTCTTCATTTTCCTCCCTACTCCTCAAGCTCCCTAGATTCAAAAATGAAGAAGAAATTGAGTGGGGTGTATACATGGGAGCATGGAGAGACTTAACCCATTACACTCTTGCTCTGTTCTCCTCTTTCCCTCCTGATCCTGAGAGCAGAAAGGAGTGGTGAAGGCTGTGGCTGATGCAGTGCAGGATGGTGGTTGGGGCACTGGCACACTGCCTTGGGTGCTAGGAGGCCTGGAACAGGCCTAGACTTTGCTTCTATTTGTTGTTCCACTGTTGAAATCTGGATTGAACAGACACCATAAAATCCTGGGACCAGCGGACACCTTAAAAATGTTTTGGATAAGGCACCTTTTAGGTAGGTTGACAGTATGCATATTTAGGATCATATATCCTATTTTGAGGGGGCAGGACCCTGTGCCAAGCTGAAGAAATACTGACAATCCTAGTCCCAGATCTGAGTGCTTTGAGGTACCCTTGTGGGCACACTTGCTTCTTGTATTGAGTTCTCTTTGAATGGCAGAGACTCCCTGCTATCTCAGAAGCTGGTGCTGAAATTCCCCTTGGTTTGAAATGTAATCCTTAGGTGGCATCACATGCTTCTGTTTGAAAACAGAGTCCAGTGCCCCTAGGGTGTCTCAAAGAAAGTGGTGTGTTTCGGGGGATCCTATGCCTAAGTGCTAGTGCTCTTGAGAGCGTTGGAAGCTTCCTGTCTAATTTATCAATATTCAAGCGTAGAAAGAAATGGAAAGTGGAAGCTAAAGATGAGGGGCTAAAGCTAAAACACACCCACCCATGCCAAAGTGTTATGTTGGGTGCAATGTGGAATGAGGATGCTGCTCAGTTTCAGAGCACCTGCTTTTCATGCACAAGGCCCCAAGTTGGATTCCTGGTGGTCTCTTTGAGTAGGGCTGGGACAGATCCCTCCTTGAAACCCTGGAGAGTTGCTGCTAATCATTGCTGAGACAATCCTGAGTTACATGGACCAGTGTTCTGGCTTGGCAGAAGGCAGCTCCCTAGTATCTAGTCTTGCAGATAACCTTTGTGGTCATCACCCAAGAGAGGTTTTTTAAAGCTCTCTTATATTGGTTGCTCATCTGTGGTACACTGATGTGACCTAGAGTGAAGTGACAATCATAAGGCCTTACTTATTCCGGATACTATTTGGTCTGCTGTATGAAACAAATGTGCCCCTCTGACCTAGAGATTGAGGGAAGTTGCTTCCCATTTGCAACAGCTTCCTTGCCTTGTCAACTGAAGAGGATTCTTATTCCCCACAGGTGTCCTGGAGAACACTTCCTGTAGCTCTAAGCAGGCCAGCCACGCATCTAGTTGGGGAACCACTTGTGATTCTTCTTCAGACCCTAAGGGATGTGATGACATCTCAATTTCCATCCCCCAATTTCCTTTTGAAAAAAGGAACCTCGCCTCAGAATGTAACTGTCTTTACTCCATGTATAAAACAGCAAGAAAATAATTGACAAAGATAATTTGTATGCTGTGTGATGCTTGACAAAAATAATCACATTTGTGTTAGGCATTTTCTATGACTTCCTTTTCAGGGATGTGGGGTGGGGTGGGGACCATAGAGAGCAACTGCTTTTCTTTTTTTAAATCTGACAATTAAGTGTATTTCAGAGTATATCTTAATATCCTTAAATTGTGAGTGACAGCAGTTCCATTTCTTCTCTATGAAAATATTGAGTGGGACATGAAAAAACCTTCTTTGGAAATTGGTGATTGATTTGCCGTTTTGGAATGTATTCCAGGATCTAGAAACGTTATTGAAAGCTTCTTCTTTATGTAGCTTTCAAGGGATGGGCAGATCAGACTACGGAGTTCTTGTGAATGAATGTATACATTTAACAAGTGTATTTTAAAATGTTGACTTTGTCTTTGTGTGTGTTTACAGCATCTTCTCTCCTTCATTTTGCTTAGCTTTGCAAGATATGAAATCAGCTGTAATTGCTTTCCTTATGAAGCCCCGCTGAACCTGGTAGTGACTTCTAGCCCTGACAGGCACTCCGTTGCCCTATCCCTTTGGTGGAGAGAGACACTGTCTGCTTCCTCTCTTATCAGCATTGGTATTCCTTGCCAAATAAACTAGGCAGTGGAAGCCACATTCCTTGTTTTCTCTTGTGACAGCCGCATTGGCTTTCAGTGGAATAGGAATAGGCGAGTATTAGAAAGAGACTCTCCTGCTTTGGGGTCTTGCAGCTAAGGGCTACCTTGGGGGCAGAAAGGTGCCGGTGCACGTCAGTCTGCTCAGTGTGGATGTTTGCAGTGTTATACTAACTGCAGTCTTGACAGTCACAACAGGCAGCTGGAGTGACCCAATGTCTCTTCCGGGTAGGGAAATTGCAGTGCAGTTGTATTTCAGGAGAGCTCCCCTGTGTAAAGGGCCACTGGTGTAGAGTCTAGGTTGCTGCTTTGAGTTGTAAAGGTTTGCTGATATAGGGTGGTTCTGAGGGTGCCAGCCTGGATGTAACACACCTCTGAGGTCTGCTTAGGGTTTGGGCTGGTATAATCCATATGGCAAATTTGCTGCATCAGGTGAAACCTGAGTCCTAGATTTTAGTAGCGTGCCAGACTCTCCCCCCCCTCCAACAAAGCAAAACAAAAAACCCAGGGCACACGTTGAGAACTGAAATTTGCAAGAATTAGGGTGGACAATTAAAAAACACACAACCGAACCTTGGGGGGGAATAAGAGAAGGCCCTGATGGCGAGGACATAGATGAAATAATTTTGTGCTTTTGTCAAGAAACTCCCTTGGCTCTTCTGTGTAATGTAGATCTATGACATGCAGAGACAGCTTAAGGTCTTGACAGGTGACATAACTATGATCCCTATTGCTTCATTCCTTGTGACCTACAAAGTCATAAACAGCCTGTGCCATATCTGAGGCTTGGCTTGACTCTCACAAGCAACAGGTTGCGGTGGCTGATCTGTTCCTGGACAGTCTCACTTCAGTCTAGAATTGGGGGGCTCAGATGACAGCTCCTTCCAGAAAAACCCTGGCACATCATGTTCTAATCGAGCCTTTCCCTTGCCAGGTGTTTGTATTGTATGGAGGAATAGTCGGTCATGTTAGTCTCCATGTGCAGCCTAGCAGTCTAGCTGCAGGCTCATCTCATCTGTGGTTAGTGAGAGTGAGACCTAAAAGCTAGCCTTTACCCCCTACATTCTGTCATTCCCTTCAAGATGGATTGCAAACCTGAGTGGGCATTTGTGTGAAAGGCAAAGAATCCAGAATTGTGCTGTTGGCAGCTGTCATTCAGTTCTTGAATTACTTCATTATGTCTTGTTTGCTGCTGGAGAGGTGTAGTCCACTCTGATTTTAGAAAAGCTCTTGGGGCCTAGAGACTCTCCAAGCCCCAGCCTAGGTGTCTTCTAGAAGCCATTGAAGACATTTTTGGTGGCCAGGAAGTTGGGCAAGGCAGGCATTTAATCAATATAGTTGGAAGGCCACAAACACTTTTGGGTAGTTATAAATGGAAAACAGAAAAAAAACAGACAGAAAAACCAGCAGTTTCCTGGGCGTTTGTATATGCTTTTCTCTTCTAGATAACTGTGTTCTGATAACTGTGATAGTGTAATTGTCTGAAAGCAGAGCTCTTGCTCCTTAATAGATAAGTTCACTGGATATAGCAAATGGGTTCTGGAACGGGGAAGGTGTGCCTAGTGATGGACCTCAGGCAGATCACCTTTTATGGCTTCAGCCTGTCAATAGGGAGAGAGGGCTGTTGACCAACTGAAGGTGGAGGCAGGCCTTACTGGATTCTGTAGCCTTCTTCCCAAACCACTAATGTTGTGGTTTTGGTTGGTGAACCTGTACCTTTCACTCCACGCAACAGGTGTTTCTTTCCATTCTGAAGGAGAGCTCTGACGGATGCCAACTTGGTTTTGTAATTGAATTAGCAGTTTACCAGAGTCCTTTAAAATGGTCTCATTTTGTCCTGCATGCTGTTAACGGAAGTAGCCAGGGTTTGCTTAATGCTTGAGTAATTGGAAGGCTGCACGTTTTAAGGAACATTCACATTTTTTAAAAAAAAAAGGCTTTCAGTACTATGCCACTAATTGTTTCATCTCAGCATTGCTTTGAGTTGGATAATGTTTGAGCCACATGATGCAGCCTTTGCTGCAAATTCTAGATCTTGAATGGGGATCTTGTGCTTCTCATTATGAGGGGAAGAAGCATGTCCCTGCATAGGACTTGCACAGAAGGCATAACTCTTGGGGCCAGGCTAGGACCACAGGTATCTGTTCTTGAATTCAGCCTTTTCGACACAGGGTCACTGACGCTGGAGGCCAGAGCAGGAAGCTGGAACATGAGGTGTAGCAAGCCGAGTGGTGTTCTTGGTTGCCCACAGTCTCAGGCTCCTACCACTTAACACTTGGCTCAGCTAGTCCAATTGTTTCATACTCGCAGCCAGTGGCAGTGTTGCATTGCCCAAAATGGCTGTAAGGTTTGCACATATTTTGAGGTAGCTTGCTAGGTTTGCACTTGGCGTCATATCTCAAGTTCAAGCCCTGTAGTCTCTGTCAGAAGTGTGACTCGGTTTTGCTTCCTTTATCAGTGCTTATTTGCAGCATGTGCCGTTCCCAAGTTGTGATACAATCCTATGGATTTCAGGTTTCTAGGTTTCATGGTTGCTAGGGAAAGCTGTGGTGGCATGCAAAAAAAAAGCACAAGGACCCAGAAATAAAGTGATCACTGTAGTGGCAAGCTGTTTGTGCAGACAACATAGTGCTACAAAATGTGCAGCTGAACATTGAACTAGAAAATCTAAACATGCTCCCCTCTTGCAGCATTAAAGAACAAATACTCCTTTAATGCCAGTGAGATCCAAAAAGTGTTGTAATATGCCGCTTCAGGGGGTGCTGAGAACAAGGCTTCTACTCTAGTGTAGCCCTTTAACATCTTAGGAGAGACTGGAGTTGTGGGTGTGAAAGGAACTGGAGTTGGCAACTGTTTTGGGTGTAATTTTTAAGAGGTTAATATCAACAGATGGAAATCCTTCTTGTGTATAAAACAAAACATTGTGTATATGGAACTTGCATAGCTTCAAAATCTGTTAAGTAGAGCATCTCACAGCTTGGTCTCCTGAAGGCAGCAGCTTCAGGAAAAGTGTGCTGAAATAGGAATATAGGTAGGCCTCCCTATTCACAGATTCCATATTCACAGATTCAGTTATCTACAGATCAGGGCCTTCCTTTCTTACCTTCCTTTATTCTTACTTTGGGTCCCTAAAAAACCTTTTGCTCAGGAGTGGATGTAGGGGAGAACCCTATACTCAGTGATAGTTTTTTCCAGTAATCAACACAATGCTAAATAATGATAATTTCTACTGAAAACACTACATCACACAAAATTTAGGTCAACACACTAAAAAACACCACTTTTGCTTATTTTTGATAGTTTCACACAAATCTAGATCAATTTCACAAAAATAACACCACTTTTGTTTTTAACAGTTTTGAGGAATCCATAAATAGTTTTCAGTAAGGGATCAGGAGGAGGAGTGGCAAAAACAGGAGGAAGCTTGCTTCAACTTGCATGAACACGCACGTTCATAGTTCACAGTGAATGCCGGGGAGACTTTAATGGAATGTGGAAGTAGTAAGTAGCAGTTTCTTGATGCTCCAAGCAGCAGTTGGAGTGCAGCTTGGGAATTTTTGAACAGGTTATTTGGGACTGGGGTGTGCATGCCAGTACTTTCTTGCCTTTGTAGGGCCATTCATTCTTATTTATTGTGCTGTTTGTACAATTTGCAGTAAAAATTTGGATAAGAACACATAACACAGCAATTTTATATTTTAATCAAGAAATGTTGGAAAAAATATCACCAAAAAATCCACCTCTACTTAATACAGGTTCCCTCTTATCCAAATCCACAGGCCCCAGGAGCGCCACATTTAGTAGGACCTGAAAAGCATGTAGTTACCACCTCTGTTTTGATTGATTCTGGTGGGTTGGTAATCTCTAAAGCATATTATTCCCCCCCCTTGTTATCTTGTCTGAAGAACTGTGTTTATCTTTACTGTAAATGTTATCCAAATGTCTTTGAATGTCCCTATGTTATTTGCAGTACTTAAAAGATGTTTTGTGTATAAGTTTTTAACGCTACTTTTTCATATGAAAAGGTCATTTACATAATGAGACAAACCCTTCTGGCAAAACATATAGCAGAGGAAAAAATTCTGCAAATGCAATACTTTTACAAGCAATTAAAAAGAGAAGCCTTGGTAGAAATAACATAATTCAAAGTTAAATTAACTGGTGGACTAAAAATATTCCAGCTACTTCAACAGTAGCAGAATGTCAGGGAATGTTAGCTGCTTGGTGAGCCATGCACTAAGTTCTTGATGTTGTTTGCCTTGATGATTTTTCTTTAGCCTCTTCATCCTAAGCTTCAAAACACTAATAGTACTTGGCAGTTACCACCACCTCCCATTGCTGCTGCCTCCTTAAGAGCCCAATTCTGCCTAATTTTCCAGTCCCAATGCAGCCCCAAGGTAGGGAACAAACATTCCCTTACCTTGAGAAGGCCTCTGTCGCTGCCCCCCCTTCCTGGATGCAGCACATGTGCTGTTGGCATGGCTGCATGAATGTTGGGAAGCTGGATAGGATTGGGCCCGAAGAGTAGGCTGTGCTTTTTACATTGCTATGTTAACTTCAATGGCCCTGAGAGGTTGTGGTTCTCAAGTGACCTTTTTTTTTGTTGTGAAAGAGGCCTTGGGGACAGGACTGCTAATGTGGAGGGGAAAAAAGATACTACAAGTTGCCTTGGGTACCTCCTAGTAGAGAGGGGAAAAGTGGGATATAACTACAGTGGCCCTTGGTATCTGTGGAGGAGCTGTTCCTAGACCCTTTCCCCATGGATACCAATTTTCCGTGAATGCGGAAAGCCCTCACAGGACCTCCCGGAAGCACCTTCCGGTCACGTCTGGGAGGGCCTTGAAGCCCTTCAGACGTGGTGTTGGCACACATGTTGTATGAAATCTGCACATGCTGAACCTGCAGATAACAAGGGCTTAGTGTATTAAAAATAACTAAATGTGTATAGTACTTCTGAGTTTTCAAAGTGCTTTATCTGTACTGTCATCTTTACAACAATCTGTAAAAAGTCATGATTATAACCCATATTTCGCCTTGATAGCTGAGAAGGTCATCTACTAAGGTCACTTAATTGCCTGTCTGTGGGGGAATCTTCTCCATATTTATTTATCTTCTGAGAAACATGTGTATCTCGACTGTGGAACTCTTCTGTGTTACAGAAGGGTCTTGAACACGTTATAGATCAGTGTTATTCAACCCTGGGTTTGGGACTCCAGTGGGGTCTTAAAGCCTCAGCTGTGGGGTTGTGGCAACTTATGGGAAGGTCAGCGCAATCCTAAGCAGCGCTGGAATGGCAAGGCCGTTGGCCAGCGCCATATCCAGTGCTGCTTAAGTGAGGCTGGAGCCTCCCTTCGGCAAGGCGCCAGCCTCCCCTATGGACTCAGATCTGCGCTTGCTAAACAGCAGGCGCAGATCCGAGGAGGCCACATGGCCCTGATCAGAACTGTACAGCCTGGTGATGAGGCCTTGGATTTGGTCTTATGGCCGGGTCCACGCCTGCTGGCCTGCCCACAACCCACCCACCCCCGCCCAGAAACGCCTTCCTCCCTTGGCCCGGCTTGTCACGGGCTTGGCTGGCACAGAGGGAGATGGAGCATGGGTGCTCTGAGTCCAGCGCTCCAGGCAGCGGTGGAATCAGAGTGCCCCCGCATTGGCGCTCTGCGTGTAGCTTCAACGCTACCACGTAGTGTCGATGCTACAGGTTGCCTAGGATGGTGCCCTGAAAAAGGCTGTCCACTGGACTAGAGCACCACTAGGTAAAGGCAGATCCGAGGAGGCTTTCCCCTTCAGGTATCAGGAGACTGTGTGCCAGTCCTGCTCAGGTTCTTAGAAATAGTACTAAAACATCTTTCACTAGTTCCAGGCTTAATGGTGGCTTTTTCTGTTCTCTCTAATAAGACTATTTAGTTGCAGTGAACAGTGCTGGAGTGGGTGGTGATGGGGTAGGCAAGTAGTATCCTGGGAGGCAGCTGGATCAACAGTGTGGTCTCCAGCTTCTTATTTATGTATTGGGATCGTGGCATGAAAGAGGTTGAAGGCCACTGGTCTAGATCACCCGTATTGTTCATATGGGGCACTGGCTCATATGGGCTTTTGGACTCAAACTCCAATTACGTGTTGTGTTTTTTTCTCCACTTTTCTTGAAGGTTGAAAAGCAAATAGATCAAGGGCCAGTGAAATGTAGAGAGAGGTTTTTTTAAAAGAGAGTTTTCTTATTCTCCCATTATGAATTGGATTGAAATGCATCACGTTGACCATCAAAACTGTGTTCCTTCCAGATAACAATAGATTATTGAAAGGAATATGCTACCGTGTTGGTCTGTTCTGTATTTCATCTTTGTTTAGTTCCTAAATAATAAAAACTTCCTCCTTAGTCACCACTTAGTTCCTAATTCAGAAAAACAGCTATTTAACAATTTGATTTAATAATTGCTAGTTGCTAGGGATACCACGGCCAGTTACTGGTCTCTTTGGACATTTGTTCTTGGTTGGTAACTGACGGAAGAAGCTTGATTTGTTGGCATTTCGGTAATAGCTTTGCTGTAATCCTTAAGGAGAGAGGCGTTAGCAATCCAGATTAGGCTAAAGAAAAAATGAAGGTGACTGAAAAGGCCAAGGGAATTGCCCCAGAGGTTGCAGTAAATCAGGAGGTGGCCAAGGTGGCAGTGATTTGTATTTTGAGTGTGTGTGTGTGTTGTGTGCTTTGCAAAGCAACTCAGAACATTTGATTGGCATGTCTGTCATTATGTCACAAGATGCTTTAGCAGTGGGATCTGATGAACATGTTTGCCCAGAAGGGATCATTGCTTGCCCTTGGCGAATAGTAGCAACATCTTTTCCTAGCCCTCTTTTTTTCTCTCCTACCATGTGCAGTTAGTTCAGATAAATTCATGTATATTTCAGACAAATTCTGCAGTTAACTGGGTATCATGTTGGTTTACTGTGGTCCCAGTTCTGAAAACATTGTAAGTATGTGAGAATTAATGTTTCTTATAATGTGATTAACAGTTCAGTCCTAGGTTTCTCCTTTGAGCTGCTGAAGCGACACCAAAATGGCTACCGCTGCATCCTTCTGGGGGGCACAGTTGCAGATGTCTCCTGGGTTAGGGAGCATTCATTTTCTTACCCAGGGGTATTTCTCTGCAGTGTGGAGGGGTCTGCTCGGACCTGCGCTTGCAAATTTATTTTAAAGATGTATATCCTGATCTTTCCCATGCCAAAGCGAATGCCCAGGATGACTTACAAAGCTCCATAATAAAATGTACAATGTATAGCAACATTAAGGACGCAATCCTAATCAACTTTCCAGCACTGACATAGCTGTGCCAATGGGGCATTTGCTGCACCCTGCAGTTGGGGGCAGTCACAGAGCCTTCCTCAAAGTAAGGGAATGTTTGTTCCCTTACCTCAGAGTGGCACTGCCCTTACCTCTGGAATGTTGGTTAGGAGTGAGATAACTAAAATCAGTTAAAACAGGTTAAGTGTGGGATGTGGGTTAGGATTTAGCGACTGCCACTGCTTCTGCTCCCTTCCCAGGCCAAAACTGACCTTCCCCTTTTGTTGCTGCCTTCCCCCCCCCCAATCCAACCTGCTTTGGCAGGTCCTCAGGGATCCGCTGATGCATACAGGAAGTCTCCAGCCTTCCCACCAGTGCAGTGCAGTACTCTGGCAGCTGCCACCAGCCAGAGTTTTCCCTTGGTGGTTGGGTCCAGTAGGGTTACGCTGTATTGGTCTGTTGTGTTTCAGCTGGTTTAGTGTGTTTGGTGTGGGTAATCTCCTGAAAAACAATTTTTGCCAGATGAAGTTAGAAAAGAACTTACAATAGTGTGGGGGCAGGCTTCACAGGCAAGAAACATCTGCACGAATGCTGCATTCAGTTTAAACTCTGGATACAGCATAGTTCATATGCTAGTTTATTCATTATTTTTTGATATATGCTTGCTGTAAAATTTAATCATGTATTAACAATTTAAAGAGAATAAAACCAAGGATATGCCTTTGCTTTGAGAAGAAAATTGGAATATGCTTCCTTCAAAATGATCTTTGCACATTTTATTTGATGTTTATATAAATTGTTTGCCCAGGAAAATCATCTTGATGACGATGCTTGATGACGAGTCACCCGTTGTGATGGGGGCAGTGGTTGAGGTGGTGAATGATCCTCCTGGGGGGCAGGAGTTGGCTAGACTTGGTTTCCTCTGTTGCTTGATGTGGCCCTCAATGCTTTCTGGATGCTCCTTTACACCAGAGAATCTGGCCAAGAATACCTAGAGAGTATCAACTTGCTGGGAGCAACTCATTCATTTATTCTTGTGCATGTGATTGCAAGTGTCCCAGCTGAGTACAGTACCAACAGAGTTTATTTGTTGAGAACTGTTTGGGTGGGACAGATGTTGGATGTGGGAAGGAGTTTGTACATGTGCAGTTCCCGGTATCAGTCATGTGATGGATTTGAGAAATATGAGTAGGCTTGAGAAATGATTTCCTGCTGAATTCTGAAGACCTCGAGGAAGCATCTTGGGTATTACACAATGAGAGCTGGAGCAGACAATCTCAGGTGAGAGACAACCTGGCCACCACCATTAATCTTCCCTTTCAGTGAGCTGCTGCAGGGATTTATTGACTGTCCTCTAGGTTGCGCCCAGAGCAACATGGAGGTCCGCAGGCCTGACCGGTTTCCTGCATGAACAGCGTGTGTGTTCTAGAACATAGCACAGATTGTTTCGCAATGAAGGTAAGCTCTGAATGCAGGGAGCCTGTATGAGCCTCCAGGAAGGGAGCCTGTGTGAGCCTTTGAAATCCCCTTATGAGCCTCCAGGAACCACCAGTTGTCAGCTGCCGGCTACGAGTTATGGGGTGTGTCTGGGTGTGCTTGAAATTTTGTGGAAATCATGCCCCGAGTGAGTGGGTTGGTCATTGTCTCTTTGAAAGATGTGCTGGCAATACTTACCCATAGGCTTGGCGGTTAGAAGTTGAGTGAAAGTCTGGGAAATTTTCTTTGGGAGGGACAAGGAACTCATGGATAGAACATTCCTGTTAATTGGAACTTACAGGGGATGATTTCTGTACTTTTGGAATATTGTAACCTGCTCTAAACCTTCCAGAAGATATTTTTGAAAGATTTGACTTTTACCACTAAGGCTGGGAAGCACAATTTGAATAATCTTGAGGGTGAAATTTATTTCAGTGACTCAGGAGGGTCCTGTAACAACCTTAACTATAGAAAAGCATAAGACATAAGACATAAGAAATTTATTTGTCATTACACTCACAACTGGGTGCAACGAAATGAGGTGCTCTTCCCCAAGGTAAAACTGGACAACACCAAAACTAAAATATGCACAATCAACCATACAACAATCACTTATACAAATATAAATACCCCATTGCTCCCAGCAATTTAAATTCCACAAAAACTTATGACCCCGCATTTAAACTCAATACTGCACTTGGGTAAAAACTGTTTCTGAATCTGCTCGTCCTTGCTTTCAATACCCTAAATCTCCTTCTCGATGGTAATAGTTCAAAGAGCTGATGTCCCGGATGAGAGGAGTCTTTCAATATATTAGATATCTTCCTCTTGCATCTATTTTTATACAGTTCTTCCAAAGAGGGGAGTAAACAGCCAATGATGTTTTGGGCCGTCTTGATCACCCTTTGAATTGCCTTTTTCTCTGCCACTGTGCAGCTCGTGTACCATACACAGAGACAGTAGGATAATATGCTCTCAATTGAACTCCGATAGAAGGTGATTAGCAAACTCTCAGCCAATTGTTGCTTTCTAAGAATCCTTAGAAAATACAACCGTTGTTGTGCCTTCCTAATTAAAGCAGTGGTGTTCGCACTCCAAGTCAGGTCATTAGTTATGATGGTCCCAAGAAACTTACATTCAACCACCTGTTCCACACAAACTCCATCTATATACAGTGGCTGAATGTCTGCTCTTTTTTTCCTATAGTCCACTATAAACTCCTTGGTTTTTCGGATATTAAATAGAAGATTATTTTCTTTGCACCAGCGGGATAGCTGTAATACCTCATCCCGATACGCAGACTCATCATCCCCGGAAATAAGTCCTACTAATGTAGTATCGTCCGCAAATTTGATAATCCTATTATTGGGATGGTTATTGGTGCAATCCGATGAATAAATGGAGAACAGTAGTGGACTAAGGACACAACCTTGTGGAGTGCCAGTGCTGAGTATCTTGTCAGTAGAGATGTAATCATTCAGTTTAACTCTTTGTGGACGATTTGTTAAAAAATCCCATATCCATAAACAGATAGAATCTGGAAAATCTAGATCTTTAAGTTTGGCTATTAATCTGTGTGGTATGATGGTATTAAAAGCAGAACTAAAGTCCGCAAACAGCATTCTTACATAATTCCCTTGTGTTTCCAAATGGGATAAAGCCATATAAAGCACAGTATTAATCGCATCCTCAGTTGATCTATTTTCTTTGTAAGCAAACTGAAGCCCATCAAAGGAATCAGGAAGGCAGGAGATAATGTATTTCCGAACTAGCTGCTCAAAGCACTTCATTAAGATTGAAGTTAGTGCCACCGGCCTATAATCATTTGGACTATTTGTAGGCAACTTTTTAGGCAGTGGAATGATGATGGAAGCCTTGAGACAGACAGGAACTGCACATTGTGTCAGGGATCGATTGAAAATTACAGTCCAAACCCCGGCTAGCTGATCAGCACAGTCTTTTACCACCCGACCAGGAATTGAGTCGGGTCCAGCTGCTTTTCTGGAGTTAACCACCTTCATTGTCTGTCTCACATCCAGCTCATTCACAATGAAGGGGGGATACTGCTGAGTAAATGATGGCAAACGAACAGGTACAGTTTGATCGATCTCGAATCGAGCGAAAAAGTTGTTCAACTCCTCAACCACCTCCACGCCACCGCCCGAAGAAACCTTTTTTGCTTTATAGTTCGTTAGTTGTTGAACCCCCTGCCAAACTTGCCTCATGTTATTGCTGAGAAAGCAGTCTTCAATTTTCCTCTTGTATTCGGCCTTAGCTTGCTTTATGCCTCTCCTCAAGTTCGTTCTTGCTGCACTGTAGTCTAGATCATCCCCAGACTTAAAAGCCTTATTTCTTGCATACAACAGGCGTCTAACCTTCCTGGTCATCCAAGGTTTTTGATTAGGATAAACCCGGATACGTTTCTCCACCGTGACAGTGTCAATACAGTGTGCCATAAGTCAATACAGTGTGCCATAAGTCAATACAGTGTGCACACAGTGTCAATACAGTGTGCCAAAAAATGCCAAAAGCATTTTTAAGATTCTCATTTTGTATTGTATCTAAATCCATTCTCTGTTAACAGCATTTAGCTGGGTAGTGTCCCTGGACACACACTACTTCTGCCCTTTCTTTTTGTCCCTGTGCCCTGTGCGTCACCACTTTTTTTTCTCTGTATATTTGTACTGATACGGACTCTGTGCTGAATTCGGTGGCAAAACCACATAAGGCTGTCGCTCTTCCTAGCTAGCAGCTAATTATAACAGGGGAAAATCTGGTGCCCACAGTATCATTCACCCTCTGAATTCAGAAACGGCAGTAGTAATGCAGCCTGTTTTCTATTTAATTCCCATTACCACTTCTGGTAGACTTGCAGTGGGAGTTTCTCTTCAACCGTTGCTTAACTAAAGAGCTGAATATACAGGCAAGCAGCCTGCATGCTGGAGAGCAACTAACAGGAAGTTGGTGTTCGACAGTTATTGGGCAAAATATTGTTTCTTATGTGATGGAATGTGAGTGTTCATGCTGTAGAATAAAAAATGTTCAAAATTTGAGAACTGTGTAGAGTGTTGGGAGCCTGAAAAAATACTGTGGGGAAGCATGAAATAGGAGTACAAGACCACCTTTATGAATGTTGTGCCTGTTGTGTTTATACATAAGATGGCATCTCCTGATGCTTAGAGCAGTGGTATTCACACTTTTTAGACCGGGACCCACTTTTTAGAGTAGCACGTATGTCAGCATTAACCTGTAAGTGATGTTGTGACAGGAAGTGACATGATCAAGGAGGAAGTTCTGTAACATAATAACATGACACTCCTGAAATGCATTCTTGGACTGCAGCAGTTGTACAACCATGAAACATACCTGACAGAAAGCAACATTAGGACAAAAATATTATGTAAAAGCACTGAACTAAAAACATTTTTAAAAACTCACAAAAATTCAAACTGTGAACCCTCACAATAGGAATATAGCAATAGTAAGGTCTGCAGTTGAAAGACGGCTGCTCCCCGCTTTCTGCAACCCACCTGAAATCAGGTCGTGACCCACAGTTTGAATCATACTGGCTTAGAGCCTGTGATGGTTTGCTGGTTTCTGGACTTGACAGAAAGCCTGCAATAATAAATATGTGTTGTCACATATAGTTCTGAACCTCAGATGTTGGTTATCTTTTCCGCAGTTCCTTTACATAGAAAAGTCACCTTTAATTCAGCGTGTGTATTAAAAGGTCATGATTACATTTTAAGAGATAAATGTAGGTTTTGACATGTTTTGTATTAAATTAGGGTTTCACTTCAATCAATGTTCTTTTAAAAAATGTTTAACTAGAATTTTATATACTTAAAAAATTGCTTTTGTAGTAAAAGAAAAAGATTTTTTAACTTACCCTTGGCCCCAGTGCAACCTCCCATCACTCCTTATAATGGTTGGTTCAGAAATCCACAGCCCGGGTGGACTATCGCCCTGCTCTGAATGGGGTTGCACTCCCTCTGAAGGAGCAGGTCTGCAGTTTGGGGGTTCTCTTGGATCCACAGCTGCGCCTGGATTCCCAGGTGGCGGCGGTGGCCAGGGGAGCCTTTGCTCAGCTTCGGCTGATCTACCAGCTGCGACCGTACCTGAGCTGTGCGGACCTGGCCACAGTGACCCATGCCCTAGTGACATCTAGATTAGATTATTGCAATGCGCTCAATGTGGGGCTGCCTCTGAAGATAGTCCGAAAATTACAACTAGTACAGAACGCGGTGGCTCGGGTGGTTGTTGGGGCACGTCGGTTTGAGTTTTGTCGAGTTGTTGCTTTGGCGACTACACTGGCTGCCAGTTCCCTTCTGGGTCTGATTCAAAGTGCTAGTTTTGACCTTTAAAGCCCTTTACGGCTCGGGTCCGGGGTATTTGAGGGACCGCCTCCTTCCATACAATCCTACCTGTGCTCTGAGGTCATCTGGGGGGGGCCCTTTTGACTGTGCTGCCACCAGGAGAAGTGAGAGGGATGGTGGCCACGAATAGGGCCTTCTCGGTAGTGGCCCCCCCAACTTTGGAATACCCTCCCCTTAGAACTAAGAACTGCTCCCTATTTGGCAATATTCCGGCGGGGGCTGAAGACCTTTTTATTCCAACAAGCTTTTAATTGTTGACAGGCTGGATGGTTTTTTATATTCTTTTTAGGATCCATGGGGCTGGTTGTTTCAATTTTAAATTTTAATTATTTTAATTACTGTTTTAACTACTGTTTTTAACTGTTAAATCTTATTTTATTTTTAAATGTTGTAAGCTGCCTTGGGTGCCTTCAGGCAGAAAGGCGGGGTATAAATTTAAATAAAAATAAAAATAATGTCCTTTTTGTGATCTTCTGAAGGAGGCGAGAACCTGGGTTTTTTCATGCTAGATTGCAATTCCCCAAGGCACAATTTGGCAGTGAGGAACTGTTTCTGTTCTCATTCCTATAATCAACTGCTTTGCCTTGTGTGCATGTTGGTATAGTTTCCTGTCCCAAATAATTGTCACAAAACAGGCTGCAAGTCTAAGAAATAAGCACAAACAGTAGTACAGTGTAACAGTGGAGGAGAGATGAGAGCTATCCCATAAATATATTATGGTGTGTTCTGCCAGTTTTAATATAGAGCCCAACTGACCTTTTGAAGTACAGGCATAGTTACTTGTGCCACTTTTGTTGTATTAAAATCAGACATGAGGAAGCAAACAGATGTTATGAATTGAATTAGGCATTCAAAGTGAGGAAACGTCTGTGTAGTTGCACTTCATGACATTAGTAGATAATGTGCTCCTGAAAGGATTTACTTGCCCGCCCCCGCCCTGTGCAGGCAATGGATTTATCCCTTGCCACTCAACAGTGGCTGTCTAGTCTCCTGTGGTGTACGGAGGGCATCCCATGGACTGACTGGGGGAAGGGCTTTGAAGAGAGGATTGCAAAGGCACAAGATGCTTTAAGTCTCCTCACCCCTTTCTGGAGTGCACTTGGTTTTCTTTGGGGTGTACAGACATAATGCCAAAGTATTGTGTGATATCATGAGAAAAGGCTTGCAGGCTCCCCTTTACATGCTGTGAATAGCAGCAAACCTTAGTTTACCTTTTTATCCACTCAGGCAACCATGGTTTACACTTGCTTGCAAAGTTGGGTCAAGTTGTTTGCAGGCAAATGCAAAACATAATTTGCTTAGAGGAAATGCTAAATTATGATTTTCTGCTGAATGAAGGAAGGAGTTTTCCTTCTGAGGGCAGAAAACTTCCTGTCAGGCATAATATGTGACTCATGGCTCCAGTTTTGACAGGGAGATTGTTTTCCTTTGTGGTTCAGCTCTGTTTTGAACTAAGAGGATTCTCCTGAGTGGGAACCCCTGCACAAAAATTTTAACTCTCATCCCCACTTCCAAATAGGGAAATGACCCATGATTGGCAGAATCTGCCAATTGATTGCAGACAGTGAGGACCGCTAGTCCCAAGATGCTCCAGTATACACATTGACATAATAAATTTGCAAACTTCTCATTTGGGTGATAAATTAACTCTCTGATGGTAAAGATTCTCCCTAGTAACCATTGAGTGAAAAATGACTATTGCAGAGCTTCAGTTTGGCAAATCAGTCCATCAGCAGATTCACCTACCACAGGTACAGCAGGAGAATGGCCTGTCCAATGGAGAGGTTCTTTCCCTGTATTTTGGTCCTTGGCTGGAATGTGGGATTCTCCCTGAGCTCATTGGTTGCAGGTGATCCTGGCTGAAAACAGGGAAGGGAGCCAGTGAATTGGTTGGCAGGGTGGGTGGCTTTGCTGAATCTACACAACTGCTTCCAAAAAGCTCAGGGACATACTCTGCAGGTTAAGGGGCTGGACTTGTCCTTGGCTTAGATAAAGAGGTGAGATGGCTTTTAGGAGCAGGCAAAGCTTTACTTTTTTCATAAACTTCACTGCTCTGTTACTTGCTAACACTTGGAAATTTTAGGCCGTGTATTCAGTGCATTCCATTGCAAGAATAGGTAATTACAAATGTCCACAATGAGAGTGCTTCATTCCTGTGTAACAGGTAATTATAGCCACAACTATTTACCAATGCACAAAAGAAGTGCTGACCAATGGATCCACAGAAAATGGGATCACACAGGCCCGCAATGATGTGATCTCCAGATGTTTTCAGCCCTGCCCTACCCACCAGCTTGTGGAGGTCCATGCATGATGGAGGCAGGTAAGCCTCCGTCGTTGTGGTGTACCTCTCCATGAAGGCATTCATCTTGTGTGCTCTTAAGGGCTCCAGCCAGCAGCCTGATATTCTTTGACCTTTGTTGTGACAATGCCTCCAGCCAGGTGATCATATTGTTCAAGTCTTTTTCCTGGCTGGCTTCTCCTCTCCAAGCATGTAGACCCAGGCTTGAAGGCCTTGTATCCGGGAAGCAGTTGAGGATCTCTGCAAGCCTTTTGTTCATTTCCCAGTTTGCTTGCAACAGCTCCTGGTGGTTCTCGATATGCTGCCACTTCTGCTTGTTCAGATTCCGCATCCTCTCTGCCTTGGTCATCTGAGGTCTTGTTCCGCCAAATCCCGTCCTTAACCAGTCCAACTGTCCTTCCTTCAGTCCTTCCAACAGGCAGTCAGTCAGTCCATCCAGCACTCCATCCCAGGTACCATCCTCCAGTACCTATACAGCTTCTCCCTTCCAGCACCAACCCAGGTGCCTTCCTAGGACCTTCCCAGGTCCCATCCCAGATACCCAGATCCCTTCTCCATCTCCTGCCTCCACCTTTATTCTGAGACCAGCCAATCCATGTCTGTTGCTGGACAGACTCTAACATCAGCCACACCCATCTGCATCTGTGCTGGCCTCCTTCATAGCCAGAGCTTCAACAGCCTACAGCTGTGCTCCGGCAAGAGTTCTGGGATTAACCCCATAATTCCTGGTTTATCTGGGACATTTCTGATTCCATTCCCTATCTAATCTCCTCGGGGTCTCTCCTCCCTTTTCCAGTACAGGTCTCCTTTGGGTTCAGGTAGCCCAGTACTTGTTGGGTCCCTGCTGTGGTCAGTGGTGAGGGTGGGAGAGGCATTCCCCCGTCTTATGCTTCTGTTGACTTTCTTCCCTTCCAACTGTTCTAAATACTGGTTTTAAATACTACAATACTTCAGCAATCCTTACTGTGATCAATGCCAAAGAAGGGTAATCCCCTCACTTTTAGCTGCCCCCACTTCCCAAAGTACTCTCCACAGGGGATAGGGAGTAGTTAGCTAGTTCTGAATGCATATTTTGCTATAGTTTTGCCTCCTGCCTTATGAAGAAAGACTGCAGCATTTGGGGCTCTACAGTCTAGAAAAAAGGCGCCTGAGGGGGGACATGATTGAGACATACAAAATTATGCATGGAAGGGGAAGGGATAGAGGGATGTTCTTTTCCCTCTCTCAAAACATCAGAACCAGGGGGCATCCGCTAAAACTGAGGGTTGGGAGAGTTAAAACAGATAAAAGGAAGTACTTTTTTACCCAGCGGGTAGTTAATCTGTGGAACTCTTTGCCACAGGAGGTGGTGATGGCATCTGGTCTTGATGCCTTTAAGAGGGGATTGGACGGATTTCTGGAGGAAAGGTTCATCGTGGGCTATAGGCAATGATGGGTTGTGCAACCTCCTTACAAAGGTGGTGGGCTACTGGTACCGGGTGCAAGGGAGTGGCAACAGGATGCAACAGGATCTTGTTGTCTCATGCCTCCCTGGGGCACCTGGTGGGCCGCTGTGAGGTACAGGAAGCTGGACTAGATGGGCCTTTGGCCTGATCCAGCAGGGCTCTTCTTATGTTCTTATGCCTGCGCATCCCCCATGGCTTGGAATGAGTATTTTGATGCTGAATGGTCCTGGCTGAAGAGGATGAGCTATGTGGCAGAGAGTTCTGCTGGGTATGTCGTGGATATCAAATCCCATATGAGTTTTTCTTTCAGGTGTTCAAAACCCACAAGGAAAATTTGGAACTCATGGAATAAAAGGGGAAAAATTGCTTGGCTATTCTATGGTAAAAACACACCCAGATGTTTCAGGAAGCCCATGTGAGTTTGGCATCCAGCCATTCACTTATTCTGTGGCAAATGCCCATGTGGATTTTTGCTTGTTTGGTCTGGGCATCAGATGGACCAAGGATTTGATTCTACAGAAGGCAGCTGTCTATGTTCAACCATTTAGTGTTGCATCTGTGTGTGTCTGTATGTCTTCCTAAAACTATACCTCTTACAGTAATGGCTCTCAAACCTTTTAGAGTCCCTAGAGGCTGCGGCCTAATTTATAAATGCCAAGGGGTGTGGCTATAATGCCAATTGGGCAGCAGTGCTCCCCCTCCAAGTAGCAACTGGTTTAACCCTAGATGTACATAGCTTAATCTGTCCTATCAGTTTTGCAAATCACTACAAATTGGGGTCACAACTCACTGATGGGTCCTGGACTCATAGTTTGAGAACTGCTGCCTTATTGTATATAGCTACTCTTCTATTAATTTTATATTATGTAGTTAATAAAAAACTGTGCATTTTAAATAGGTATGCCCAAACTATTCAAAATATTTAGCAACAGTGGTTTACATTATAACATTTTAAAAATAATAATACAATCCATAAAATGATAAAAATGCAGACTAAAACATTTAGTGTAAAGAATGTTGACTCTGTCAATACTCCCAGGGTTCAAAAAGGTTTACAACATGCTTTAAAACATGAGGAATGTAATTTTGGGAGAGAAAAGGAGAAAGTCATTTAAAACCCCAAATTAATCTTATCAGTAACCAGAAAGCCAGGGCTTGCTGACACAGCAACAGATTATTCTCTAATGCTTTCTTAAGAAGATTCTATTTACATGTTTGCCCCCTGCTTTTCTGCCTGCATAGGGGACCCCAAGGCAGCTAACCATCATAGCTAATGCAATAAAACAATAAAAGCCGCAAATGACTCTAAAACCAAGACAGATAGGACAGCAGATAAAAACAGCATAACAGCACCTAGCAGAAAACCTAAAAGGGAAGAGGAGCATTTTAACTTTTGCTCAGGTCAAACTCATGTCAATATAGTAGCATGTTGACCTAGTGCCTGAAGGCCAGTCCTTTGAGCCAAGTTTCCAAGCAAGATGGGGCTTAACTGGTACCAGCATCATCCACATATGTAGGTGCCATTGTTTGTTTCTTGCTTACTGAATTTTTATCCCACCTTTCTCCAGGTAGGAGCACCCAAGGCAGCTCACAACGTTTACAAACAATATTAGAGTTAAACAATGAAAATATTAAGCTGTTAAGCTACATGCCTGCTCTCTAAAAGCTTCCTGTGGATCACGAACCTAGGCTATTGCATACATGGGAGGGAGGAGAAATGGCTGAATAGATTGTGGTACAACATTGGAAGGAAAAACATTCCTCGTTCCCCAACAATGGATCACTGATCTACTCTACTGTTGATCTGTGAGCTGACAACCTGCAGATGAGTTCAAAGGAAATGGACATTATTTAGACATTTGATCAACCTTTAATGACTGAGGGTCAAATCCTATCCAACCTTTCAGCACTGGTGTAGCTGTGCCAATAAGGCATGCACTGCATCCTGTGCTAGCGGACAGTCATGAACGCCTACTCAAGGTAAGGGAATATTTGTTCCCTTACCTCTGGGCTTCCTTGTGGCTGCATTTGGTGCTAGAAAGTTGGATAGGATGGGGCCCTCACTCTAACAAATTCCAGCCGAGCAGTCTGTGTAGACTTCATGTTTTTTCCTTCTGTGCCATGTGAGGCATCACCTCTTTTTAGGTAATGCATGTATTTGTAATGATTATTAGTGTGCTTACGTGAATAAATTATTATACTGAAAAATTAATGAAATAAAAATGGCCTTATCAAAGCTCCTTAGACTACAGCCAGTGTGCACCAAACCTTTTGCAAACTTGTTCTAGAGCCCTGCTGCTGAAGAGAAACCCTGCTTCTTCATGTATCTGATCTAATCTAATGGTACTGTACTTTGAGCAGGCCAGACCAGCTGATCTTTGTGTGTGCCTTTACAGAACACTGGCCTCTTTGGCTGCTTTTTCTCCTATGTCCTCCATATCTCCTTGTCCTTCCTAACTTCTGTGCACTATTTTATTTGTGCTATTATCTCCAACCTGAGAAGCACATCTCTGTTTCATCACACTGGTAGGAAACTGATGGTTCTACTTCTTGTCTTGAGAAACTGAGCTTGACTGGGCTTCTTTCAAGAAGACATAATATAACTTACCCATCTTTATTTGTGACTTAAAGATTTTTCAGCCTACTTTGTGGACTACAGAAAGTATATAGTTTCTGTATGGACTACAGAAACAATATAGTTCTTCTGTTGAACTATATTGCAGTCCTCAAATGTTTAAGCTGAAATTATGTATAGTCCTTAAGGTGTTGCAAGCCTCTCTGTCATTTTTGCTGCCACAAACTGACATGGCACCCCTGAAAATTATTTGCATAATTTTGCAGAGTTGCCCCAGTTTCTTTACATGGAGTTGATTTCCTTGCTGGAGTCTAAGGTTGCAATCTAGTAATGTGACATGCATGTCTTTGTGTGGGTGAATGTATGCATGCAGGCATAATGCAGCAGCTGTTTCTCTGTAGCAGCTCCTGGGCTACATTCCGAAACAGAATTCTCAAATGCAACCTCCCATGACTTTGCTCCTCAGTCAGTTAGCAAGCAGTACTTGCTCAATCTTGAAAGCTTCCTCTTCAACCATAAGGACTAGGACAGTGATGGCGAACCTTTTGGACTCAGTGTGTCAAAACTTAGGAAAACGCTTTACTTGAATCTTAGTGTGTCAACCCCTTCTCCCAAACAAGAGAGAAACAATTCTATATATTCATTTATTTAAACAAAAAATAGTCTACTCATATGTGGTGCTTTATATATTCTTATATAAAGAAACGTCAAATAATTGCAAAAATAAGTAAAACAAACTCAGTTTTTCTTAGGCATTGGTGAATGCTGGTGTGTCACCCCAAATGTTGTGGTGCATTGGTTTTGACACGTGTGTCATAGGTTCGCCATCACTGGACTAGGAGCTTGCTTTAAACAAAGCAGGTAATCTCAGGAAGCATACTCTGTGCTAGATGCCAGATTCTGCACTACATAAAATTATGCCCGTGGTGTATATGAGCCATCTAGGTACTTGCACACCCAGAGGCTGCCACCTCATTTTCCTTTCTATGCCCAGCTTTTCCTCTATGGGTCCATCCCAACCTACCTTCTTTAATTTTGTGCAGATGATCAGGGTGTGGATTGTCCCTGTTAATTGGGCAAAGAGGCATGTCTTAAAGGGGTGTTTCTCTTAGGTTTAGCAGGAGGAGAGAAACTGTCCTTGTTTGCCCCAGCACAGCATCTGTCCAGGAACCATCTTTTCATTTAACGTGCTGTGTAAACTGCTTTGTAAAGTTCTTGTTTTGGTTGAAAAACAAAGTATTAATTTAAAACAATTTTATAAGGATAAATCTTCTAGTTGCTGTCACTTCTGAGACCTGGTGGGGTTGGACAGAGCATCCTATGACAGCTGGGCTTGCAGCACTTGTTCGTTTATGGCCTCTGCTCTCCCCTCCCCCAAGGCAACATGGCCTTTGCTTATCCTTGTCCTTACCAGCAACTTAGCCTAGATTCTAGTCCATTTTTTATTTCCTTTTTCGGGTCACGAGATTTTAGTTTCCAGCTCTGGATTCAAATACCTCAGAGATCTTTATCTTCTTCATCTCATGGCACACTGGCAAGTGCTAAAATTGGCAGGGCACACCATCAGCTTTTTGACAATTTTTTGACCGTGCTGCTGGGGAGGAGCTCACTTTCCCAATGGCCCTACTAATAAATGACCCTCCCCCAAATTCCCACAGCACATCTGCAGACTATTCGCAGCATATCAATGTGCCATGGCACAGGAGTTGAAAATGGCTGAAATACCCCATCCCAGGTCTAGATTTTAGTCTAGCAGCTTGCCACCCCAAGGCAGCGCTCCCTGTTACAGTGCCTCCATTTGGTGGTTCAGGTACATTCGCAGCTCTTGACCTCCCTCTTTCTGGTTCAGAGAATGGCTTTAGCCTTTTCCACTTTGGCCTCTGTTTTCCTTCCCTTGTGTGCTGTATTCATGTCCTGCTTTGTGTTTGCCTCACTGCCTGCCCTTCATTTGCCTGTCAGTTCCTTCCTCATCTTTCCCCAGCCTTGTTAAAAGAGTGCTGTCTTTCTTCCCCTCTTTTGTCTTCGCACAGAAGACAAGCTGAGCTGGGTAGCGTTCACATTCTATGCCAGGGGTCCTCAAACTTTTTAAATAAGGGGCCAGTTCACTGTCCCTCAGATTGTCGGGGGTCTGGACTATAGTTAGAAAAAAAATATGAACAAATTCCTATGCATAAGATATGTGCAGTGTGCATATTTGTATGGAGGATATGGAGATACACATATCTCAGCAGTGGCTGAGATGACCTGGGGGGGGGGCTGGAAGACCATAAGAACTAGTTTACCTTTTCGATAGCAGGTTTGGGTGCTTGAATTGGATTCAGATCTCTCTCTTGAGCTGGATTCAGATTGCAGTTGGAGATCTCTCGCCCTCCCCCACATTCCGATTGGAACTCACTCAGATTGGATTGGATCTCTCCCCCCCCCACACACACTCAGATTGCAGTTGGCGATTTCTCTCTCTCTCGTGCGCGCGCACACACACACACACACACACACACACAGAGTGAGAGAGATAGAGAGAGAGATTGCAGTTGGCCATCTCTCTCTCTCTCCCCTCCCCCCCCCGGGTGGGAGAGACTGGTTTTATCGTATGGATCAGAAATGGAGAAAAAGTATCATTTCTGCAGGTCAGAAATGGAGAAAAAGTGCTTCTGCTGCTGCTTTTTAATAAAACGTAACTGTAAACTTGAAATCAAGGCAGGAGACGTAAAAAATGTGTTATAGACCTTCTGCGCTTCCACCTGGCTTAGAACAGTCCAAAACAGAAAACACACCAACAAGTACCTCTCGAAAGCACAGCAAACAAGCATATGCCTGTGTTGCTCTCACAACTTTGGCTGGGAGGAGGAGTTCAGAACTCAGACACGGAGGCCAGGGCAACAAAAGCCACGAGGTGCCTTCGCTCCTGCCACGCCTCCCCCCCCCCCGCCACTGCAGATTAGCTGTAGGAGAGGAGGGTCACTGCGAAAGAGAATGGAATGGGGTGGGGGCCCATAGCGCGCACACAGCTCAGGATGCAAAACAATTAGCGGAGGTTAGCGGAGGGGAAGGGAAGGTGCCAAGACCTCACTGTGCTTGGCCTTGAACCTGGTCATGGGAACAAGGTCTAAAGAAGGAGGGGAGAAAAGGGAGAGAGAGAAGGAACTACCTCCCTGCCACCAGAGCGATTCCTTCCCCACAGTCCCTCACCCGACTCCGCCTCAGAGGAACGAGTCCTCTCATTTGCCCTCCCCGAAATAGGGGGAGAAGAGCGCAACTCGACCCAAGCTGCTGAGAGAAGAGCGGAACAGCCCAAGTAGCCCCTACCTCTGCAAGTGCGTCTCCCTGCTAACGGACCCTCACCTGCTCAGGTGGAAAAGCTGCTATTCGGCACCATCACCGACTGTTCATGATGGCTCGTATAGCAGCTTCCCAGCGCCCTCTTCAGTCCCCCTCCTTCCCTAATCCTGCCAATCAACCCTCCAGAGATCACAACTTTCTTCATTAATCACCTCTTCTATTGGACAACAGCAAAAGCCTCTGTTTTCTACTGGCCTTACGGTGTCGTCTAACACAAACCTTGCTATTGGGCAATAAACGGATAAAGGCTGGGGTCATGGCTTCATTTAACCCAATGAGCATGTCAGTGGCTCTGAATGACTGGCGGGCCGGGTAAATGACCTTGGAGGGGCCACATCCAGCCCGTGGGCCATAGTTTGAGGACCCCTGTTCTATGCTTTACTCTGTTTGAGAGGTTTGCTAGGGGTGAGGGGTACTTCGGGTCGGGTGTCTCTCTACAAATAGTAGCCTGCAAATTGTCCTAGGTTTTTGATCTGCTGGAACTTTCACAGAGAAACAGTTGCTGCCTGATTTTTTCCCCCTGTTCTCAAAGGTTCAGAATGCAGCATTGCCGAGAAGTCCACAGAAGTTCTTGGAAATCTGCACTAGCCTGCCCACTCGCCCCTTGGAGTCATTGGTCACCCCAAATAAGAACAAACCAACTTCTGTAAAGCTTTCCTTTTGCTTCGACCTCTTCTGACTTGCTGTGGGCATCTGGGTCTGTGGGTCTTACATGCTGCAGAAATGGGCTGGACGGAGGGACAAGTGAGACAGTGCAGCCTTCTCCATCGACCTGACTAGAGCCAGCTGCCCATTGGAGCCTGGCTAGAACTGCATATTGGACAGGGGTGTGTAACTGGGAAGGCCTGGGATCAGATTCCTAATAAGCTCATTGGTACTGATTTCTAATAAGCTCACCTTCCACCCCAGTATGACTGGCTCCAGTCTCTTGTAAGTCTGGGGAGAACCGCCCATGAATGTTTGAAGGGATATCCTCAGCCAACCCCAAACATAGCACAACCTTAATTTACCTTCTGGCTTGGTCAAGCAGTGGGGAGGGAGGAGTTGGGATTGCGGAAGTGAGCAGGTGGCGTATTGTTGATGGCAGAGTAGGCAAGGACTTGGAGAAGGCTGGGGATGGCCTGGACCAACTCCTGTCTGTGTAAGTGAATGGCACTTCTGACCAGGGCTGTGGGCCAGTGCGGTCCCTGAGTGCTTACATCCTGGCCAGTCCCTTGCTCAAATTATCACATTACCTTTGCATTGGAAGGTCTCCTTCCACCATGCAAGGCTAGTGTGGAGCTATCTGAGGACTGGGATGCAGGTCTCATCGGTTAAAAGATTTGAAAGGGAAAATAGACTTGACTTTCTTCTTTCTCTCCTACAACTGCATTCCCTTCTTGTGTGGAAATACCCTTGCAAGAAGTTTTCTGAGCCAATGATCCAAACTCCTCTCCCCCCAGACATGCATTCTAAATTGAGGCGGAGAAAACAATGCAAATGACTGCTCATGTACATGACTTCTTAATAAGCTTGGGCTTATGAACAAACATGGTGTGTGTGTGTGTGTGTGTGTGTGTGTGTGTGTGTGTGTGTGTGTTTTAATTGTGACTGGGTGGTTGCCACCACTCTTCTTGCTCCCTCAATGGTTAATTTAAAATGTCTTGTGGATGCCTGGAGAAAATCTTTTGAGTGGAAAATGCAGCCACAGAAGTAGAACTTGGAAATGGCAAAGCGACTGTTCGTTCTTGGGCGTTTATCCTTTCAGATTAACTCTGTTGTAATCGAGGCTTTGAGCAGGCAGGATTAATGTTCATTCACAAATTGCATTTTCTGGCCTTGGGTGTGAGTTCTTCAATGTTTCTGACCCTGTCAATGAACCCAGAAACATGTTTTTTTCTTCAAGTGTTGCAATACTCATTAATGCATTTGCCCTTTGCACCAGAATTTCTAAAGCGAAACAATCAAGTTATGTAAATGGAATTCTCTGTCAGCCCTTACCACATCTTTGATTACAGTTGCGAAGTGAGAATGAATGTATACAATGTGGGTGTGGTTTGGAAGGATGGTTGAAAAACTGTTTCTCTGGTAAAGGGAGGGAGCATGCCAGATCATTCAGGAGATGCCCCTCCCACCAATAGGAGGCAGGGCCAATCCAAAGTGGTGTCTTCTCCTGCTGTAGAGGGCACCCTGCCGCTGCCAAGACAGGATGCTAGTCCTCTCAGCCAGTGATGTCATGCAGGGGGTACGCGAGTACTGGTTTCTAGGATTACAGCTGGCCCCGCCCATTCACCCACCCACTCATCGACTCCGCCCTCTGCAACATTTGAATTTCCTGCATGTTTGAGTTGCCTTCATGTTCTCAGAGCCAGGCAGGCAGGCAGGCAGCGAGCGGAGCCTTTCCTTTCCTTGCCACTGAAAAATGAGCTGCTCTGGGGTTTTAACATGATGCCAGGCCGCCTTAACATGTTCTGGGGGTGCTGTGGAATACTGTTGCAACTGTTGGGTCAGTTTAAAATCATCTGAGGTCTCAAAAAGGGCTTTTTTCATGTCACTTCCTGCCACGACATCACTTCTGGCTTATGACGTCACTTCCAGTGGGCAGGTCCCGACACGTGCCAATCAAAAGTGAGTACCTGTTATTAAATCATTTAGATGACACCACTGCTCTCAGCTCTATAGCTCAGTGTTTTTCTTTACGTATTTTCTTCTCTTTTTGCCTCCTTAGCCAGGGCTTGGCCCTCACACAGGTAAAGGAGGTTTTTTCCCCCCCAGCAGGCTTTCTAAGTCACAGCTGTAAGAGCCTTTTTCCCAGCACTGCTGACATTGCAACGGCCCAGGAAGGTTCAGCTTCACCACACTTGGATCGCAGCAACAGTGGTCTGCCTTGGCTGCCTTGGGAGAGTCCAGCAGGCTCACGCATTTGGTGCCATCCATCACAGGAGCTTTGCCAAACGCACCCCAGCTGTGGCCTCCCTTTCTCACCCCATGCCTTTGTGGAGTGGGTGGAGTTGGACAGAGTGCATTCTCCCCTGCCTTGTGCTGCGCCCATGCTGTGCCAACTGCACAAGGGACAAGAGAGGGAGAGAGCGCGAAAACGTGGCAAGCCTAGTGACAGCCACCCCAGCATTCACGAGATCAGGTATGGCAGTAGGATTGTGTTTCCTGGGGCGAGGGTGATACCAGCCAGGCTGACTTCCCCAAACCAGTCTTCCAGAGATGCTGGAGTCACTACCCTCCTCAGCCTTGTTCACTCTCGGGAAATCAGGACAGAGTGCAGCTTCTTGGAAAGCAAGTGGTGTCTGAGGTGCGGATGCCAGGCTGCCTGTCATGGAGTCCCATTCCTTACCAATTATAGCAGAGAAGGGCACCAGGGCATGAATGGTCTAGGGCTTAAGCACCCAAGAAATCCCAACCCAGCCTCTCTAAGTTTGACCCAGTGACCCCTCAGTTTCTGAGTTTGCAGTATGTTGCAACTTCTCTAGGGTAGAGGGAGGAGCTTTTGGGATGATGGTGATAGCACCAAAGAGGCTGACATGGGCAAGCCTTTTTGCTACAGACCTGAACTCATGCCTTTTGAGTAAAGTAACACAGGTGCTCTGTCTCAATGCTGGCACAGAGACCAAGGTGCCAGCACCTTCCCATCATTGGAGGCATTGGAGCAATGCTTCTTCAGGGTTTAGTTGGGCCCGCGACAGCCCTTTCTCTGATGCTTTTCATTGACCAGTGGAGGGAGAGTGTACCACTCCACCTTGCCCCAAACACACTGCATCTTGATCGCAGGTTGTGTTCCCTTTTGGACATGGCAGTATGACATCTGCCTTCTAATTTGGAGCGTGAGGATCCTTGGGATCAGACTGATGGAAGGAAAAACATACAACATGCCACTAGGCTTGATGGGTGCCTACTCCTTCTGTTCTGCCACAGGGATCACAGTGCATTCACTCTGGGTGGTGGCAACATCAGCCACCTTTGAGGGCTGTTCTTCCCTGGCAGACACCTGGTCTTCTGACCTTATCTTCACTAGATGTTGTAAGGTGAGCATAAAAGGCTTCCACTTTGCCTAGCCCATCCAGTATGTTGGCTTCTCAGATATACCCCAAAGGGTCAAGAATGCCCCCTCCCTCTTCCCAGAACAGGAATTCTTGGATTTAAAAATTCCCATTCCCACTTTCTTCCTTCACTGATCAGGGCTGGAATAATGATTCTGTCAAGTTGGTCAAGGAGTCTCTTCGGTCATGGAATTACATACCAGTTGTTGTTGTTTGCCTGGAAAAATTTCCAATACTCCAAATTACACTCACTATGGCTGCAATCCTATACATGCTTACCTGGGAGTAAGTCTCACTAACCACAGAGCTTCTAAGTAGACATGTATAGGATTGCATTGTGAGATGAATTCCCTTCAACAGAAAAGTTCTTAGCAGTTTTCATAGCAAAGACTAAGTGATTGGGACCATGAAATATTAGGACCACTTCTCTCACATGATCTTGTGTACCAGTTGAGATCCTTGGGGGAAGCCACCAAGGTCTGACACTTAGCCACGGAATCCCTCTCTGATGTTGTGCTCCCACTGTAGACCATCTTTCCTGGAGCAACGTGATTGACCCGGACCTTGCAGGTCTTCTGCTGGTTGGTGAAGATGTCCCGATTCCAGATAGCTTTTGACTGACAGAGGTTGTGTTTAACCTGCTCTTAATACAGTGCTCTGTTTTGCAAATTGCTGCCTCACAGCTGGTTGGTTTATGTGCGGTTTTCAATGATGTTTTTGGTTGGGTGGCTGTTGTAAGTGACAGCATCATTTTACAATGGGAAGCGGGGAAATGTCTCAAATTCAGTGCAGCTGAAACATGTACAATTTCCTATGGTCCATGTTATCTGCTTCTGATAAGTTTCTGGTCTTTTGTGCTTAATCAAGCCATGTTTTGATTTGGCAATTATGGGAGGATTTTTAAAGTTACAGTATGAGAAAAGTATATCTTCAAAAGTCCCAGTAAGAATTCATCTGTATATCAAATAGTCTCTTCTGACAGTGTTTTCTCCAAAATATATTTCCCCCCTCCACAATGTGGGGGGGGGGGAGAGACCTCAGTTAAATGAGTCTAGGTCTTGACAACTTTCCAAGCTCAGCTGTCAACTCACAATAGCATTGTAGAAAGTAGCAATTTCCATGTATAACTAGGACAGAGGTTCCTGGGGGGGGGGAATGCAGAGCCATTGATTACAGGGAAGATATCTCAGTCATTAGAGATTAATTTATGCCCTGCAAGATTGCTACTGAACCTGCAAAGCTGTTACTCTTTAAATAATAGGGTTTGGCTGCTAACTTGTTGAGAAATTTGGGAAAAAAGTTTTTAATCCCTTCTAAATTTAAAGAATGTTTTAACAGAGCAATAAGCTCAAAAGAAAGGAGATGGGGAATTTATTCTTAGTATTTTGCCTTTTGAAGGTTTGTGTTAACATAAGTTCTTGCAGTATGCAGAGATCTAACTTTTCTAACAGTGGATTCTGTTTTCTCTCTGTGCTGGGTTCCCAGTTCATGAGTTGCCACTGGGCCCAATCCTATCGAGCTTTCTGGCTCTGATGCAGCTGCAATGCAGCAACAAGGTAAGGAAACAAATGTTCCCTTACCTTGAGGAGGCCTCCATGACTTTCACCACCATAGAATGCAGCACACACCCTATTGGGATAGTTATATCACGGCTGGAAAATTGGATAGGATTTGGCCCACTGTGAGCCTGATTGTTCACTCTTGCGGCTAGCCAGGCATTCACACTTTTGGTTGCCACCCTTGCTATGATGTGGCATGAAAACAGGTTAAAATAACAGAGATTAATTACACAGCAAACACTTGATTAAATGAGTCCTCAGTCTAACAATGAAAAGAGATGGCGCCTGCTGGACCTCTTTTGGTATAGTGATTTTGTGCTGCAACTACCCAAACCCTCCTGTGCCATATTTTCAGTGGAGGCTACCATTGATGAAGGTCTCCAAGTCCACTCTTAAGGTTTGGGAAGGTTCAGGCAGGCAGAAGCGGTTCTTAAGGTAACCTGATACCTGATTCCAGACCATTAAAGGCTTTATTGTATTTGCCTAAATATAGTGGTTCCCAAACTTTGTAGCACCTGGACAGATTTTTTTAAAACAACACTCCTAACAGCACTCACCTAGCTTTACGAGGCTTAAAAAAATAGTTTCATTTTGCCAGTGCTCAAGTCTTTGTTTTTTTCCTTTTTACAATTGGGGTGGGTGGGGGTGGGGCTCTTCTATGGCGCATTTGTTGAGTTCCCCATTCACCAGATCAGGACCATTCTGGTGGCCTTGTACATTTGCCTGCTCACAAGTTAATGTGCACCTGCTGCTTTGGTTTCCATAGGGTTCATAGGGTGTTGGTTTCCATAGGGCTCATTTTCCTTGTCAGCCATCAGCTTATCAGTTTTGTGACCCACCAAAAATTGGTGGTGAATCCTGATCCACAGTTTGGGTACCACCAGTTTAATTGCATTCTGCGACATGAGGAACCCTATAAACAAAAGGCTCACTGTATACCTGTTTGTTTTTGGGTTTACAGTTCTGCCCGCATATGAAAATAAAGTTTTATTCTTGCTGACTAGCACAAAATTCAACTTCTGAATATTTCTCTCTGTTTGGAATATAGTCTCTGTCCTGGGAGCCCAGGTCTTTGTGGCTTTCTCTTTAGTGTGCTTCCTCTTTGCAAAGGGCAAGGGTCCACAAGTTTTGTCTCTGCTTGACCTAGCCAACTTCATAGGGTTGTTGCAAGAAGAAGTTGTTACTAACAGTCCTCCATCAATGTGCTGGCATTTTCTAGCAGAAAAAAAATATTGAGGGGCTTGCAATCTGGAAAGAGGACAAGAAGGTGCAGCCAGAGAAATGGGGAAGGGGAATTAAATTCAGAGTAAACAGGAAAAGAGTAGGTGATGATTTCATATACTGTGCATGTCCTTCGATTTAGTTGCAGTCAAATAATGGGCCTAGGGTGGTGCAGAAGGTTTATGGGAAAGGTAGGTTTTGAAGGAAGAACAAATGGGGAAGTTGTAGAGCATCTGAATCCTGTATTTCTCAGAGGTATTGTGGAATAAAAACACCACTGATAGCTGGAAATCTTACTCTCCCCCTTCCCACCCTCTCATTCTTCTAAAGACATGGTCTCCATGCATTATACATTGTCTAGCATAACTTTGCTGCAATGACTAGAAACCTGGAGGGGGGGAAGTCGAACATGTAAGTATGCTGAACTTGCTCTGTACTAAATGCTGTGTTTTCTTGGGATCACCTGTAGTTCTTACGTGTAACATGGATGGACTATACTGGAGAGCATGTGCAGCTTCTTCACAAAGCTGCTTCTGGTGCTTTCTTGGTAGCAAGACAATTCTCTCGTTTGTGCCACATGCTTACAGTTTTTGTGTTTCATTTAGTAGTGATGTTGGAATTCCTGCCTTTGCAGGCAGATAGTTGGAGGTGGCATTTCAAGCCCTGCGGAAGAAGCAAAGTGTTTAGCACCAGAGCAGGCCATGTTTAGCATCCAAAGCAATGCCTGGAATTGGAGCATGCAGCTTTGGTATGTGAAAAATGTGACCTTCACTTTGAGCTGTGAAGCAGGGCAGCAGTTTCTGAAGCAGTGGCATGGAAGCTTTTAATGTTTGTCTTGTTTCGGTTAACATGCACACAGTTTTTTAATAGCAGATGAATCTCTGCTACATCTTGTGTTGGCTGCTCCTTGTTTAACGTTGGCAAACAGTGCTGAAGTAATATTGCCTGGCTTTATTTGCCAGACATCCTTGCAGGCTGCAGCTTTGTTTGGTTTCATCTTCCTCACAGTTGGAAGTGGGTTTCCAGGCTTCCTTGAATGAGGGATTACCCCAAGAGTGCACAATGCTTTCTTCAGGCTTCTCTTCTCCCCCCGCACCCCCGCATACCCTACTTATCTTGGTAACTTGTGTATAGTCAGGTGTCTGTGTTTGGACAGATATTTTTTAAGCTGGATGTGTATATTGGATATTTCTATGTTCTGTAGGTGCAAACTGGAATTATAATATTTGTCCATGGAATTTAGGCCTTAGGGCCTCAGCAGAGGCGTTCTTCTCCCCTGAATTCTACCCAAAGAGAGGTGAGGAGCCATCTACAGTGTCTCTCTCACATGACCTTTCCCATCTCCTGCCCTTCCCTTGTTTTCTTTGCAGAGAGACAGGTGGTGTGTGTGTGTGTGTGTGTGTGTGTGTGTGTGTGTGTGTGTACACACGTACACAGGTATTTATAAAATCACAGTCCACCCAAGTGGGCGAGGAATAAAATGTAGCATAAAATGATAATGTCAATAACAGAAACAGTCACATTACATAAGCCTCCTTGGTTCTCCCCCACACTTTTCAACTTCCTTCCCTTCCTCAGTTGTCTTTCCTTCTGTTGGTATGCAGATTGTATGCCCCTGGCGGCAAAGGCCTGCATTTTCATTGTGTGCAGGATGACCAGATATGCGCAAAAAAATGCAGGTCCTATATGTTGGCTTTTCTGCTTAAAAGCTTGCAAATGTGAAAATTAATACAGAAGGTCCCTGTTGTAAGTCTGTACATTAAGTTGCAACCTTTTGAGGAACAAGATGTAAAAATTCCCTGCACTTGTGTCCGTGTTCTTTAAAGCTGTGGTCCTGCCTGTGTATCTTTTTTCTTCTCTGAATTCTCAAATTGCTGATAGTCAGGTTTTGCCTTTTTCTGGTTCCTGCGTGCTCTCCTGTCTCCTCACCTCACCCTCTGAACCTCAAAGGGGCATAGTTTGTTATTACAGTATTGTCACTTTTGGTGGCATTGTTTCTCTTATTTGGAGTAATAGGAAGTGTTACCTTATATTAGGCCCCTAAACACTTCCCTTACCTCTTTCCCTCTCCATCTTGTTGGTATCAGCTCCGCTGCTGCCACCACTTCCTTGAATGGCCATGGTGGGGGGGGGGAACAGCTGGGCTCCCAGCATGGCCATTGGAAGAGGAGGTGGCAGAAGCAGAGGTAAGCTTCTCCACTCTCTTTTCAAATGATGCGAATGGAGCTGACACAAGGTAGGTACACCTAGCCAACTTGCCCCATCCTCTGCCTGACATGATGTTCTTAACTTAGGATGGGCTGCCCCTGAAAGGGAGGTACTGGTTTATACATGTTTAGGATTGCTTACAACTCTCTACAACTCCTATCCTTTGTTTACGTTATTTCTTGTGGGGGGAAATTCTGATCCCTAGCCCCAATTTATAAAGAGAACCCTCTATAGAATGCACACCAAATGCAGGCAGTGCTGGTGAGGCAGGCAGGCCGTTCACCAGTACAGGCATTGGGTAGAAAGTTGCCCCAGAAATTAAATTCTGGTGACAGGAAGGCTGCATCTTGTGCTGGTGCACGGCATGGGCTGGCGTGGGGTGTATGTGTTGCAGTTGCCCATGTAAATCTCCCTCAGGCAGTGGGTGCAAAGGTACATGCTTTGCCTTTGTACAGCAGGAAGTGAGAAACTGAGCTGTGCTGGCCACTTGAAAGATTATACGCCTGATTATATGTTCAGGTTTGTGGGATCTGGTGGCACAGCTTGCCCCCTGAGCTATTGGGCAGACCTCAGGCATGTGCTTCCTATGTTATTTGGCTCATGTGTTATATACATTGTGCTATTATATGGAAATATATACTTGTAACAATTGGGAGCAAAGGCAGCTCTTTTTCTGATTCACACCATTTTGGGTCATTTGATTGGTCCCAAGGTATTACTAGGTTTTGCAATTTTCCCAAGATAGCACTACAGGACAGGTAGATTATCCCTTATCCAGACATCCAAAATCCAGACTATTCTGAAATCCAGACATTTTTGTCCAAGATTTTTTTTTAACTTAACATATTGTGAACACTAGAAGGCCTTGTGCTTATTCCCATGTATAGGCTGTAAGTTCTAGTCTCTGCTCTGTGGGGTGTGTGCCATTTTTGAAAAATGTCAGAGACACCCAGATGGGTAACAGTGAAAAGAGCAAGGGGAAGCATTTCTCATTATATTTTTCAAAATTATTCCAAAATCCAGACACCTTCCAGTCCCAAGCAGTCCAGATAAGGGATATTCAACCATTATTGAAGAAACAATGTTTCCACAAAATAACAAAACCCGTATCTTCTACCAGTGCAAGCTGTCTTTAATACAATTTTACCTTGAAAGCTTGCAGGATTTTATAAGGATTAAGGAGGGAGGATTAGGGAAACACTGAAGCTCAAGTCTTTTTGGAGTGTAATTGAATTTAAATGAAGTTCTACAATATTAGCTCAAAGTTTCGATATTATTACTGAATTTCTGTCTTGCTTTTCTGCCCCATATTGGGGCACCCAAGGTGGCTTACAACATTAAAATTACAAACAATAAAATAAAAGATTAAAACAATAGCATAAAACAGTTTAAAAATGAACAGGCCCCAATGGATCCCACAATTGCAAGTTAAAAATGAAATGTAGTTGGTCTAATAGACGATCAGTCTACTCATCTCATGAGGTCAATTGGATTTTAAGATACCCAAATATGAAGAGTGTGGCTTTCAGAAATGTATGTATTTTTTTTAAGCATGCAAACACAACTTTATAAAGGTTTCCATTGCTAATAAGGTGAATTTCAGTTGTCACAGGTTAGGTTCCAGGAGATTACGTTTCTAGAGAAAAGAGCAATGAATGCAGCACAAACTCAGTAAGACTGAATTCAGATTTTGTCTCTGTGACTTTACCTTTCACTTCCATCTTGGTTTGGTCTACACTTGAAATGTGCAATTTCCTATGCTTCTCTTCAGTGAAACTGCCCTGGTCATTGTGCTCATCCCCCTTTTACCCCCTTCCCCTGATCAAGAGATTAATAAGGAGACAAAGCTGGCTTTCAGGGATTTTTATCCATCATTACAGATCTTCTCACTGAGCAATTCATTAATCTTCTTGAGAGCTCCAAGGTTCCAGAACAAGTGTATATCTTCCTGCTTGTGGTTGGTTGTCAGTGCAACTTTTAATTGGTTAGGATCACTTGTTTTTATTTTTTAATTACTTGTTAGCATGCAATCTTATATAATTCATTATTTCAAAATAAGAATGTGTTCTTTTTAGTAACAGTTAAGCTTGAAAGACAGTACTTGAAAATTTGAGCAATTGTGTAGAAGTCTCATTTGGAAGACAAGTTTCGAATGTTGACAGGCTTCTTTGGGGAAGGAATTTCCGACCCCACATGTCTGGGGCTACTGCCAAGAAGGTCCAGTTTTTAGCCTCAACAGTGCCCCTGAAATGAATTAAAAGCTCTTCCCTTTCCTGCTGTGTGCATGGCCAGAAGCTCAACTCCTTCAGTGTAATGGAAAAGTACTCTTGTGGACTTGTAGGGCCCAAAACTCACTGGCTGAATGCAGGCTTTGCATTCAGAAGATCCACGATCAGTTCCCAGCATCTACAATTAAATATAGCAGGACTAAAGGATATTTTGGAGAATTTCCAACTGTTGAAGTAGACAGTTTTGAATTAGATGGACCAATGGCCTGACTTGGTGGTAAGATTACTTCATATATTCATGAATGTTTGCAGATGATTTGGCAACCTATGTTCATTCATTATGATAATCTGGGAAGGCTCTGTTCCATGTGATAATCAGGGGCATGTAGTCACTGGAGGCAAGTGAGGCTGAGCATTACCCGACTTCCCAGACCTGAGCTCCTGGATGTAACTGGACATGTTTAAAAAAGCGCTTCCAATTTTCACTGAAAACTGGAAGGGCTTTTGAAGCACTGGGTGGGTTCTGATGCTCATAGAGGCCATGCATGGCCTTTGCAGGCCTCAGAAATGCTCTGGATACAACTGAAACTTGGTTCTGGGCTTGTTCAAAGGCCTAGTGACCCGGAAGTATTGCATCACTTCTGGGTTACTGAGCTTCGTGATGTTCTGTACCTCACTAGCACAAAACGTCATTGCGCACCACTGTGATATCACCAGAGGTGATAATGACCTCTGGGGTTCAGCTGGCAAGAGCACAGTACAGGACTTTAGAGATTCCCAGGAGTTCCTACGTGTTTAAGGTTGTATCTCTTTGCCCCCCTTAGACAGCTGTTAGTCTTGCTGTACTTGGGGATGGAGTGAAATGGGAGGTCCTTTTTGTATTTTGCTGCTTTTTATTTACTGTATTGTATGTTTATGATGTAGGCTAGCTGCTTTGAGTGTAATTGCAGTAAGCAGCATGTGCATCTCAAATTAAATTGCAGAACATCATGTCCATTTGGTGAGAGCATCAGCTTTTGAACAAAAGCTCCTCTTAGATGTAGGTTTTGTAAAGGCAGTCCAGCCAATACAAGCAAATCTTGTGAGGGCCTGTAGCTCAAACACCTGTTTGTCATTCCAGCGGTTTCAGGTTCAATCCTTTTTATCCCCAGGTAGGGCTGGGAAAGACCCTAACTGGGGCCCTGGAGAGCAACTGTTGGTCAGTGTAGGCAGGACTAACTTTGGTGTACCCAGAATCTGACTTAAGCATCATATATTCTTAACTGCTGCCAGTGATCTGCAAAACAGTGCATGGTGATGTGGATAATGGAGATTCTTTGCCTGCTGGTCATTCCATGTTGCTGCCTATGTTGCCTTCCAGTTTTGAGAGGACTGTTGCCACCCTGGTGGTGGGAAGCAAAACAGGGCTGGGGTCATTTTGGGTCTCTGAGGAGGTCATAATTCATGGGCAGAGCACATGTGAGTCCAGTCCATGGCATCCTGCTTAAAATTGAGAAGTAGCAGGGCTGGGAAAGCCCTCTGATCAGGAGCCTGCCAAGTCCTTTCCACAAGCTAGCGGAATCCATGGTCTCCCTTGCTGCCTGCTGTCTTCAAGTGTTCATATTGTAGCTGAGTCTTTGTCAGCCAGTTTAGCTAGTTTTTCTGTGCTGTTATATAGGGGACTGTGAAGGAAACAAAAATGGCCTTTAAATCATAATATGAAAATGTACGTGAAAATACACTTTACAGTATCTAACTCAATCATTATTATTTTGGAGTATATAAACAAAGCTGTGCATCTATTAAAACTGTTGTGAAGAAATTTATGCCAGAAGAGCAGGATGCAAATCAAGTGGTTTTATATCTCTCCAAGCTATGATTATAAACTGGCATGTGGCTTTCAAAATTGTGGGGCTTTAAAATTTGTCTGATACATTCCTCTGTAAATTTAGGAGTTACTCTGCATCTTTCCCCCTTTCCTCAAATGTGTTTGCACAGAACACTGCAAGATGCATTTAAATGATTTAAAATGTGCGTGCGTGTGTGTGTGTGTGTGTGGAAATCACTGAATTGTGTTATTTTGCTTCAACATGCTAGTCCTTTTTTTTAAGAGGCATTATTTATTTAACCATATTTCTACCCCATTTTTCACTGAAGCGTGTAAAGCAAGTGTATGCATTTTGGAGGACTAGGATCCAAATCTTAAACATGTATTGGAAGTTAATTTCAAAAGTGACATATGAAAAGTGTCTCATTTTCAGCCACCCTGTCGGTTTTTTTAAGCATAGTACTGTCTATCTTTCACTGGTTGCAGCTCTCCAAGATTATAGGTAGCCTATCTAGCTAGAAATGGCTGAATTTGAACTTGCCAACAACCTCCTTCATGGTTTCTGTGGATAGTGGAGTTCTGCAGATATCCCCCCAAAAAGTACAGGTGCCCCCCTCCCCCTGTATCCTCAAATCCTGTAACCATAGTCTCAATTATCCACAGGTTGGGGCCCCCATTTCCTTCCTTCAACAAACCTTATTAGTGGGGGGGGGCGGTAAGGGGAGAACCCTAAACATGGGTTCCCTCTTATCTGTGGTTTCAGGTATCCACCGGGGGGGGGGGAGAGGCAGGGGAGCAGGGAAGCATACAAACCATTACACTTGGTCAGTGGATGCATTGTTTGTTCCAAAGGTAATCCACCAAGAGATCTTACTAGGTATTTAATTTGACCCTTTCCTCAATATCTATCTCGCACTACATTGCAGTTCACATTACGGGTTTTGTAGCGGGTAAGAGCTTTGGAAGTGTTTGCTGAATGTCTCAGAGGGGCTGTGCAGGCAGAAGATTCTTGGCTGCTCAGATCTTGGGTAGGCAGCTAAACATAGGATGATGTTGAAGAAGCAGTGGCCTAGGAAAGGAGGAAGCAGCAGGAGCCCGAGAAGGCAGCGGGCCAGGGAAAGAAAAGAGCCTAGTAAGGCGAAGGGGAATGAGAAGGACTAGCTAGAGGAGAGGTTTATGCGACCAGGAGCTGCAAAGGAGGCAAGGAATTACATCATATTGAAATAATGCATTAGATCTTTGGCTGCAGGACTCTGTCTTCTAAATTGCCACACAGTTTGACTCTGCTCCAGAAGAACATAAGAAGAGCCTGCTGGATCAGGCCAAAGGCTCATCTAGTCCAGCTTCCCGCATCTTTCAGTGGCCCACCAGATGCCTCGGGGGGCACACAAGACAACAAGATACTTGAGTCTTGTTGCCATTCCCCTCCATCTGGAATTCTGAGGTAGCCTACTTCTAAAATAAGCAGGTTGCTCTACCCATCATGGCCTGTAGCTTGCGATGGATCTTTCCTCCAGAAATCTGTCCAGTCCCCTTTTGAAAGCACCTAGGCCATCACCACCTCCTGTGGCGTTTTCAATGTTTGAGTGTGGGGTTTTTTGTTTTTTTTTAAACTTGATTAGTTCAGTGCTTTTACATAACATGTTGTCCTAATCCTGCTTTCTGTCAGGGATGTTTCATGGTTGTGCAATTGCTGCAGTACTAGAATGCCAGTTTGCTTTCCAGCAGTGTCATTTTTATTATGTCACAATGATGTCACTTCCAGCTATGACATCACTTCCAGACATTTCCAGTGGGTCCCGACATGAGTGCCATTCTAAAAAGTGGGTCCCCATTCAAAACATTTGAGAACCACTGTTCTGGGGAATGCTGATTTCCTCTTGCAGAATTTGTAGTGGTTTTTTGCTGCTGTGTGCATTAGCTTAGGTTCCCTCCACCCCCTCCCTCCTGCACACCCTCCTTCTTATGAATACTTTGCAAAAGTATTGGAAATGATAGATCTTGCATTTTGTTATAGCTGGGGTGCCAGGCTGGAATTGACTGAAGCAGCATGAGTTGTATTAATTATTAAAGTAAGTTCCTCATAAGTAGGTGTGCCCATTGGATTTGGACAGCAGCTTGCTAAGTAGAAAAACTGAGTGTGGTTTATCAGCGCAGGTCAATGAAATGCAGTTCCTTTCTTGAGGTGGTATGGGTTAAAAGCAGGGCTTTGTTGACATTAGCACTATGTTTTGCTGCTCAAGTGATCTAAATTCTGAGCTAGGAAACCCAAATTCTGCTATCTCTAAAATTTTAAAAACAAGTTTGCACAATTCATTCTGTTTTGCTTATCACAGCAAGTGATAAGGGGCTATGCAGAGTCTCTAGTTGTAATCATTCAATATCTGTTGCAGTGAGTATTGGACTTGTATTTTTCAAGCATACCATTTCATCCATAAGGGCTAGCAATTGCCTGCTTTTTAAAAAACTTAGAGGGAATAAATAACTGTACCAATGAAAACTATACCAAACGCTCGTAAATTTAGTTTGTACAAAGATGAATTCGGTTGAATTCCCACTCTTACCAAAGGAATTTTAGGACATCTCCATAGCTGCTGTGATTGTACAAGCTGTAAGATCTCTATTATTATAATGGTGTTTCATTGCTGTAGGTTAAGAGAAATATATGGCTTAGATTCCCAATAATTTGCTTTACGTATTTCAATTTAAGTCTCAAATAAGTGTAACATTCCATTGTCAGATTAATATTGGTAGTCATTTGATCTCCCACAATGAAATTATCGCCCATGCAAAACATGTCTCTTTAAATTCTTCCTTTTGTCTCACATTTGTACTCAGTGAAAATTACTTTCTCTTACCAACATAATCTTGCCTCCTATGCTGTTTGCTCCGGGCTATGGAATCCAAAGAGGCTATTTTGGGCATGTACCCTTCAGCTGTGATTGTTCTTGATTTTGGGATAAGAACTGAAAAAAATACACTAAGCCAACATGAAATGTGGTGGCTCTTGATTTGCATAAGGCTGAAAGAAAAAAGATTCAAATTCAGAACTGCTGGCATAAAATGCTTTGAATCCTGGAGTTGTTCCAGTCCTGACTGCAAAAGCAGTTGCTTCTCTTGTATACAATTCACAATATATATTTTTTTAAATTATTTGAGCAGACGTTCAGATGCTTGCAATGGCATCCACCCCCTGGGAAACAAACCAAATTCAGTCAGGAGGTTTGATCCTTCATCGTGTTCTTGCTGGCACAGTTGGGGGAGCTGGAAGTACAGATTAGAATTTGTCCCCAGGACTTGAAATCTTTCCATTGTGGTTGCAGACAGCCTCGTGAGAGCAGAATAGACTACAGTACATGAACTTCACAGCCTGCATTGGCGCTGGGAGGCTCAGATGGGTGGGGAGGGGAAGGAGGCTATTCTTCTTGACACTGCGTTTGAAGAGTCTGAGATAAATAACTCCAAATGTATCCCGCTCGCAAAATTTATGAAGCTTCAGTTTTTAATTTGCTGTAAGAGCCTTGCTCGGGGAACGGAAAGCGTTTCTCATGCCGTGCCATAGCTCAGGGGTAGGCAGCTAATTCTGCACTGAAGGTCAGTGTCAGAAATGTCCTGTGTGCTGGAGGGGCTGCAGCTGATTTGAATTTGTTTGAATTTCATGAATTGGATGCAGTGTGCATATCATTTCCATCTACCATGTCTGTTGCCAGACAGCAGTTGGAGGCCTTAATACATGTCCTGCTACCTTGTATTTAGAAGTCTGGATCCAGCTTGTGGGGAAAATGCTGATGGACAATAATGGATGTGTGATTCAGAGTACGCATCGTGACTTTGCTCCAGCAAAATATAACATGACGTTGGGAGTTCTCCTGTCTCCCATCCTTTGGGGAGGGGCTGCATCTTGGACTGGCAGCATCTCCAGAAAGGCCTGGGAAAGATCCTCTCCCTAGAAAGCCAATACTAGTAAGTGTAGACAATGCTGTGTGGGATCTTTGATTTGACGGGATAAGCCAAACCAAAGCTTACTTCCATATCCATTTGATTGGCTGCTAATTACAAGCCTGGAAAAACTCTCCTCATAATGTCTTAAATATTGCAGGAAGTTCTTGTTTCAACATTGCTGTACTTGTATTTAGGGGCGCATCAAGTGAAGTTCAGTTCTCTATTTTCTGCTTGCCACTTTGCTGTCAGTCTTGTCTCTGTAGTTGTATTGTGGTGGTTGCAGCCCTACCCTTCTCAGTCTCTGTAGGGTTCAGGTGTTCATTTAGGAGCAATCCCTTCTCAGTATCAAACCACTTGGTCCAGCTTCCCTGACTGGTTGTGTGCTAGGCATGTATTGGCCCCTTAGAACAGGAACTTGGGGGTTCAGGAAGCAACAGCACAGATCACAGGTGTCAAGGAGTTGAGATGGCAACTGCATTGCTTTTGATGTGGCCCCATGTGATTTGGCACAGTGTCCTGTAAAACTTCTGGTGGTGGACTGGACTCTTCTAAAACGGTAATCTTTGTCATGAGCAAGTAATCTTTGTCATGAGCACAGATCTTTTTGTTTTTATTCTATTGTTCAAATAAAATAGTACCTTAAATACAATTATTGATCTATCAATTGGCCATGTTTGCTTTGACTCCTAACCCAACTCTGCAGAGATGAAAACAGCATTTTTAGATTCAAGACAAGCTTGTGGACTTCATAGTTGCCTCTTAGGCATAGGACACTGCTCACCTTTGCTGAAGGTGTAAGAGTCTTGCTTGAACACAGGGAACTGTCTTACGACGAGTCAGACTTGTGGTCCATGCAGCCTACTATTGCCTACACTGATTGGCAATGGCTTTCCTGGGATTCAGGAGGTGAAGGGTCTTTTCCAGCTGGGAAATGCTGGGGATTGAACCTGGGACTTTTCTGCATGCAAAGTGGGTTTTCTATCGCTGAGCCATAGCCCTCTCTCTTGACTACAAGTTGACTATGCCCAAGATGGTCATCTATGCACTTTGCATTATTAACATTCTAAACTATGGTTACTCAATAGGTAACCAGCTCTCGCTTCGTGTTCCTCTGGGCCTTTGCCTATCCTTTTTCCATCACCACAGGTTTTGTATCATTTTATGTAGCTCATAAGAGTGTGTTAACACCTGAGCCCTCACCATTTCAGTTCTTCTGAATAGGATGTATGCACAGGATCCTAACACAATGACTGGCCCCACTGTGGTCATTGTAAACAGTTGGGAGAGGAGGTTATCTCCAGTTCCAGGGGGTACACTGGCTTGTTTCTCATTATATTCTCCTCTAGCAAAAGCAGAAATCTGAAAATGCATTCTGTAAAAACCTGAGATTCCCCATATTTAGAACTCATTCTGTGCTTCCTTGTGTTACAAGCAGAATGCCCTTAGACCTGTCAGCATCTGAATGAATACAGTTGTGACAAATTGGGAGGGTTTTGTCAGTCCTACCTACAGTTTGGTCAAAGGAATGTGGGCCAGGCAAGCAGTCTGGTACAGGAATTGAGCATGGTTCACTTGCACCTCTGAAAACAAGAGTGATCAGAGTTGGGTACTTCAGCACCCTTCAGTGCAGTTGCTGTCAACAGTTGGCTCCAGCTGAACCCTTTTGAACCCTCTTGTCCTAACACTCAGGCTCTGCCACCCTGGCTGAGTGGGGAGTTCTAAAGAAACTCTTGGTCTTGGGGCTGAGCACTCCTCTCTGTCAGTTCCTATTTAGTGTGGTGTTATCAGTGTTGGTGAGTGGGCATCAGGATGATCTGAGACTCCCAGCAGTCCTTCAGACAAATTTGGTTTTGGAGGGTGCTGTTTCTGAGAGTCCTCATTTAGTAGTCAAGGGTTCTTAGCTGTCACGTGTGGTGTTGGGCCTGGGTTGCTGGCACTGGCTCTCTTGCCTGGTTCACCCCGCATTTTCAATGTCAGAGTCCTGACTCCCGCTTGAGGCTGGGACCGCTGATGTTTTTCTTTTTCCTTTTTGGGATTTTTTTTAGTACGGCTGCCTTGTCCTACTCAATACATTTGAAGAAGGGAGTATTAAAGCACTGCTTGAAGTAGCAGATGTGGTGGGAGACTTCTGATAGGACAGAGGGAAAAGTCTTGCTTTGCAATCTCGCTTCTGCATTCATGAAAGAACATGCTGGATTGGCATGACTCTGCTGGGAATATGAGTGCCAGTGCATAGTTGGCTGCATCCATTTGTGATGGATCTTTTTCCATAAAGATTTTAAAACTTCCCTTGCAATGAGTGGTAAAGAAGCTAACTTTTTTTCCTGAGCAGGTTTCTTGATCTGACATTATGTATCTAATTCTACTTTTTGTTCTTCTCATCTGCAGTTACAGACATAGAGCTGAAGCGACTGAAAGATGCTTTCAAGAGAACCTGTGGACTTTCATGCTATATGAGCCAGCAGTGCTTCATTAGGGAAGTGCTCGGGGATGGAGTTCCTCCAAAGGTTGCAGAGGTAAGCACTAGTTTTCTCCGGTGGGGTCTCCTTGCCAGGCTCAGCCATAGTGGATGGGAAGCTTCTCCTCTCAGGTCAGGCAGGTCAGATTACTTTCCTGAGGGGAGGGGCTCCCGCCATTATCCCAGTCTAGCCTAGCCTCAGGTTTAGATAGGTCACGTTCAGATTTCTCGCCTTCAAAAAAATAAAAATTGTTAGAACTTTTTGGTAGTGGCCCCCTTTAAGACAGGGAATCCGCCGGTTCAAGTGCTCCAACTCAACTGCTGGCTGTTCTCACTGCTCCAAGCTGCAGGAGCACCACAGGTTGCCCGGGAAGAAGCGCGCATCCTCCGTTTTGTCCTCGTTTGGAGGATGATTAGCGCCCCCTGTCCCCCTCTGAGGTGAGTGGCGGCCAGCTTCAGTGCCCGTGAGCAGGCAGCCCAGGCTCCTTCACGCCTTCTTCCCCCTCCTTGGGCAGGGAAGATGGTAAACCGACGATGCCAGCAAACATCCAGCCTGGACAACACGCACTTTCCTTCCCCCCACCCCCCGTGGCAGGGAGGTTGAGCATGGTGCCCCGGTGTTGCCGGCGAGCCCTGGAGCGCTCTGTTTCGGCTCCGCTTCACTGCGGCTTCCTCAGTTAACCCGATCGCTGCGCGGAGGACCCTACACCCCCCCGCAACTCCCTGGACCAACGCCGGCCTGCCTGGGGAGACCTCCAGAACTGATGTCTCCACAGAGACTCTCATAACAGTGCATGTCTAAGGAGATGGGGGCTGTCCAGGTAGAATGAGTAGGCATCTCTCAAAGGCCTGGGTGGCCAGGGAAAGGGAGTCCATGGGTGACTCCCTTTCAACACTCCAGCCACAATGGAGTCCTACAGTGGATGTCCCCTTTTCATGTGTTGTATGGAAGTGAGTGGTGCTTACTGCTGAAAAGTAAAGCACTGCACTTGGTATTATTGCAGTGAGGGCAGAGTGTTGTTAATGGGGACATAATCCCTGCACAGTGAGAACAACTTTCTCCCACTTATGGTGGTGCAAATCTTCCTCTCTGCAAAAGTATTGGTCTCTTGCTCTTGGTGGTTGGTTGGGAGAAAATTATTGGAGGTTTTGGTGGCAAGAGTGGTCTTTTTTTTTATGTGACTCAGCAAGCAGCAGTGGTTTTATCAGTGCTTGAAGAGTTGATATTGTTCTGGTTGGATCTTTTTAAAAATCCTTCTTGCCACGCCTCTATAGGCAGCAGCTGCTTCAGCAGTGCTTGAAGTGGTACTGGTCTTCCTGGGCACCTGGCTCCTGCTAGTTGCCATCTTTTTTTTTTTCCTATAGCATGTTCCAGGCCATGCCTCCTACATGTCTTCATTTCCTGGCAAATTCTAAAGGAATTTGGCTACCACCAGGAGCCAGCCTTCAGGCATGCTACTAGCACTGCAAAAGCCGCTGCTTCCTGCAATTGTGCAGCAAAAAATGTTTTTAACAGACCACTCAGCAGACGCTTGCCCACACAAAATTCAGCGTTGCCTATGGCGACTAGGCAAGTGATTCAAAGCAAAATTGCAATGATGATGAAGCAGAATCATTCAGTCTGAGAGAATACTGCAGAATTCCCTTTCTCCCCCACCCCGCAAAAAGTAATGTGCTTACAATGCTATGAGTGGGAATGGATAGATTTTTGCCTTTGTGTAATATTGCAGATTCTTTCTGACATCAGTGTTTTGTTTTGATGGATATGTCATGTCACTTCTGCTGTTAGTTTCTTTTAAGGACTGAGTAGTGGTTTAAGGTATGGAGGTTCCAGCTAGGTTGAATATTTTGCATACTGCTAGACTTAAAAGCCACTAAAGCTATATCTCCTTGCATCATGCTGAATCCAAGAGCAATTGAATCTGCCTTATGCAGAGTTAAGTAATGGCCCATTCTGCTCAACACTATCTGTTCTGTCGGGCCTCTCCCCAGATTTTTCCCAGCCTTGCAACCTGAGAACTTTTAGCTAAATATGCTAGAGAAGTGGTTCCCAAACTGTGGATTGGGACCCACCAGTGGGTTGCAAGCCAATTTCAGGTGGGTTGCAAAACACCTAGAGCAGCCATATTGAAAATATAGGAAGATGGAGTACTGGGAAGGGTTGTGTGCTTGTTTTTTTTGTGTCAAGCTTATAAATAGCCTTTTGTCTTTCTGATTCACTTTGCTATTGGAAAATGGCTGAGAAATAACCCAACTTATTGCTGCATTCTCAGGAAAGCAGCAGGCTCTGGCATCACAATGATGTTACTTCCAGCCATGATATGACTTCCGGACAGATTGTCGTTTTAAAAAGTGGGTCACACGCCGCTAAAAAGTTTGAGAACCACTGCGTAGAGATTGAACCGGGGACCTTGTGCCTTTGTGGCAGGTGTTGCGCTGCTGAGGATTTTAACAATATTTGTATCCTGCCCTTCTCCGTAAAGAACAAAAGTGGCTAAAAATGAACCCCAAAAAGTTTGAAGCCATAAAAATACAGCAATATATATAATAGTCAATATAAAACTTCAAAATTAACATAGTAACAACAACATAGTAGTAATGCAGCATATTAAAACAACAGTTTTCAGAGTGAAAGTAATACTAAATAGAAGTCTCTTGAGCCCCCTCCAGAAGGCTAGCGGGCAGGGCCAAGTTCATAATTCAGTAGAGAGGGAGTTCCATAGTTGTGGTGCTCCTGTAAAGGAGGTCTTATCTGTTGTCACCAATTGAGCCTTGGAGACTGGCAGCACTTGGTGTAGGCCCTGGCACTGATTCTTGAAGTGGGTTGTTCCCAGAGTCCTACATGCACCAGTATTTGGAATACGAGTTGTCTCACTTTGTCATGTGCTTCAGAAAAGTGCTGCTTCCATCCCTCACTAAAATTATGCAGAGATTGTAGACTCTTGGCTATACAGATGCTTAATTGTAAATGTAGAAGCAGACACAAGAAAATCAGCCCAGGTTATAAAATCAGCAGTCTAGGCCAAGCTGCTATGATGGATTTGAGCCAATATTTAATGGTTTGGGGAGATGACTGGCTAATGTAGTTAGGGCACTTCAGGAGAGAAGATCTTTACGGAAGTGAAAGGTGCTCTCCCCATTTTCTGTTTCCAGTTTGTGTTGCTCTAATAATACAGAAACTCTCATTTCTCATTTTGTACATCTTGTCTTGAAAGATGTGGCTAACCTTGAAAACTCCCTTTATGCCAAAGCACTTCTCCCTTTGCTGTTTTGATTTTTGTATTTTAGTAAGGTTTCCGTAATAATTTCCAAGGAACTGTGTGGAATTGTGCAATGCCTTGATTCAAATCTCTCAAGATGCCACTGGGCATCTTCATAGCAATTGGCACTTCATAGCAATTGTACAGGAAACTGCTGTCTCCTGAGTCAAATCCTTGGCCCAACCATCTCAGTGTTGACTACAGCGACTGGCAGTAGTTCTCCAGGGTTTCAGGTGGGGGTGTTTCCCAGCTGCTCCTGGAAATGTCAGGAATTGAATCCTGGGCTTTCTGCATGCAGAGCAGGTGCTCTGCTGCTGATCTTACTGCCCCCTCTCTTTGCTTCTATATTGTGAGGAGTTACACAAATAAATTGTGATAGGCTTTACATATGCCGCCATCAGTTCTTTGTATAAGGTTAAGGGCACAATCCTAACCAACTTTCCAGCACCGGGGTAAGGGCAATACAGCTCCGAGGTAATGGAACAAACATTCCTTTACCTTGAGGAGGCCTCTGTGACTACTACTCCACTGCAGGGTGCAGCATATGCCTCATTGGCACAGCTGTGTCAGTGCTGGAAAATTGGTTAGGATTGTGCTCTGATAAATTTTCATTTCTAGATCACCTTTCAGTTAATATTTCCAGGGCAGTTTCAGCAAGAAAGAAATATAGAATCACAATAAAACCACATTAAAAATCTCACTATATGTTAAAACCCCAGGGAAAAGAGAACTTTACCTGCCAAGGGGACTTCAGAATAAGTGCTAAGAGAGGCTTTATGGGAAGTGAATTCCATAGGTGGGACAACACAATTGAGAAGGCCCACTCCTTAGTCAGTGTCCATCCTCTTTCAGAGGGTGTGTGTGACTCCAAAGACTATCCTGGTTGATCAGCGTGTGGGGCGGGGGAAGATGTATCCTTGGGTCTCAAGCTACATAGGGCTTTAAAGGTAAGCCCCATCACTTTAATTTGCGCTCCAAAGTAGGCTAGAAACCAGTGATGCTCTTTAAACATCACCAATACCTAATCCCCTTGATTAGATCCAGTTTGCAGCCTTGAGACTGTTTTTTGAATATCAGCAGCTTTCCAAGCTTTTCTTCAAAGGCAGCCCACTGTGCAATTAATATATCGTATTACTTTATGACTGTGATTACTGTGATGTATTTATTTTACCTGTTGTCCAAGGAACTCAAGAGTGATGTCCATATTTCTTTCAACTTATCCTCACTGCACCCTATGAAGTAGGCTAGTCTGAGAGAGACGGTGAGGCACAAGCTCAGCCAGGTAGCTTTGTGGGTGGCAGAGGATTTGAACTGGTCTTCTTGATAATCCTACACTCTAACCACTATTTCAGGCTAGATAGCTTTTATGCGCTCCTCTGCTCTTGTTTGGGTTTCACTCCCCCTCTTCTTGCCTTTGACAAGGTTTGATCAGGGAAAACAATATGTTTCTGTCCATTCATCAAGTTGTTGGGTTTTTTCTCTTGCAAAATGAGAGGATAGTTCTACCCAGTCACTTGATTAGTGAGGAAAAAACCCTATCAGTCCCCCAGAGAAGACAGGCTGTTTGTTCTTTCAGAAGCCAAGATAGGCTCCGTCTACCACCCTTCTGTGCCCTGGGCAGGAACAACTGGCTGTTGCTATCAGAAGTGGCTCTAGGTGAAATGTGATGGTGTTTGCTTTTGAATGCCACCTCCTTGGTTTTCTTTTGTAGCTTCTGTCATAACTGATGCATGGTCTGATTATTTATGCCTGCCATAGAATGTGATCAGCCTGCACACTTGGATCTGTCAATCTGTATATATTCATGCTGTATAATCAAAGTCAAACCAGTTTGATTTCTCTAATCTTGTAGAAGCTTTTTAATTTTAACAGCTGAAATGTCTAGTGTTCCCTAAGATAGGAGCACCAGACCATCACCTGAAATTAAATCTGGTCCAAGTTGCTACCACACATTGCCCTTTAAAGCTGCCTGTAGTCCCCCACTCCTTTCTCTCTGCTTTTTTTCTTCATTCCTTTTATGAAAACATTTTGCTTGCTCTGTCAGTGTCTGTTTTCCCCTGACAAGTCTCGGGGGAAAGCAAATCCTGGCAGACTAAGTGAATTGTTGGGAAGGGGAAGAAATAAAAGGGAAACAAGCTGTTTGCTAAAGGCTGCTAGAAACTGGTTTCACGTGGTAGTGGATCCCTCTTTGGCCATGGCTAAAGCAAGGAGGTGAGTAAGTGCTAAGAGCTTAATCAACAGCTTCCTATTGTGTCTTGGCTCAGGTGTACAGATGCACAAGCATCTTCAGTTAGATCTCTGGTAGCACAGCCAGGAAAGTCTTCCTCCTGAGGCTCTGGATAACTTCTAGTTGCAGGAGATGGTAGTCGGCTACGTGGGCTGATAGTAGACACTGTATAAGGCTGCTGAGTATGTTTAATGGGTTTAGTTCTGACATTTGTACCATCATATAAAGTCTTGAATTCAGAGCAAGAACATATTTTCTGATCACACACACATATAAGCATTTGGACTGTCCTGTTTTCACAGTTGATCCTGTGGAAGATCATGGGTGCCCCCTTTTCAGAAGCTTTGCAGTAGTGGTATATTGCTGGATCTGGAGATACCTCTATCATAGCCTTATCTTGGTATAATAAAATGCTGTATTATTGCCCCAGCAAAACTAGCTAGGCAGGCTTCTTAAGAGTTAAGCAAGAAACAGCAGTAAAAATAGGAGAATATCCCCCTTATTAAAGAGTATCCATTCATGAACATTTAAGCCACCTCCTATTAACTTCCTCCACCCCTCATTGGAAATTGGCTACCTGTGGAAGTATTGTTCTGTTGTACGCAGGATGTTTCATGGTACAATTGCTAGAAAGTTGAAGGAGCCAATGTATTCTTGGAGCTTTCTGTGTGCTGCAGGTGTTTGGATGGCGGTGGTGTGAACATAAGAAGAGCCCTGCTGGATCAGACCAATCTAGTCCAGCTTCCTGTGTCTCACAGCGGCCCACCAGGTGCCCCAGGGAGCGCACGAGACAACAAGATGTCCTGTTGTCACTCCCTTGCACCCGGCACTCTGAAGTAGCCTACTATTAATGTAAGGAGGTTGCACAACCCATCATGGCCTATAGCGCACGATAGAATTTTCCTCCAGAAATCTGTCCAATCCCCTTTTAAAGGCATCTATCACCACTTCCTGTGGCAGAGTTCCACAGATGAATTAACCGTTGGGTAAAAAAGTATTTCCTTTTATCTGTTTTAACTCTCCCACCCTCAGTTTTAGCAGTTGTCCCCTGGTTCTGGTGTTGTGAGAGAGGGAAAAGAAAATCCCTCTATCGACTCTATCCCTTCCATGCAAAATTTTGTATGTCTCAATCATGTCCCCCCCCCAGGTGTCTTTTTTTCTAGATTGAAGAGCCCCAAACGCTGCAGTCTTTCTTTATAAGGGAGGTGCCCCAGCCCTGTAATCACTTTTGTTGCTCTCTTCTGCACCTTTTCCAGCTCCACTATGTCCTTTTTGAGGTGCGGCGACCAGAACTGTACACAATATTCCAGGTGCGGCCTTACCATCAATTTACAATGGCATAATACTGTTGGCAGTTTTATTCTCAACCCCTTTTTTAATTACCCCAAGCATGGAATTGGCCTTCTTAATTGCTGCCGCACACTGGGTTGACACCTTCATTGAATTATCCACCAGCACCCCAAGATCTCTCTCTTGAGCTGTCACAGACAGCTCAGAACCCATTAGCCTATAGGTGAAGTTTTGATTTTTTTTGCCCCAATGTGCATCACATTTGTCTACATTGAAACGCATCTGCCATTTGGCTGCCCATTCTCCCAACTCGGAGAGATCCTTCTGGAGTTCTTCACAATCCCTTCTAGTTTTTACCACCCAGAAACTTTGTGTCATCCATAAACTTGGCCACCTTGCTGCTTATCCCTGTCTCCAGGTCATTTATGAACAAGTTGAAAAGCACGGGCCCCAAGACAGATCCCTGGGGCACTCCACTTCACCTCTCTCCATTCTGAAAATTGCCCATTGACCTCCACTCTCTGTTTTCTGGCCCTCAACCAATTCTGAATCCATAAGAGGACCTGCACTCTTATTCCCTGACTGAAGTTTCTTCAGCACCCCTTGGTGGGGGACCATGTCAAATGCCTTCTGAAAATCCAGATATATGATATCCACCAGTTCTTCCACATCCACGTGCCTGTTGACCTTTTCAAAGAATTGCAAAAGGTTTGTGAGGCAAGACTTACCCTTACAGAAGCCATGCTGACTTTCCTTCAGCAACACTTGTTCCTGTACGTGTTTTAGGATTTTATCTTTGATGAGGCTTTCCACCATTTTACCTGGAACAGACCTGCCTGTAGTTTCCAGGGTCCCCGCTCCTCCCTTTTTAAAAGATTGGCGTGACATTGGCTATCCTCCAATCCTCTGGCACTGTGGCTGTTTGAAGGGAAAAGCTGCATACTCTAGTTAAGAGGTCAGCAACTTCGTTCTTTAGTTCCTTAATAACTCTTGGGTGTATACCATCTGGGCCCGGTGACTTATTTATATGTAGTTTATCAATTTGATCTAAAACGTCTTCTTTATTAACCATTATCTGATTTAATTCCTTAGTTAGGAAGGGCTGTTCGGGCTGTGGTATCTGCCCAAGTTCTTCTGCTGTGAAGATAGACGCAAAGAATTCATTTAATTTCCCTGCAATCTCCAAGTCCCCTTTATCTCCTCTTTCCCTCCCTTACCATCCAGCGGGCCAACTGCCTCTCTGGCAGGTTTCCTGCTTCTAACATATTTGAAGAAGCTTTTATTATTCCCCTTTATGTTGCTAGCCATGCGTTCCTCAAACTCTTTCTTGGCTTCCCGTATCACTTCTTACTTGTCTTTTGCCAGAGTTTATGTATTTTATTCTCCTTACTGGGGCAAGACTTCCATTTACGGAAAGAAGCTTCCTTGCTCTTTACAGCTTCTCTGACTTTGTTTGTCAGCCATGCAGGCACCCTCCTGGACCTTGTCGAGCCCTTCTTTCTTTGCGGTATACACTTCCGCTGGGCCTCTACTACTGTTATTTTAAACAGCCTCCATGCAGCCTGGAGGGATTGGACTCTTTTACCTTCCCTTTCAATTTCTTTCTAACTAGCCTCCTCCTCTGAGGGAAATCTGCCCTTCGAAAGTCAAGGGTTCTTGTGTCAGATTTGCTCTGCATTCTTTCCTGGACATGCATGGCAAAACCAATCGCAGCATGGTCACTGTTCCCCAATGGCTCAGTAACACTTACATCCCTAACTAGGTCCCGAGTACCACACAATATTAAATCCAGAGTCGTCTGTCCTCTGGTGGGGTCCATGACTAGCTGCTCTAAGGCACAGTCATTCAGCACGTAAGGAATCTGGTCTCTCTTTCTTGACCAGAGCACCAGTTGACCCAGTCGATATGAGGATAATTGAAGTCCCCCATGATTACAATCCTGTCTCTCTTGGTCACTGCCCTGATTTGTTTCCTCATTTCAAGGTTCCCTTCAAGTTTTTGTTCTGGAGGACAATAGCATACCCCACTATTACATCGCTCTTATGGCCTGGTAGTTTAACCCACAGTGACTCTATGGTGGAGCCTGGCCCACCTTCAGTTTCTACTCTGCTGGATTCTATCCCTTCTTTGACATAGATGGTCACCCCACCAGCAACACGCCTTTCCCTGTCCCTCCGATAGAGTTTATATCCTGGGACTGCAGTATCCCGCTAGTTCTCTGCATTCCACCAGGTTTCCATTATGCCTACTATATCAATGTTTTCTCTAGGCACCAAACATTCCAGTTCCCCCACCTTTGCCCTGAGACTTTGGGCATTTGCATAATATTTATATATGGGGTTCCTGAAGGAGGGACTCTTATTTGATCCCTTTTCCTCACCTCTCTTTCTACTGGACCAACTGTCACTTACACTCACGCTTGAAGTTCTATTTCCTACTCTGCCATTAGTCTGTGGTACTCTTCCCCTCTCCCCCTCCCTTAGGGATGAGGAATTCCAAACTGGATGCCACTCGGCTCCTGTTGGCTTTCCCCCAGGAGTCAGTTCAAAAGCTGCTCTGCCACCTTTTTAATGTTAAGTGCCAGGAGCCTGGTTCCATTCTGGTTCCAGTGAAGCCTGTCCCTCTTGTAAAGGCCTTGCTTGTCCCAGAATGTCCCCCAGTGCCTAACGAATTTAAACCCCTCCTCCCGACACTACACCACTGTCTCATCCACACATTGTGACCCCTGAGCTCTGCCTGCCTAGCTGGCCCTGCACATGGAATGGGTAGCACTTCTGAGAATGCTACCTTGGGGGCCCTGGCCTTCAGCGTCCTGCCTAGCGACCTAAATTTGGCTTCCAGGACCTCCAGCTGAGAGTTCAGCTTCTTGAAAATGTTGACCTTAATAGTGGGATGTGTATAGTTGCTTTTTAAGCAAGTTTCTAGCCCCCATGACAGCAAAGATATGCTTGAAAGCACAAGGGCTAATGCCTGCTTGAAATCTCAGAACCTGGAGAAGTGGACAAGGCACACACCTGAAACCCTGGAGAGCCACTTCTAGTTGGTCTTGACAATACTGATCTAGGTGAATCAAGAGGAGAAGGCAGTTTCTGATATTGCGCATTATAGTCCATGCTGTGTGAAGCATTTCCAAAGCAAAACATCTGTGTATCACTTGGAGTCTTTTCTGTGGTGGTACCCAAAGTATAGGAATGTAATCCTTTGACATGTTTACCTGGTACCATTTTGTAGCCTTTGAAACACTGGACAGTATCGGCTCTCTTCCACTTCTTGAATGGCTACTTAACTGTTCTCTTTTTGTCTGTCTTAGCGGTTGTTTTTAATCTGGCTTTTCATTTGTCTCCCTTGCTGTCATTTTATGTGTTACACTTATTTTATTTTTGTTTGTGCAAAAGGTATTTTAGTGACCTTGTTGTAAACAGCTTAAAGGCTGTAAGCTACTGAAGGTAAAATATTTACAATTCATCTTTCATGTAAACTGCTTCAAGGCTGTTTACCTGAAAGGTAGTAGTTGCAACTTTAATTGATTTTTCATTTTGAAAAGGCACATTGTTTCTCTTCCCTCTTGCCCTGTACCCCCTAAAGAGGGTACCTAACAATCCAAGGCCAGGAGCTGAATTCAATATTCTGATAAACCTGGCAATTGTGTTTTAATAGAAAGTTACTAGTCCTCATGGAGGTTGGAGACATTTTGAGGAACAGGCAGCATCTGGCTCAGAAAATAGCATATTGTGCAATTTTAAAAACAATTTCAACTTGGAAGCCGTCCGTGATATATCCAGCTATTGATTTTCTCTAGTACGAATGATTAGGTGTCCTGGCATCTTCTATTAAGCCAAGTCAGAACTCGCACAATCTATTTATCTCAAGCAAAATGGGCTAATGATTTTTTTGTGAGTGTCATTTGAGAAGCAGTTACTGATACATCTGCCTGTATGACTTACAAGTGCTTTTGTATACGTGCAGAAGGATAAAGATTTGAAACTGGACTACTGGGTGTCCACAGAAAGTGCAGAACATTAACACAGGCAGGGCTGTGTGTAATTCCACATTGAATTTGGTATTCGGCTCAGAACTTTGGACTTCTGAAATACAAAGCAAGTTACCAGATCTCATGATTTTGAGGAGAGAGATAAAAAGAGATGTGTAGATACAGGTAGTTAAAGCCAAATAGCGAAGATCAAATTGGGTGGAGTTTCTTTGTGTTTCAGATATTCTTCTACATCATCTTATAAACTCTGTGCCTCTTTTCTTGCCAGTTGAAGCAGATATTAAAAGCCTGCAGAAACTCCATACCTGCTTGGTTCTCCAATTTTGCTTAAACCTTGCTTTTTGTAAACAGATCATTCTAAAATCTCTGCACATGGGACTGGGGAAAGAGAAATTTAGGGCAAATGGGACCAAAATGGGAAACGTTTAATAGACAGTCTTGGATATAGCAAAAACTCAATACTTGAGTATCCCCATACCTGATGAAGTAGACTCCAGTCCATGAGTACTAAAACAAGTCTTGGTTGTGTTTGCTGCAGTAAACTAACATGCCACCCATCCTCATCTAGAGTATAGGTTTCAGGAGAATGCTTAATCCAAGTCTGGAATAAGAAGTATAATTATGTTTACTTAAGTGTACATGGCATTTTATTTTAGCAAAATAGAGTTATTTTGCTTTTAGGAGTTGATCCCCTTTCCCATGCTCAATGTATAGATTCTAAAAAAAGGTAGATGGCAGGGAAAGGAGCCACAAGCATTTCTGGAGATGAATATGCTCAGGTGCTGTGAGGCTTAGTTTTGGTTGGGGATGCAGACCAAAGGGCTAACCCAGAAATTTTCCAGAACGGGGATTTTGAGGAGGAATTTGATGGAAAAAAAAGAGGCAGCACCATATACCTGTGAATGAATATCAAAGATGAGGGGGGAAGGTGTCAGTTTTAACTCCTGACTTTTAGCTTCTAACATTATCGTCCTGAATGCCACTGCTTTATAAACATTTGGATGCGTCCTTTGAGCTTGCAGGAGCCAGTAGTAGTTTATTTTACTGGTGAGACACAGCTTGGTAATTACTGCACAGGCTCTACAGTTCACTGTTCTCTTTCCCATAACTGGAAACGTGGCCACCTTGTTTAATTGCAGTGCAAGCAGATTTTTTAAAGGAGTCAGCTTTTTCCGTGACAGAGAAGAATCTTAATAGATATCATGGATGCTGTTTGGTATTACAAAGTGTGATATGCTGCATAACTATAAAGAATAACTATTGCTGCTGTGTTCGTGAATGGGTCTGAAAACTCCCTGCCTCACATTGCAAATGTATTTTCAGGAGGTATCACATGATGAGTAGTTTGCAAGCTTGAGAGTAGGGCTGGATTGCAGATCAAGGAACTTCCACATTTATACACATGCAGTGTGAAGTAAACTGATTTATATCCAGCACTCAGGTTCCAGAACTGGCAAATACCTAAGGCAGCCTGGTGGATGCAAATCACATAGCCCAGCAGCAGATAAGCAGAGCAGTCTGTCATGCAGAAGGATGACAGGGGTTTCACTCAACAGTGAGCTTCCAAACTAAGGAAGCTGAGAGGAACTAAGGAAGTGGAGAACTGTGTAATAGACAGCAGTGCAGGATTGGTTCTCTGGTGTCACGTGACTCAGGGCCAAAAAAATTCTGGGCTGTCATGTTACTATCTCAGCTTGAACTCCAGTTTCACCTGCTGACCAGCAGTTCTAATGGTAGTACTGAGCATCTGGCACTGAGGGGTATCACATTTTTGATGTATAACTACTGCTTAAATTCTTGTGTAGTACTTTATCAGGAGAGAATAATAAGCGAACACTGTTTCGATTGTCTCCTGAAGCTGGCTGTTGGTCACCCATACCCATGGTGTGCTCCTGCAGCTGAACTCATTGAGCTTGTGTGATCACTTTGCTTGTGTGGGACTAGGCCTATAAGTTCTTGCAAGGGATGGAACTCTAAATACAATTTGTGTATTTCATTCTCTTAACTCCAGAGCCTATTTCAGGGCTTCGATGGAGAACTTGTAAGAGTGCAAGCTTCTTTGGAGTTGAACAATAGCAGGGGTCCCTCTAGGCTTCTGGCTGAGCACTGGCATTGCTGAACAATGGAAGAAATGATCCATAATCCCACATACTCAAAATGTGGGTCTGAGCCTTCAGATGTAGAGCCTTCAGAGGCTGTTTCTTCTTGCTCAAAATGGGCCTCTGCCTCCTCCTGAAGGCCAACTCTGTCTCCTCCTGAAGGCCTTTTCAGAAAGCCTACTCTTAATACCCAACTAATGTAAGTGGATGAAATGGGTGCTACCTGCAGTTTTTAGTCTTCTGCTGATGAAATTCCCAGCATCTTCCGAGGCAGCTGTTGGAAAATTTAAGGCTTGGCCTTAGCCTTCCTGAAATAGAAGCTTTCAAAAGCACTGAAGCAGAGAACCTGAAATGAAATTTGCTTGGATCATTCAATCACTACCAATTTGTAGCATTACTTGCCCTCACAGGAGGCCTGCCCAGCACATTAGTCCTCTGTTCCAGGTTCTCTGAGGTCAGTGGCTGAAGCTGTAGGCTTGAGCAGGAACTGGAAGTCTAGCAAGCAGAAAGATCGCCATTTAGGATTGCTCAGTTCCCTACTGCCTGTCGATTGTGGAGGGCTGATGTTGCATGCTCTTATTCTGGTTTGGGCTCAGAGGGCTGACTGTGCTTGGGGATGAAGCCATAGCTTTGTGGTACAGCATCCGTTCTGAGTGCATCTAGATTCAATCCCTGGTAAATCTAGGGATTGGTGGTGTGTTGATGTCATCGTGCCACTGCCAATGGTTGCTGGATTGCCCTGATTTGGGGCCAGTCCAGACCAAGGGAGGGCAGGACCAAGGGCCCACACAAACGCAGGCGAAACGAGTGCACAGCACTCCACTCGCCTACCAACCACCAGGCCCAGCCAGCTTGTGGACCACCTCCTGAGGATCACAGGATGGGAACCCCTGGTCTAGATAATACTGAGCTTAGATGGGTCTGACCAGCATAAGGCAACTTCAACTTTTCGTACGCCCTGGTAATTCAGAATGTGAGGTTTTTTATTTGTTTATCGCATTTGTGTTTTTCTTTAACTGTGGAGCTCAAGCTCCAACCCTCAGACTCCCTGATGTTGTTGTCTTTGGAGAAGCAATGCTACTTTTGCACTGGGTCTATATGTGGAGGGTTCTAATTTTTTCCCAGTTTTGTCCTTAAAATGAAGTCCTCTGGAGTGAAATTTACAGCCATATGGAACATTAAATTTTTGGGGAAAAGACAATTTCTTCCCTGGTTTTCATGGAAGTTGTAATTACGTGCTAGTGCATCTGACAGCCTGTGAAGCCTCTCTGCTATATTGATAGTAGGCTGATTTCCTGGAAGTGAAGGGGTAGTTTGCAGGATCCACAATTTCCAACCATATTGCACTCGATTGTGGAGTTAATGGGGGAGCATGTTGTCTAGTATCTTAACCAGGTAAATGCAAGATCAACTAGTCTGTTCTGGTAACATTTCTCCAACCAACTATGCTTAACCCCCTGTCTTATGCTTGGCATATCTAATAGTTGAACTCCACTTACAACCACTGTGATTTGACATCTATATGCAAGCTTGCTATCTGTGTGGGGCAAAATGATGCTGGGGCAGGCACTAGTAAGTTCCCCTCCCAGCCCTGATCTATGCCCTGCAGTGACCCAATCACTTTGCTGCAATTCCCCATCCCTAAAAATGACCCAGGCACTGCTTTTCGTGACGCCCCAGTTTTGAAAACTACTGCACTATGCAGAGACTACAGGCTACATAGTACCCGGCACTATGCAAAGGCTACAGGGGCCTTCAGAATGGCACTTGTGACCATTGCTGACCCCTTTAAAATGGCTGATGGAAGCATCCGCCAGCCATGTTTAAGGGGTCCATGCTGGTTGCAGATGCCATTCTGAAAATCCCTGCAGCCTCTGATCTCTGTAGCATTCAGAGGTCTTTTGGCACTTCCTTCTGTACTCTGCTGGCTTCCTGAGGTCTCTGCTGGATTCTTCTGATGGCAGATTAAGTACCCCTTGCACCTAAGTCTATTGATCCTGTAGGATTAATGGCTCATCTGTGAATTTGCTAACCCTGAGGATTTCTAGGTACCTAACTCCTACCCTAGCGGATAATGAGAATTGACTGCATGTTTAAAATTAAGGCTCCCTCTCTTCAGGCCCAGTCATCCCCTTCAGCCTCCAAAACCAGGAACAGCAAAATATCTACTTACGGTCACTGTTCTGTAATGTACTTAGTTGGCTTTCTTTGTCATGTGTTCTCTTCTGATTCAAGATGGCTTACAACAGTAATATGAAGAACAGAATAAAACACAGCAATAAAATATATAACCACCATAATTCTGCAACTGTCTCTAATAAATACCATGGGGGGAGGGGAAATCCTTAACTAAGATGGAGGAAACTATCACAGCAGATTAGTGAAACTTGTTTAAATAGTGAGATTTTCAATTTGTGCACAAAGGTGCTAAGGGCACCACCACTGAAAGAAGGCTGTCCCACACATCTCCTTCACCTAAACCTCACAAGACAGTGGCATCCACAAGAGGATCTTTTGAGGTGTAGTGGGCAGATTTGTATCAAGGGAGATGGTCCTTCGGATCCTTTGATCCCATTAAAGGCAATAATCAGTCCCTTGAATTGCACTTGGAAGCACATCTACCCTGGAAATAGGGAATGATGCACATCGGTTCTCAAATATTTGGAAGTAAAATTGGCAATTCCAGACAGGAAGACACTCAACCTATAGCATTTGTTGAAACTACAGCTACTACTACAGGCACAGGGAGACTTGTATACATGTGATTCCCTGAGAGGGTAGCAAATGAACTGGACTTTAATCTTGCAAATCAATGAAATTACCGTAGCCTGCAAATGTTTACTAATCTGCCTGCCCCTACTGATCCAGAAGTTATTAATTGCCCAAGTTTTAAAGATCACCTACACTTCTGCTTACACTCTGTGTCTCAACACCTGGAGGACTGTCTTATCTTTCCACCTGGTGACCTGCTCTTTGCAAGTGTGCTTTAAGGTTACCAAGATGAAAGAGGGCCTGAAGCACAGTGCTCAGCTGTGTAAGTAAACATAAGGCAAGCTGCATGTATGGCCTCATCGGTTGACTGTGAGACCTCACTGTCTGTGGTGTAGTCACTAGAAGAAATTAGGTAAGCTGTGAAATAGGAGGAGGTGGTGGAATGATCGCTTAGGATTGCCAAAGTTGGAAGGAAATTTCCACTGCTTTGTGTAGCAGAGTCCAAACATGATGGGGACAACAGTTTCATGGTGTAAATAACTCTGGGTTTTTCAAGAGTCATTCTCTCTCCCCTCTTATTACGACAAACAGCCCTGTGAGAGAAGGTAGGCCACGGCTGACCCAGTGAGTTCCATGTCTGTAAAGACATTTGAACCTGGGGGCCCAATCCTATCAGCCGCGCTGCTGTCATAACGGTGCCATAATACACCTCCAGCACCGGCAATGCGAGGACAGTGGTCAGTGAGTTTAACCCTTGCTGGCATTGCACTGATTCTGGGTAAGGGAGGGGTGGAGCTCCTATCCTCTGTGTTGAGCTGCATGGTCTGATGCAGAAACCCTTGCCTCTGCACCAGCAAAAGTGCCAGCAGACAAGTGAGGAGACCCATCACCCGCTTTGCGCCCTTACTGTGGGGAAGGGGATGAAGTCCCTTTCTCCTGAGTGCTTCCAGCAGCTGCCTGGATATAGTAGTAGCTGTTTGGCTTTTGCTGTGCCTGCGGTGGCCAGGCAGCTCAGGATTGGGCTGTGGGTCTGATACTCCGTAATGCACAGGCTCAGTTGGCTTAGGCATAAACAGGATAGTGGCTCCGAGTAACTAAAAGTAGTCCAGTGATGACTCCTACCGTGACAATCAGATCTATAAATAATCAGTTGGAACTTCAGTCTGAAGGGTAATGCACAAGTAATATGAGATATTGTGTACTTAAGATGTGCCAACTAGCCTTGAAGATTGAAGAGTTCTGTCCTGACAGCTGACCATAGGTCAAGGGCTGGGCTGTTATGGAGAGGAGTGCCCTGGTTGTGATAGTTTGTGCTGGGGTAACACCTTCAGCATGCACACTGTGTCATGGTAGGAAATATTTTTTATCCCCAGAGTGCCTTGGGCTGGCCCAAGTGGAAGCTTGGGAAGAGCGGTAACAGAGGCAGGTGCAGGCTGTGTGAGAGGGGCTTGGTTTGGATGGCTGCTGCTTGTGGTGGCTAACTGTTCATGGGCTTATGGGGCATGTGGGGCACAGTACATTCAGTGTCTGTGCGAGGGGGGAGGTTTATGTCATACCTGCAAATTTAGCTTGAGGCCTAGGCTTTTAATGTGTTTTTAAAATGAGGTGGTTTATATCATGCATGTTCAGGGAACCTCCTTGTACAAAGGCAGTATACCTTTGTCAGTTCTCAGCAGGAGACTGTCTGTTACCTTGTGATCTCTCGCAAGTATCTAGCTAGCTGCTATTGGAATCAGAATGCTGAGTAGCTGGACCTTGATCTCATTCAGCAAGGCTTCCTGTGGCTTTGTTAAGTAGCTGGACTACAGTGAACATGAGGACTAGAGAGATGCCTCATTGCATAGTAAAACGAAGTATTCTTTTTGTTTTTGCTTCTAGGTCATTTACTGCTCTTTTGGTGGCACATCCAAAGGATTACATTTCAATAACCTGATAGTGGGCTTAGTCCTCCTGACGAGGGGCAGAGATGAAGAAAAAGCAAAATGTAAGTACTGTCAGTGGTGGGAAATACAGGTACGTGCAGAAGAGATTTTGAATTGTTCCATTAATTTTGGTTGGAAGCCAAGTTGAAAACTGAAACACTGTATATTTAGAGTATCAGCAGGAGTGGGTTGGGATGGTTAACGATACCAGTATGTTGAAAGCTCACAACTAACACAGTAGTAGCTTTGTGCTGATGCACTGGTTCAAACAAAGTGTTAACTTCTCCATATGTTGTGTGTGTCAGATTTTGGGTTGAGAGAATGAAGGACATGACTATTGGGGGCTGTGAAACCCCACAGGAATGAACATCAGGGCTCATTAAAGACGCAACAAATTACATCTGTATAATAGCATCCTTGAACTGTTAATAATATTTAATGTAATCCTATTTTTACAAAAAGAAAAAAAAGAAAATCCAGAATCATTGTTGAATTCATTTAGTTTCTTTGCGTAAACTGATATCTATGTGACCTAAGTCTGATTAGTAAATTCCCTTTTTTGGAAGTATAGAAAACTTAAATTATGCCTTTCTTTGGAAAGTTGTACTAGATACCTCCCATTGATTGCTATCTTATACTAGTGTAACTTCTGACTTGTCTAATGTAATGTTCTTCTATTTTTTGTTCACCCAGATATTTTTAGCCTTTTTTCCAATGAATCTGGGAGCTATGTTGTCCGTGAAGAGATGGAGAGGATGCTTCAGGTGGTCGATGGGAAAGTCCCAGAAACCCTCAAGAAATGTTTCTCGGAGGTATTTCCTATCATTGTAGCATCACAGAAGGATCTTCTGAGAATCTTTACAGTGACTTTCCTTGTTGTTAACATATAAAACTGCTTTCTACTGTGTTAGATCCTTGATCTAGCTCAGTAATGTCTGTTCTGACTTGCAGAAGCTCACTTGGTGATTGAACCAGCTATCTCTTGTATGCAGAGCTGGTGCTTTATCACTGAGTTGTGGTAATTCCCCTACAACTTGATTAAATATATGCATAAAGCATATATGCCATTGTATCCAAGTTACCACTGCTGGGTCACGATGGGCTTGAACCACTCTCAATTTTGTTGGGTTGGGCTTGGGGCTGGCCCATGCATGAGGCCACCTGAAATGTTTGCATGGAGCCTTGGGTGCCCTTGGAGGGGCAGCAAATGGATGCGGTCTGACTGCCACCCTCTCCAGCCCACCACTCCTCTGGGGTGCTGATCTGACGTTGAGAGCAACGTCAGCCTTCTTCTCCCTCCAGCACTGCTAAAGGAAGGAGGGGAAAGCAATTCCCCTGCCAGCTTGGTGCATATGGGGCACCAATAGGCAGGGACAGGCAATTTTGAGCCCAACTGCCCCTTCCCAGTGCTTTTAAAGATTGCTGTGTTCAGCCTACCCACACTGCCCTTCTCGTGTTTGTAACTAGTTCTCACCACCCCCCAGCACCCATTCATTTCAAATATAAAATGCACAGACGGAGAAGGCTACTCAGTATGCACTTTGTAAGTAAAGGGTAGGGGGTTTGAAAGCACTCCTGCTTGTTCCCCTGACATCTCTCCATGGTGTGTGTATGCAGGTGTTCATAGGGAGGAGTGGCAGCGGGCAGTCGATTTAGGCACCTCAGAGGCACATGCTGCCCCTGGCTGGATGGTAGGGATGGAATTTGCTCCTGGAGTGGTAGAACCTGCAGAACAAGAACTTTCCAGGCCGTAATGGGGATGGGGGGGGGCTCCAAATGCCAGGGACATTTCCCAGAATGTTCTGTGTAGCTCCCATTGTTGCAAAAGCAGGCAGTTCTTTGTTTCTTCACATAATTTTCTTTCTTATCAGCTTTAGCAATAGCTGTCAGTAAACGTGTTCTTGTAGGTAAGCCTGTTCTTAAAGGCATCAGGATCTTCGACTGTGGTTTTCAGCTGCAGGTTCCTGTGGACCTTGCAGCAATGTGTTGCCAGGGCTGAAGGAAGAGATGGCCCTTATTCCTTAACCTTGCTTCTGTTTTCTGTGTGGGGGACAGGGCTGGAGCTTAGTTGTAGAGCACAGGCTTGCAGGCAGAGGCTGGTGGGTTCAATCCATGACAGCATCTTCAGGGAAGGCTGAGATACAGTAGATCCCTACCTGACATCCCCTGTGGACAAACCCCCCTGTGAGCTGGGTGGGCCGACTGCACAGAAGGCTACATCATCTGTTCTCCCTTCCAACCCAGCGACCCCCTTGTTCTCCCCACTCTTGCTCCTAAGGATATTGCAGATTAGCTGGAGGATCTACTTTGGCTCTGTACCTCAGTGTACCTTCAATTTTTTTTCCGCATTTCCCCTTCTGTTCCTTCCTCTGTTTCTTTCCTCTTGATGAGGGTTTGAAGGACTAGCTCAGAAGGACTGTGTAGGAACAAAAAATGCCCCCCTCCCCATGCACAGGTGTTCTCTTTTCACACATTTGCAGTGCCTGTCAGCAGCACATCCCTCACGCGCAAGGCTACGGCTCATTAAAATTCTTTCCTCTAGAAACCGTAGGAGAAAATCTACTGCAAGTGTTTGTATAAATGCGAATTAGAAAAAACATGATTTGTCTGTTGCTTCCCATGTAGCCAGAATCTAATAGAGTACCCCGTAGTTTCAAGGTTGATTAGAAGTATTCTCTCTTCTAAAGCGTGAGAAACCTTTCAGAGAGGTGGGTTTTTTTAAAGGCACTTTTAATTCTGCTTTGCTGCCAGTATAAGGTGGGGATCGTTTTGTATCCTGATTCACACCAGCTGTTGAAATGAGCAGTTGAATGGAGAGGAACTCCTAAATGAAAGAGGTTTTATTCTCCAGTTACACAAGAACTTGGGATCATCCAATGAATTGACTAGCAGGAGGTTTGTGAAAGACAAAAGGAAGTCCTTTACACAGTGCATAATTAATATATGGAATTTGCTGCCGTGCGATGTGATGACGGCCACAAGCTTAGATGACTTTTGAAGAGGATTTAGACAGAGGATGGGTCTATGAATGGCCACTCACCATGATGGGTAAGCAGCCTCTGATGGTTATAAGCTATCAGTTGCAGGAGAACCATAGAAGAAGAGGGCCATACTGTCATCTGCTACTTGTGGGCCTCCCAGCATTATCTGCTTGGCCCTTGTTCAATGGGTGGGTTCCAGAACATCTTGCTATAGGCAGGCCAGAGAACCCTGTTTCACTAACTGATTTCCAGGCATGAACAGATTCATATGGGTAAAATAAGTTTTTCAGGTCACCTAGTCTCAGTCTATTTAGGACTTTAAAGCAATAATCTGAGCTCAGGCTCAGCTGTTCAGGGGAGAGCTGGTGTAGGATGATGTTCTTTGAAAACCAGACTAAAAATATGCTGAACACAACATGAAGAACATAAGAAGAGCCCTGCTGGATCAGGCAAAAAGCCCATCTAGTTCAGCTTCCTGTATCTCATGGTGGCCCACCAGATACCTCGGAGAGTACACAAGATGCCTGTATCCCTTGCACCTGGCATTCTGAGGTAGCCTGCTTCTAAAATGAGATTGCACCACCATCATAGCCTTTGGCCTGCAATGGATTAATCTTGCAGAAATCTATTCAATCCCCTTTTAAAAGCATCAAAACCAGATTACATCACCACCTCCTGTGGCACAGAGTTCCATAGATTAATTCCACTTTGGGTGAAAAACATTTTCTTATCTGTTATAACTCTCTCAAAAAAGATTTTAGTGGATTTTCCCTGTTTCTGGTGTTGTGTGAGAGGGAAAAGAACATCCCTCTATCCAATTTATCCATCCCATACATAACTTTATATGTCTCTATCACGTTCCCCCTCAAGCACCAAATGCTGTAGGCGTTCCTCGTAAGGGAGGTGCCCCAGCCAAGTAATCATTTTTGTCACTCTCTTCTGTACCTTTTCTAGTTCCACTATGCCCTTATTGAGATGTGGTGACCAGAATTGTATGTAATGCTGCAGGTGTGGCCTTACCATTGATTTGTACAATGGCATATTAATATAAAGCACAAAGTTATCCAGAGTTGAGAATGAGTCACTAAGCTCGCGTCTAAATAGAGTCATGAGTCTCCGCCCCACAATTTAACTAGAACTCATAGTGCATGATCGTGAGATTTGACTTGAAGAAGTTTGTGACTGGTTTTGACTTGAGTCACAAGCCTTTACGGTTTCATAAATTACCAGCCAATTTAGTGGGAAGGATTCAAACCTGCAAGCTTTGTGATTTAAGTCCAGCATTCTAACCACTTCATCAGCAATTTTCTGCCCTCTATGGTTTTCAACGCTTGTCACTTCCAGCTTCTGGGTTCTGTAGCTCTGTTTCTAGACTGTCTGTAGTAACAAATTATCTGTCCCTCTTCCTCTGCTGGCTATTTAGGGGAAAATTAAAAGAGCTGTGGAGAGAGCTGGCAGAGGAAAAGGGACAGACAGTTGTCCTAAAACCAGAGCTACAGAAACTGGAAGAATTTTTCAGTGATTTTCAATAGCTGTGCTCCTATGACACACCTGCAGATCTTTCACAGTACCTCAATGTGCCGTGGCACACCTGTTGAAAATAGCTGCACTACACCATACTGGCTTTCTATGTAGAATATAGAATGACCTGAGGGGAGGAAAGAAGACGACATGCTCAGACCAGAGGTTCCTATGGCGTCCCACAGTGGCCTGAGAATTTTATTATTTGTTGTGCTATTTTGTAAGCTGTCTTTGGCAAAGGAAAAGCAGCATATACGTTCTTTAAATATTTAGATTTGAATGCCAGTGTCCTGCAAGCATATCTCCTGCAGCAGCCTGGCCTCTAGTCCCTGCTCCCAACTTTGGCTGCTACTCCTTCTCCAGTAGAATAGGAATATAAGCAGTCGTGTGTAGGTTTTGAAGTACTTCTGGCAAGTGCAAAAATTGGCACAGAATTCAGGATCCTGAGACTTTCTGCTTATGGAATTTGTTAGTTCTTTTTAAAAAAAGCAACTTCCTAGTCCTTATGGCTGCAGAGATGGGCCTGATGAAATCTGGCAAGCCAGATAATAGCTTTTTCTGAGAAAAAATGGAAAAGCCAAGTTAAAATCTTTCAAAAAGGAGGGGCATCTGCAGAGTTCAACTGAGAATTTTGGCTCAAATGTGGGGAGCTGAAGCCAGCCCATTGGGAGAGTGGAGCTACATCAGGTATTGCTCTTTTATTTCTAACAATATGACTTTGTGGGTCCTCGGCCTCATCCATAGATGTAGTTGGGAAGATGTCAATCTGTTTCTGCAATAGCCTTATTTCTCAGGCTGGGCTGGTTCCAGTTACAAGTAAGCAAGAGAGATTTAATTTCCAGCAAAGCAGAGATGGGAGCATTTGTACTTCATTCGTGCTGAGAGGTTAACCATTCAGCAAGGTAATGTCTTTGAAATCATACTGCTGAGAAAGTCAATAAAAGTAATATCCAAGCACCATTAATTCAAAGCTCAGTCAGAAAGCGCTTATTTACTAAAGGTTCAGTGTGTGGCTCTCTTAGTTCTGTAAGCTCAGTGGAGAGTTCTCCAGCTTAATCAATTCATGCTGGCAGCTTGCTAATAACAGATAGCAGAATTGTAAGCAAGCCTGCAATTATTCCTCTGTTTCCAAGCAAAGGGCTCTGTTGCTTCGTTTGCAGCATCTAGCTTTCATTTTAAAAAGGCTCTAGTCCTCATGGTATATTTTGCAATTTATTATTATTTGAAGCTATGAAACCATGGGTGCCCTGGCTTGGATCATATTGTTTTTCTATTCATAACTAGTTTTATCCATAAATAGGCATGTATGCTCTCCACTACCACCATTAGTATTCAGAGGTATTCTGAATCTGGAGATTCCATGTAGCTGTCAAGCCCCAAAGTGATTGATAAAGGTCTCCTCCATGAATGTGGGTAACTCCCCTTTAAAGCTATCCTAAGCCAGTGGCCATGCAAGCTGGGGGTAGCAAATTGCATAAACTAATAAAACACTGCGTGAATAAGAACCTTCTCTAGTCAGTGTTGAATTTACTGCCTCTCTGTTTGAATGATCCTGGGTTCTGATATTCTGCTAGAAGGCAAACTTCCCTCTGTGCACTCAACTTGGTATTCTTTCTCAGTTTAGGATATGCCCTGAGAAAGGCATGCAAGGCGCGTACTTCCCAAAATTGGTTTGGGAAGGGGTCAGTATCATGGGAGACTATCTGCTTTATATGCCAGAGGTGTCCAGTTTAGTCCCTGGCAGCATCTCCAGGTAAGGCAGAGGAAAAACTCCATTCTGAGGCCTTGGAGAGCGGCTGCTGCCAGCCTGTGGTGATAACACGCGACGGACTGAGGGCCTGGCTCGGTAGGAAGTAGTTTGATACGTTCCTGTGTCTGTGGAATGTTGCCTGCCGTGGCACAGAAGCTTTGCCACTTTAATTAAATGCAGGCTTGGAAAATGTCTGCCCGACTCACTTTCTTTGAGGATGCTGCAGGGAGGCAGAGGGGCTGGCTTATTATAGGTGGTCTGTTCCCTGTGTGGATCTCCTTTTGAAGTGAACAGAGTCCACTGTATCCTTTTCCACTCTGTTTCAGACTCTTATTAATCTTGGGAGGGATGTTTTTGCCACAGGCTCTGGGTGGCTCAGAAGCTTTGTGCTGCTGTGCCGGGGCCACTCTCTAATGAGAGCAGAAGCAGCTGCATCTTTAAGGCTGCGCACAAGGAAGACTCATTATTTCCCTTGGAGTGCTGCTTTGTCTCCCTTTCTCAAACAGTGCCACATATGTGATGGCAAATAATGTTTTTTTTTTTCCTGTGGGGTGTGGGCAAAACAGAAGAGCAACTGTGGGGCTGTTTGTTACTTTCCAGGGAGAGATCCCAGCCCGTGCATGCACCTTGCTTCCTTGCAGGAGGAAAGTGAAAAGTGAACACACAGAATGCATTTGTTGGAGTGTATGGACTTCCTGATCCATTGGCCTGCCTGGGAAAGAATGTGTTGTTGTTGTTTAGGAGGGGTGTAATTAGAAACAGTATTCAAATAAATCAGTTTGCTTGTTACAGTGTTATGTGGTGTGATACAGTTGTATCAGCTCTGAAGTGGGTTGGGTGATTTTTGGGCCAGTTGTGCCTGTCTGTCTGTCTGTGCTCAGTCTATAGGGAAAGCACTATGTTTAGGGGAAGAACCATAAGAATTACAGTGATGTGATGGTTAGAGTGCTGGACTAGGACCTAGAAGGCATAGATTCAGATTCCCCACTTAGTGATGAAAGTCTGCTGGGTGACTCTGGGCCAAGCGCCATCTCTCAGCATAACCTACCTCACAGGGTTGTTGTGTGGATAAAGTGAAGGGGAAAAAGGTACCCCTATTAAATGGGCACAGAGTTACTTTTGCAAATGGTGCTCATCTCGTACTTAGCAGAGGTCCCTTTCACTCCAGCACAGTGTCTTTTCTAGTGGCTGGTGTGTTCTTCTATGTCTTTTTGGATTGTGAGCCCTTTGGAGACAGGGAGCCATTTAATTATTTGACTTTGTCTGTAAACCACTTCGTGAACTCTTCTTTGTTGAAAAGCAGTTTATAAATATTCTTAATACCACCACCCCTTTGGGGTAAGCTGCTAGACCCAGTAGTGTAGACATGAGAAAGTTCTTGCTCTATTTGGGCCAAGGCAGAAGGCTGGGCTCCGTGTGTAATACTCAGTCTGACTATTCTGGGAGCCTTACACTGCCTGGCACTGCTAAGACCCGGTACTGCACACCATGTTCCCTTCTGTGCCTATACAGAAGACTGCCCTTTGCCAAATTGGCCCATTGATGCATCTCGCTCAATATGATCCCAAGTGACTGGCAGTAGTTATCCAGGGTTTTTGGTAGGCCTTTTCCAGCCCTACTTTAAGATGCCCCCTAATTATGCAAGGGTTGAATACAGTAGATCAGTGATGGCGAACCTATGACACGCGTGTCAAAGCTGATACGCCAAAGCATTTTCGGTGACATGCTGAGCCAGAGAAGTTAAGGGCTGCATGCGTGCAAGCCAGCAACTAGCAGTGCCTGGCTGAAGCTGCCGGCACTTAAAAGACTTCCTTCCCTGAGCCAGGGCTGGTGAGAGGCAGTTAGAAACAACCCCGCCCCAAGCTCTTTCCCGGCAGCACAAGTTGCAGCTGAGCTGCGGCAGGGGCGGGGGCTACACGGTCCTGGGGCAACAGTCCACCGTGTGAAGTTGCATGCTTGGCGCTGCCTCCTCCACTTCCATTTTCGCTTCCTGCTCTGCCTGCAGGCGAGCCCCCGCCCCGCTGGCAGGTGCTGTCCAGGGTGCTACGAGGCCAACTGCGTCCGCCAAGCTGACTCCCAGGTAGGTGTGCTGGACGCACTATGTGCCCAGCCCCAGGTTGCAGCAGCTTGCCTGGCGCTTTGCCGTACCGCCTGCTCGCCCCTCTGGGCTCTGCTCCCCACTTGCCCCAGAGCAGCTGCTGCACAGGGCTTCTCTGAGAAGCGCTTCCGCCCACTTCCTAGGAGTGATGGAGTTGGAGCCCCCCCACCCCCAGTGCACATCCCCCCCCAGATCCCTCCACGCGCATCTCTTCCTGCTTTCTGTTTTGCAGAGGGGGTGTTCAAGGCATGGGGTGCCCCTGACCACGTGCAAGGAAAGCCACCTGGTTCTTGAGCAGGCGGTGCGGCTCTCTGGTCTCCTTTATAGTTGTGCCCAGCGGCTAAGTCCGTGCGATTTGGAGGCAGTTGGTGCCATTTCATCTGGCACTGTTGGGCAAGCCTCTCTTCCTGCAGCAGCCGCAGTGCTCAAAGGCAAATTGCAACTCAGCTTCCCTTGCCTGGAGATCCCTGCTCCCCCACCCCCGCGCTCCTGGCGCAGAATTTTTTGTCTTTTGTTCGGGTGGGGGGGGAAGGGTGACACACCACCAGAGCTGAGTTATGAATTTTCAAAATTTCTGACACACCAAGCCCAAAAGGTTCGCCATCACTGCAGTAGATAGAGGGAGTGTCTTTTCCATCCCACATAATACTAGAAGCAGCGAATCCTCTAAAGCTGAGTGTTAAGAGTCAGAACAAACAAAAGAAAATATTTCTTTACTCCGCTGGGGTAATTAGTCTGTGGAACTCCTTGCCACAAGATGTGGTGATGGCATCTGGCCTAGACCCTTTTAAAAGAGGATTGGACAGATTTATGGAGAAAAACTCTATCACAGTTTACAAGCTATGATGGGTATGAGATTAGCTGGTTGCTCATCATGATGACTAGGGAGGAATTTGTTTTTCTGTTTTCCGAATTGGCCATGGATGGCAGGTTTTTTGCCTGTCCCAGACTGGCGAGGAAGGAACGAGGTATTCAGTCGGTTTCATGACTTAAAAATTGGTCAACTGTGTTTAGTAAAGTTGCTGCGGACCCAACCGCAGTCCGATGTCTTCCTTGGGGGTGCTGCAAGCATAATAAGCTACCTCAGAATGCCAGATGCAGTGGAGTGGCAGTGAGATACAAGTATCTAGTTGTCTTGTGTGCTCCCTGAGGCATCTCATGGGTCTCTGTGAGATACAAGAGCTGGACTAGATAGGACCCTTTGCTTGGTCCAGCAAGGCTTTGCTTATATTTTTATGCTTCCTTGAATTGAACCTGGATCCTTCTGAATGATACAGCGGTGCTCTGTGGCTGAATTTACAGCCCCATCCCATATGCTTGACTCTTGTGGCCTGAGCGCCAGTCCATAGTAGGTCACAAAGTCAGATCAGTTTCAAACACTGGAATACCTGACATCAATGAGCAATAGCATCTTTCTCATGCTTTAAGGCTTGTACTGCAGTGAAATGTCTGCTATCGGAAAGTCATGAATAAATAGGCCTCAATAACATCTTGAATGTTTCTTTTTCAAAATACAAAGTTATGCAACATATCTTCTAATTGAAGTCCAATTAAAGATGTAAACCCCTGAAACCAAAAGATTTCCTATTGTTTTATCAGTTTCAAAGGGGGAAATTATGCAGAGCAGTCCAACATTCAAAGCAGAAAATATTTTGCATTTCTCTCCCCCCTTCTTCCTTCGCAGGTAAAGTGCACACTTCTTAAGAGTTGACTGTTTCTGCAAAAATGCCCACAAGACTTTGTCATGATAATCCCATTAAAGAGAGCCAGGCAACTAAATCGCCTGGGATATGGAGTATATTCTTTCTTGCAAAGCTGCAGTTGCTGATAAGTGTATTTGTGGCAGAAACTGCATTCCTTGTGCCAAAGGGTTAACACTCACTCACTCTCTCACTCACTCACTCACTCACTCACACTCTCTCTCTCTCTCTCTCTCTCTCTCTCTCTCACACACACACACACACACACACACACACACACACACACACACACAGAGAGAGAGAGAGAGAGAGAGAGAGAGAGAGAGAGAGAGAGAGACACCCTCTTGATGCTAATTGTGGATCCTTGTTGCTGCAGTAGCACGTCTTATGTCTGAAAAGTGAGCTACTTGGCCTTCCGGAAAAGGAATTGTGCGAGTTTTTAAATCAGGCAGTCCATTTCTGTGTGTGCATTATAATGAGCTGCAAAACCCAAAATTGCTTTTTGTGTTAATGAGTGGGGCCCTAAAGGATTTCTCTCAGAAACACGTCAAGTGCTATGCTTGAGGAAAGAAAAGCCCTGTTAAGAATACGTTGCATCTTGCTTAAGGGGTTGTCAGTGCATCCGGTATTTTTTATTTCTCCCAAATATTGCTTCCTCTTCTGACCATTCTTGCATTGTCCTCCTTGGCCTCTCTGCTTGCGCTAACCCCAGTCCCATTGCCATTGGCTGATTTGCTCTGATGTCACAGTGGGACTTGGTGTGCAGAACTTTCCTAGTACTTATAGCTGCTGTTGACTTAGTTGCTTGGATGTTATAGGGCAGTATTTCTCAAACTGTGGGTTGGGACCCAATTGGTGGGTCGCAAGCCAATTACATGTGGGTCCCCATTCATTTCAATGTGTTTTCTGTTTTTAATGGTATGTGACTACATACCATATGTATGTTGACTACATTTGGGGAAATGATACAGATCTGAACACTTAATAGGCTACCAGCCTAATCCTAACCTGAGCTGGAATAGTCAGTCCAGCTGGCCTGCTCCATATCCCAGTGCGGGGTTGGGCCTGGCTGCAGCACAACCCAGGGTAAGGAGAACTAATTCCTTATGTTGTGTTGCAGCTTCCCCAGTAGGGATACTCAAACTTACGCCAGCGAAATCACTGTTGCAAATCCAAGGGGCCCAGGGAAGGCCAACCTGGCTGGGGACAGGGGTTTGGATCCAGCCTAGGTCAGCCGGACTAGTCTCACCTCCCTCCCCAGGCTTGGCTGGGCCGCCCGTGGGTCCCTTCTACCCCGTCTTCTCCCTGCGCCAATCTTCTCTTGTTATACCCCCCACCCCGGGCCTGCTTCCCTCAGCCAGTGCAAACTAATCTCCGCAGGCCAGGGAAGTGGCGCAGGGAGGCCAGTGCGTGTCCTTTCCTGAATGCTCCAGGAATAATGCTACATGATGGAGGAAGGTGTTTATGGGGGTATGTGTGGAAGGGCAGCCTTCTGGGCTCGGAGACCACAATTTTCTTCCCAGTGGGTCCCTTGAAAATATGTGGAGTCGTGATGTAGACAGCTCTTGGGGTATTCTGGGTGGGTAATGATGGAGGGCAGCAGCTGCCATGCAGAGCTGCCCCAGTGTCACTGTGACCAAAGAGGTGGCGGAATAATAGTTTGAGGAAAAAGCAATTGACCCCATGAAGCAGCAGTAAGCTGTCCCCTGAAAATGCCGCTGATTCCTCCCATACTTCAAATTTTGAGCCACCTGTTCTCCATTGAGATCTTTGTAGCCCGAGTCTCAGTTCTTAAACAGATTCAATATGTGGCTGAAGACCTCCATCAACACACAGAGAGATGTGTCTTTGGGGGAGCTCATGGCCTTTCTGCACCCAGCAGTTAAAGCAGATAAAAGCATAAATCTCAGCATTTAGATACTGCCTGGATAAAGAGGTTGTCCATGATTCCTGAAATGCACCAGGTAGGGTTCTTGTGAGAGCCCTTTGCTCAGTAGCCAAGCAACTGTTTTGCACGCAGAGGGTCCTTAGTTAAGGCCTTGGCACCTCCAGGGCCTTGTTAGCAAAACCCTGGTAAAAGAAGACCTTTCTGTTCCATCTACAGTATGGTAGCAGCTTTTCTAAGTCTCAGGCAGAGAGAGTATATAGACTATATGGACCAATGGCTGGATATGCTTAGCAACCAACTTCATGTGTTCAGTACTAATGTTATAGTTTCCCTCATTATCTCCAAAGTCATGACAACGGCCCTACAAAGTAGATGAGTGTTAGATTGGCTCAGGCTGAGAGTGTGAAGTTGCTTGTTTAGGACTATCTGATGGATTCCTGGTTGTAGCGGAATGTGAATCGCAGACTTTCTGTCCTGTGGCTCATGTGTGCAGCCAGTGTGCTGCACCAACAGCAGCCATCCATTAGGTTGGACAGCCAGACTTGACTGTCTTGGCTTAATGTTTTCCCTTTCCTTTGTGTTTATTGCAGGGTGACAAGGTGAACTATGAGAAATTCAGAAGCTGGCTCTTGCTCAACAAAGAGGCCTTCACCTTTTCCCGCTGGTTGCTATCCGGGGGAGTATACGTTACGCTCACCGATGACAGCGACACCCCCACCTTCTACCAAACTCTTGCTGGAGTCACACACTGTAAGTGACAGTTGTGTAGCCAAGTTTTCTTATTTCGTGCAAGCCCATCTTAAAGCTGCCTGGATTTTGTGATCACTGAATATAGAGCTTCTCCTTGGGATTGTGCCAGAAATCATTTTTTTTTATCTTCCATGGCAATTTAATTCCTGTAGCCAGCCTTCTTTGTGCAATGTTCCTCCTAAAGCCTGAATGTATGCATTCTGATAATGCTGGAATTGTGGGTTGAACTTTATTCTGAACGTGCAAATAGATGTTGTGGAGTGTATAATATACTTAATATAATTATTCAGTTAGGATGTCAGCAGCAGCCAGATGCAAATTTTGGGAAAGTGCTGTTTGTCCTCTCCATTCCACCTCCTCCCAAAGCATGGCTAATATGTAACTCCTTCCCTATGTAACTGTTAACAAAATGATAAACTTCTCCTCCTTGCCACCCTCTCTGGGTTTTTCCTTAAAAACAAAGGCAGTGATATCACCGCTATGACCTGTTTTCGGTTCAAGTGTAACCCACTTACCCATTTTAGGACTAGGTGATGCCTCAGTTGTTAGAAGTCATAATAATTCATGGGGGTGTTGTCTTGTTCCTTGGAGTGATGACTTTTGATAGAATAATCAGCTGGTGGTGAATATGACCAGCCAGTGTAACCTACCTGGTCCTTGATGGCCTTCCCAGACTCAACCAAGCTGTGGTAAAAGGATTGCCACTCTTGCGCCCGAAAGGCAAACAACAGCACACTTGGACGCTGCATCTTTTGGGGGAGGTGTTTGTACATGTACGTGACACTCTGGCTGTGCCTGAGTGTCTGACTCCGTACCCAGGAAGGCTTTTCTGCCAGATGGCTCCAGCTTCATTATAGAACTGGAATACCTGCAAAGACTGGCCCCAGCATGTGCTTTGAAGGGGTCCAATGCAGCCTCCTTGCTAAGCAGGTTGAGGGCTGGTCAGTGCCTGGACCACCTAGGAACTCCCACCTCAGGAATTTTGTGATAGAAATGGAATAAATAAACTGCACTTTGCCAGTTTGTGAGAAAATGCTGGCCCCTCGTAGCATTGCCTGACAGAGTGGCCCTCAGGGATGTAAAAATGAGTCATATTTTCTGTCTGGCGTATAGAAATTGGGGAATGGTTCCCCAAATACCTTGGGGCCATGACCCTGTGTGTGAATGGCAGTGGCCAGTCATGAAGCAACTGCTGCTGCTCCTCTTCCAAAGTAAAGCTAGCTTTGGAAAGCATTTCTGATCTAGGGTTGTGCTGTGCTTGTCCGACAGGGCTTAAGGTCATCAGGAATTATATTATGAGGCAGAGCTCCTGCTCCCTCCCCCCCCCCATCTGTGTGCTGTGGTTATCTTTTTATTATTGTGCTTCTGATTTCCCTTGTGGTCTTGAATGGCATGTTAAAAAAAGGTTGCTTGACAACATGCACAGCACAGATTGAAGTTGTTGCACAAAACTGAAATGAGCTGGGATGTTTTGAGATGATGGTCTTGAAATTCTGAACATACCGATGGCCAAAGGTAGGACTGGTGGTATGTATTATACTAGCCTGGCTCCCAGGGAGCAATGGAAGGGCACAAATGATATCTGTGGAGACCCAGCATCCCAGTAGCAGGTATTGTTTTTTCAACAGATTTCTGGGTGTTTTAGTCCAGAGTTCTTCCAGCTGAGGCCTTTTGGCTATGCAAGAGCAGACTTGTGCTGTTTTGTGATAATTTTTTTGCTGTGAAGGTGTAAGGACCCAAGTCATATGCAGACTGCGAGAAGGCCTTCTGTGGGAAAGAGGGGGAGCTGACCCCTTCTGGAGCCTCTGGTGTTAACCGTGATCCTGTGATGACTGTGGCTCATGAAGCATGCCCCAAGTGTGCTTAAAGTGTTGGTCTGGCCACTCATCCCTTGTGGAAGCATAGCCAGACTTGCATGTTCTCATGTGCTCCCTGCAAGAAGAGATGATGCCAGCAGGAGCTTCAGCCACTGCTCCTCTCATCCTTTAACCTTCTTAGTTGCTCTCCTTGGGCAGGCATGAGGTTCTACCTGGGCATCTCCTGCCAGTTACCCCTTCTTTCTGCTTTGGTCTCTCATGATGAGTGCTGGCCCTGTTACTTCTGTAGACCTTCCTGAGGAGCCCAAGATCCCTGGAATCTAGTGCCCCCCTCTCTGGACCTGCTTCAAACTCTCTTGCATCACTCTTGGGGGTTCCATAAGCAGTGACTCACATGAACCGTGGTCCACAATTAGTGGTTGCATAGCAACCTTGCTCTCAAAGGACTACTTGGGAGAGGGAGGAGGCAGGTCCTGGATCAGGACCCAGCTAGCACTAGAAAGGAGTGGAAATTCTTATTAACCCTTTTGCTTAGAAGGGTGTTTCTGGCTGTGGTTCAGGGAGCTTTAAGTGAGACTCAGGTCTCACTCTGCTGTGGCTTTTTTGGCTGCCTGTTCCTGGGTTTGCATTTGTTAGGTTTTAAGCTTTAACTCTAAGCTCATACAGTGCCCTCTACTGGTATGTTAAGTGTTTTGTTTTTGGGGAGTTGTGGTAGTGATGCACACAAGTGGCTCATGCTGACTTTTTTTATTAAAACCTATTTGAATAATGCTGACAAGGGTATGAAAAATAGCCCTGATTAAACTAGGCAAAAGTTATTATTTTTTATTCGGATGCGGAGAGAGACAAGCAAGCACTTGCTGTGAAGCTCTGGTGACTCCATTTAAATTTGCTTAATGAGCCAAGATATCAAGGAAACATAAAAAAGAATTACAATTTTTCAATTGTAAATAACATTTATGTTGGATGGCAGATGACTTTAATCATGTTTCCCTAGCCCCAAATTACAAAGGGAATTTGTGAGTCACACGAAGCTGCACACATTTGCCACTTTTAATCAAATTTTGTTCCATTTCAGTTAAACCATAAATATTATTTAAGGGTAGCTGCAGTTGAAAGTTAGCGTAGCAGTTCTGTGGTTGAGATTCTAAATGGCTTCCACTGTCCTTCCTCATGCTCAGAAATGTACCAGTTTTAGCCTAGAAGCATAGGGGAAGATTTTCTTAGTACATTGTTTGTAGGGCACTGAATGGTCTGTGCTGAAATCCGTTGTGCTATGACAAAAGGGGAATTTTGGAATTTGTACAAATTATGCTGATCAAATTGTACATTTGCATAATTCACATTTTTGCTGATAGTGGGCAAGGAGCTGTGCAAGATACTACCGGTAGTAAACTTGCCCCAAATTTCTGAAATACCACTCCTCAATAAACTGAGATGCAACGCGGCATCACCTGCATGCTGTCAAGAATATGTTCAGTCATAGGGGCTAGAAACTTTTTTAAAAAAAGAAATATATAAAGGCCTATATCTTTAACTTTATAACATTAGATAAAACAGTTTGAAATCATAATCTTTGATTGTAGATGCCAGCATCCTTTTTTGAAGCATTCTATCTTCTCTCACAGGCAGGATGGAATGCCTCTTTTGAGATGGTGCTTTTCAACTGCAGTTCTAATAAGCATTTGTATAAAAAAAAGGTGTTGGAATGTCCTGGCCAGTTTAACAATATTTCAAACGCATTTCAATTAATCTAACTCAGTGATTCTCAAACATTTTAGTCTCTGGAGCCCTTTACTATCCTAAAAGGAGTTTTGGGGAGCCCCAGCGTGCCAGCACATGTGCAGAGTGGTGAAGCACCAATTCTAGCACTGAGGAGCCAGAACAGGAGGGAATGAGGAGGAAGAGCTACAAAAAGGGGTGGGTGGGAGGGATTCAGGTAAGCAAAACAGGCAAGGGTCAGATGGCAGCCCCTTAAGGGGTGGAGCCCCTGAAAGTGTCTCAGGGAGCCCTAGAACTCCTAGGAGCACATTTTTGAGAAATGCTGAGCTGATTGACTAAACTTTGCGGTTGCACCACCCCCCCCCCCATATATATCAATAATCCATATATTTGTGTTCTGTCTCTCATGAATCACAAACAGATAGCCAAGAAATATTGAAGCTCAGCACTGAATCATACATTCATTACTGTCTGTTACAATCTGGGCTGTAAAAAAAAAAAAAAGCTGTCCAATCACTTCAGTGATGGAGCATTTGCTTTGCATGAAAAATCTGTCAGGTTTTTCATTTTCTCTGACTTAGCAGCTCTCCACTCACTTACTGGGCTGAGGGAGAGATTCCTGCCTGAGACCAATGATGTCATGTAGCCAGGATGCTCCGGAACGCCCTTCCGGTTATTCCGTGTAGGGCTGGCTCCGTCCACTGCAGTCGTTGCTGCCGCACACCCCTGCAATACGCGAATGGGGCTGGCTGCGCCTGCACCCTGCACGCCCACAGCCGGAGGTTTCAGGCAGCGGACCACGGGGGAAGTGAGGAAGCGCGGAGGAACTGCCAATCAACCGTTTGTCCCGGTAGCTACTTCCTGCGTTCCGGTTGTTAGCGCAGGTAGATTCCACCACTGCCTGAGACCTCGTGCAGTCTTGAGTACTGTATTTAGGTGTCAGTGGTGGCTCTGGGCTTCCTATAGGGCTATTTCATTTTATACCAGAATTAATAAATCTCCCAGTGCCACCTGGTGGGAATTGTACTTGACTTAGCACTTTCTGTGTTTCCCGAAATGTTGTGACTTGCGCATTTTGTTCCCCTTTTGATTTGAATATTATGGAGATAATTCAGTCAGCCCTGAAAAAGATAACAGCCATCTTGGAAACTGCAGGCCTTACTCTTGTTATGTTCCTTTTTGTAAGTGTTAACTGTTTGAATTTTCAAGTGAGGTTTTTTTTAGTTCAGTGCTTTTACATCATATTTTATCCTAATCTTGCTTTCTGTCAGGGATGTTTCATGTTTCATAGTATCTTCATGGTTGTACAATTGCTGTGCTCCAAGAATGCCAATTTGTATTCCAGGAGTGTCATTTTATTATGTTACAATGATAGCACTTTCTGCTGGATGATGTCACCTTCTTCCACAACATCACTTCCAGGTTAATGACATCACTTTCAATGGGTCCCGACACAAGTGTCATTCTAAAAAGTGGATCCTGGTCTAAAAAGTTTGAATATCAGTGCTTTGGGGCATTGGGGATCAATCTGGGATTCCCCTGCACATCTATTATCAGATGTTGCAGATTGCTGTTTGTGTCAATGACTTGAATGTGTGCCATTCCAGGAATCTTATGTGTGTAGCGACCACAGACTAAGAGATTCCTGCTTCATCTTCTGAGCCATACATAAAACTGCCGCCTTCCAAATCCAATCATTGGCCAGCCTAGCTCGATATTGTCTACGCTGATTGGCAGCAGCTCCCCAAGGTTTTAGGCAGGGATCTTTCTTGGCTCTTTTCTCTGATGTTGTGGACAGGCAAATGTGGTGGTAGACTTGCTTCATATCAACTTTGATGATCTTCTCCTTTTGTCCTGTTGTCCTACCTTATTTTCTTTGTTTGGATTAACTGCAAGCCTTTGTCAGTGGGCTATTTTCGTATTATAAAATGTGGTCCCCTGCTCTGAGCTCTTGGTTTGTCATGGGATGTAAATCTGAACTAAAGCAAGTAGCAGTGCCTGACCATTCAGTGGTCAAAGCCTGTTTGAATCAAAGCCTGTTTCTAGGGCTTTAAAAAAAAATCAAAAAAAGGGGAATCAAAGCCTGTTTCTAGGGCCCCCCTTTTTTTTTGGAAACTGCTTTTTGGGCATTAACCACCACCTTTTGGTGTTAAAGGAATTTGAATAAAAACACAAAACACCACGTTTTGGTGTTAAGCTATTTTCCAGAAATTAAAATAGACTACTTTTCCAGAAATACTTTTCCAGCAGATGTGGCTGCATCTGCTGATATCTATCATCTACCCAGTACATTTTTAAAGCATTTAAAATTAATAAAAATGCAAATTTGGATTGAGAATGTAAACTAAAAACACATCACACAGCAATTTGCTATTTTAATCAAGAAATTTTGGAAAAAATCACCCAAAAAACACACCCCCTAGCAATGTCCCTTGTCCTTAAATAATGATGCAGCAAGCCTTTGCTGTCGGAGGTAGCACCATGGCCTTTGTTGCTGTCATTTAGGACTGGCAGGCCAAGATGGACGGGAACCTCTGAATTTGTGACTGCCACATCTTGCTACTATTGTGGGGGGCAGGACCAGCCCATGTGGTGAGGCCAACTGAGGCAGTTGCCTCAGGTAACAGATTAGTAGGGTTGTACACTTCAGGTTGTCTGCCTCCACTGCTCCTTCTCTTACTCCCTGAAAAGAAAGAGGGAACAGGAGGATGTATGGGGAGAGAGAGGGGAGTGGCCTCTGATGCTATAGCCCTGAGGTCTCCAAGCTATGTCCCAGGGCCACATCTGGCTCACCCCAAAAATTTAACCTGCACACATCAAGTGCTCCAACAAAAAGAGTTGCTAACTGACAAAAGGTAGGGTGGGGATCCTTAACTGGCCATATCAATACTCCTTGGGGATGTGGGAACTAAATGATGGGGGTATGGAACTCTAACTCTGTTATATTTGATAGCAATTTTCAATCTTTTTTCATCCCATGGCACACTGCTAAAATTGCTAAAAGGTGCTAAAATTGTCAAGGCACACCATCGATTTTGTGACAATTGACAAGGCACACCATGCTGCTGGTGGAGGGGCTCACATCCCCCAATGGTCCTAAATGACTGTCCCCCAAACTCCTGTGGCACACCTGCGTACCGTTTGCAGGGGGTAAATTATACTATGGCCTATAGTTGAAAAGGGGGCCCAGAAGCCAAAGGAGTGGTCCCAAAATTTCCTGGGATTTTAGCTGGCCTTGGGGAGAGAGTCTGGATTGAATGGGAGGCCAGGTGGGTAGACCTGGGCTCTGCATTAGGAAAACCAGTAGATCTGGGCTCCAGAGTCCTTTCTGCGTGTTGCCACCCTTCCACCATCCTTTGGGAAGGGGCGCAAAAGAAACTTTGTATCCCCTGTTAAAACTGCTCTTAGGGACCCTGAACAGAAAGCAAAAATTAAAACCAAAGAAGTAATTCATTTATAGCAATAACAAAAGTAGTCAGAAGAGGGCAGCAGAAGAATTCAGGGTAGAAACCAGTTCTTCCATTTGACCAGAAAATTATGTACATTGACAGTGGTTTGACTTGCAGCCTAAATTTCTAATAATGAGGAGCTTTATGAATCTTCTTCTGCTTGTTGTGCTACTGTTCTGGCACCTCCACTAAGAAAGCTCTGTCTTTTGTTGTAGAATGCGGGATGATGACACGGGCCTATCATGAGGTATTATCGTAATTATTACTGCAAGACAATAGGCTAAGCACTTTGAATCCTTGGGTGATCTTGAGCTTGTCACTGGTTCAGCCTTACTACCATATATGCTGTTCTGAACACCCTGGAGGTAAAGCAGGAGAACAATGAAATAAAAAATCATATGAGCATGATTTTTAGACTTGCATTGTAAGTCTAGGCAACCAGGCAAAGTTTTTATAAATCAGAAAAGAGTTGGTTCATTCTCTTTTAAGCCTGTGGTGACAAATAAAGAGCTCTGCTCTGCTTTGTGAGTATCTCCTTTATGATTTGGGTGAGCCGTTTGGATGTGTAACAAACTGTTATTTTATTGTGTAATTTTATTTATTTTTAAAATGCCATTAAAGTTCTTTGTTTTGAATTGAATGTACGGGCAGGCTAATACTGTGTCTTTTTGTAGGCTAGCAAGTTATATTAGGCAGGGTTTTTTTTTTCTTTTAAAGCAGTGGTTCACAAACTTTTTCCACTGGTGGCTCCCTTAACCTACTGGCCATTGACCGCAGCTCTCCATTAGGGCTACAATCCTATACATTGTATAGGGCACTGGGGTTTTTGCGAGGATTTCACAGCTCCCCTGGCTGGTTTCTGCGGTTCCCTGAGGAGCCATGTCTCACGGTTTAGAAACCACAGTCCTTAAACGTTTACATTAACAGATTATTGGGACTCTTACAGCACATAAACAACTGCCATGTTCCTATATGTGCTTTTGTTTGATAATGAAAGGGACAGTTGAAAGTATTCCAACAAGCTTGTGACCACTGAGCAAAACCCTCCTAGTGTGGCTTAAATTAATCTTTCTCTCCACCTTCTGATCCTCTTAGCGGCTGAATCTTTGTGTGTTGCCTTAGCCAGATCTTGTCGCTTCAGATCCTTTAACGTTTGTTTGAAAGTGACGCATGGCAGTTTGTGTGAGAGGATACCCCAGTATCTTGACCAAAGGACTACTTGCTTGGCGATGTGAAGCACCTTACATGGGTGTACAACTGGTCTGGGTTAGGAACTCTTGTGGTGTGCGTTGATGCAGGCCACGGATCCGTTAAGATGATGGGAATATGGTCTGCTGCTGCTGCTGTGAACCAAGGAGAATTGTCCCTTTAGGTGGGTAAAACATTGGAGTGGGGAATGATGAGGCAGGAGGACCAAAATGATGGCTGTGGGTGGAGTAATGTGGTAGCATGTCAGGATTGGAATATTTTATTCAGAAGTGTGAAGCTCAAAGCAGAGCTAAAATTGCTCTTTTTGTTTTATAACAGCTCTTTTATTTTGCAAGCTTTGTGTGATGTGGATAAACATGTCAAAATGGAATAAAAATCCAGTTGTGTTTTCAGTTGCGAATAAAAATAGATGTATTTTTTGTTTTTTAAACACTATAACTTAGGCTCTCTTCTATTTAAGCTATAAGAAGTCAAATATGTTTTAAGTGCCTGTTTTGGAAAAGTTCAGTTTAGATGAGTGGCCTTTATTGAGGAGAAAGGCAAAGTATAAATTGATTAAATAAACTAATAAATAAATAAGGTGCTGTTGCTACTGAGATGTTGTTGGCTTAATGCAATGCCTTTTGAAATTAGGCATCTCTTTTAATTTTAACTTTCACAAAGAAAAAGTATAAAGTATTAAGCATGCTCGTTGTGGTAGTGTATGTTAACCACACTTTAATGTAAATGTCAAATGCTACAGATACTACATCCTGGCACGTAAGAGGCAAGCTCAAATCAATTTGTGGAGCTGTTCTACAGCTGACACATAACAGCCTGGTAGTGGTAACTTTTTCCCCATTTAGATGTTATATGTTGCTTCGCAGATCTTTTCAAGCAGCTCTGACTTGGGCCTGCATGCTGAATTGCCAGACATCCCAGTCCTGAACTCATTTCATTTGAGGTTGAGTTTACTTCAGTCTCAGTGGAATGTATGAGGAAGGTGGCCTTGGACCAAAGTCTTCAAGATGGCACTCAGCAGGTCCTTACGTTGACTTTGACAGAATTGCTTTGGAACTCATGAGTTGCTTACCTTAGATCAGGGGTCTCCAAACTACGGCCCAGAGGCCAAATCAAGCCTGCCACAAGATTTTATCCAGCCTGAAGCGATTTAAAATATCTGACATTTTTACTGATTATATCTCCATTTAGTCACAACATCGTTTCTTTGTAAATGTCATCTCTCTTTAGATCTGAATCATATCATGCTTATTACAAAAAGGATCCAGGATCTGATTTTTTTTTGACCCGTGAAAATCTGTAAGATATATGACATGGCCCTTCTATTGAAAAGTCTGGAGGCCCCTGCTTTAGATCATGGCAACACATTTGTTCTTTGTTCAAAACATTGTAATATATTAACAAGGTTGTGTAAAGGTTCTAAAAATGAACAAGTTCCTAACGGCTTTGACTTTTGGACTGCAAGGGTCAGCCTATAGTTACAAAATGTTAATCTAAAAGAAATGAAACAAGAGTAGCTTTTTGTTGGCATTTAGTTGTGAAGGTGACCTGCTGCCTACACAGTGGCAGTTTTGAGATCATGTAATACTGGACCCCTGGCATAGACCAGGATGAGGTGGGGGTTGCAACCCCAGGGGTAGCTCCTTAAATTGGAAGTGGCTGGCATAGTCATCCACTCCATTCCCTATCCTATCCTTTGTCTACGTTCCCTTAATTAAGAACCAGTCTTAATTGTACATGCTGCATTGTAAATTTTAAATTTACATGCTGCATTGTCACTAGTGCAGCTGTTGCTAACCAGGCTCTTTCAAGCAGGATTTCCTAACCAACGAACCAACCTTAATCCAGTCTTAGTTAACAGGGGGTGCTGGGCAGCGGTGTCATCCGGCAACGAGCTGCCGGAATGCTAGGCACAGTGGCGTCTCTACAGGGAGGGCAGAGCTCTAAGTTTTGCAAGAAGCCGTACCTTGCAGTGGGAATCACTCGTCTCCTGCACCGTTTTAGCCAATCCTCACAGGAAAAGCAACATCTTGGCCTTGCTTACTGGCTACAGCAGCAAGGGAGAGGAGGGATTTACATGACAGGGTAAGGCTCCTTGCAAAACTTAGAGCTCTGCCCTCCCTGTAGAGACGCCACTGGCTAGGCGGGACTTACCACTTGATTGGCTGCCCGTCCGTGATGTGTCGCCGCCTGCCCGCCTGCTGCGCGGGCACCCCTGGCTTTGGAGGGGGTGCCCACTTGCCTGGGGGGCGCGCTGGGTTCCTGGGCAAGCTGCGGAGCGGCACGCCAACCGGAGGGAGCCCGCATGGCGGGTGGGCAGGCAGCAACGCGTCACAGACAGCCTGTCAATCAAGCGGTAAGTCCCGCCTAGCATTCTGGCAGCTCGTTGCCGGATGACACTACTGGTGCTGGGTACCCTTGCTAGGGTTAACTTTGAGTTAACCCATGCAATAAGGTTAGCGGAGGTGAGGAAGCTCATGGGAAAGGAAAGGGGAAGCGATGAGAGACTTTTTTAAGCTCCTTTTCATGTCAGGTTTTGGAGGGATGGAAGAGAGGATCATCTTGCCTTGCTGCATGTTGGGCTGTGAAGAAAGCAGAAGCTGTGCATCTTGCACCTCATCTACCTTCTCTGCAGCCCCTAAATAAGTGAGAGACACCTTCAAGCACTTGCCACAGAACTCAAAATGGTTGGTAGCAACCATGAATCATGGCAGCCGCCAAGACTGCAAAACAAATTGAAAACTTTATACCCTGATTGGTGTATAAACTGAGCCACTTTGGCTTGGCAGTTTTGTAAAATATGAGGGGAGCATCCTAATGGGAAGGACAACCCTTGACTACGTACCTGTCCAGCCATCATCTCAATGGGGAGAAAGCCACTTGTGAGGGAAGAAAAACCTAGGCAGCTTCCATGAAACACTGCAGAAGGCTGCAATGGCCTTATTCTGTGCTGTGGGCATGGCTTATTGCTGAAAGAGGGCGGGCTGTGAATGATCATTTCTTAAGCAAGGAACACATTGTCCCACTCGGGTAGGGGTTGCTCAGTGAGTGATTTGTGAGTAAGAAGTGTTGTTATATCAGCTGCTGTAGATGCAGTGGGTAACTGGCTGAGTGATGTATCTGATGTAAATACATTTTTTTGCCCCTGGTTAGCTATAACACATTTTCAGGACTTTATACAGTATATGGCACAATTTTGTGGGTGCACAGAATGTGCTTGTGTTGGGTGTGTGTAGGTTTTTGCTTTGTTTTTTAAAATCTATTTCTGTTCCCTTTAAGCTGGAAAATATATCTGGAAGTGTGTGGGTAGTTCCTGGCAGAAACCGGAGGGTGGCTGAATAAGATTGCCAGTGTTTGGGGACATTGGTGTGGTAACTTTCCACATCTCATTGTCCTTGCCCTTCCCTAAGGCTCTTGGAATTAGTACTGCAAAAATGAGGTTGCAGAATTCAAGGTTCTTGGGCACTGTTTCAAGGGTTTTTTCTTTTAAGTGTGGAACTCATGCAGCCACTGGCCAGCAGTGTTGGAATTAGCAGTCTGTTTAAATAGCAACCAAAAGCAGAAATAGATGCTGTGAGTTATATAGCAAATGTTTTTTCCACACAGTTTATGTCCAGCAAAGAGCAGCTGGTCTCTAACATACCCTCTGAGTCTGATCAGTATATGCCTAGCTGACCATCATTGGTTAAAGAGCGTCATGTTCAATTTTTAAACCTGAAGTGACTCTGAAATCAAATGTGTACCCTGTGTACCCAAAACCGGCTAGATCTCTTCTCCGATATGCCATGAAACATAGAATGGAGATGCTACCAAGTTTAGTCTCTTTGCCCGAAAATGTGTCAGCAGTGTTTTTACTTTGGATTGCTAGTGGAATCCAAGCACAGCTCTTTCTCCGGTAAGTGAATTGAAGCCATTCACTTCATGTGGGGAGAAGCTGAAGCTTGGTAGTGGAATATTTGCTTGGCATACTGAATGTGGCATCACTGGGGGAGAAGAGGGGGGAAAGATGGGAGAAGTACTGTGAAAGGACGTTCTAGGGTTGTCACACAGAGGTAGTAGATAAATTTATTCCTTACATTGATCCTTCGGTATTTCCTTTGGCATGGAAAGGTGGGATAAAATTTTTCCAATAAATAAATAAAATGACTCCAGGAAGGAGGGGGCTTCAAGACTCTCCTCAATTGTGTCTGGATTACAGTAAACTGTAAACTACAGTTTACAGTACAGTAAACTGTGCCCCGTACAACTTGGAGGGAGCCACTGAGAACTGATTTTGCTCCCTTCTGTCTCCTTGCTCTGATCTGCATAGCTTCATCCATTCTCCATCTTGCTAGCATGCGATGCTTACATTTGGTTTAGCTGATTTGGGCTTTCCAAAGTCTTTCAAATTCTCTTTGACCACCTGCTGGGAAAAGAAAATGCTTATATGTGGGCCTTTCTCCTGCACATTCTAGGCCTGTGTGGGTCTATTGAATAAAGAATGGACAAAGTGTCCCTTGCCTTTAGTGCTCTGTTTTCTAGCAAGCGTGCATGTGTTCCTTTTGTGGTAACTAGTCCAAGAACTGAAGTTTAATGCTATTAAAAAGCTGGCATGGATTTAAGGGCTCAAGACCATCTGGGAATGAGATCACGCATGGTGATGCTTAATATAGACAGCTTTGTTATTAGATACTTGGGAAACGCTTAACATGCACATGCACCAATCTCAAGTGTAGCTGTCAGTTTTACAGATATTGAGCAGTGAAAGTATTGCTGGGGAATGTGTTTTCTTGGGCAAGTCCTTAATTTTGCCCTCTGAATAATCTTGCCAGCATTTGCATTCTCGACAAAGCTCTGTAGCTTGGTTAGGGATGTCGAATATTCATCATTTTTATCTACTGCCTTGATCTGTTTTGTTGCCAGTCTAGCAATGCTTTTGTAGCGCACAAACAGTGGACGTTCCCTTTGGGCAGCACTGTCATGATGAGGCAAGAGGAAGCAGCTGCCTTGGGCTGTGAAGACTTTCAGTGCCCCTTAAGAGCCCTGACTAATGTTAGCATGGCAGATCTGTTTCAACATTCCTCTTTCCTATGCTGCTGTGGTCACACCGGAAGTCTCAGGTCAAGTGGGGAGGGTGGCAACACCTCTTTCCCACCCCAGCACAATCCTTCACCTGAGCAGTGCTGGTAAGAAAAGACCCAGCATTGTTGGCTCCTTTCAGTTTTATCTGCGCTTCCCAGCATTGGTGTGTATTAAAATATTTTTATCCTGCCTTTCTTGCTTTGTAAGCTGCCCTAGATTGTCCTACAGCAAGGAATAATACGCAATAACAGTTAAAGGGGGGAAGATGGGTTGTTCCCCATGTTAATTAGTGGGAAGAGGTGGTTGAGAGCTGGTATAGCATATTGGCCAAGAGCCTAAGGTGAAAATCAAAGCTTTCCCAGTACACATACTGCGCTTGCAAGCCTCTCCCTCTCAGCTTCAGCTTCTCCAATGGCAATAGGAGGATGAGAATACTTATCCTTATAAGACTGTTGTAAATATCAAAATTATGGTGTATACACCCTATAGTGTTACATTACATTAATAGTTACTGTCATCGCGATATTTTGTTTCAAGCAACAGTCAAGGTGTTGACCTTTCCTGTGTTAGGAGACCAGTCTTGTCACCATTGACTGGCAGCAACTCTGCGGCATCCCAGAAAGAGTGCCTGCCACTGAACTGGAGGTTCCAAATCACTGATCCTTTGTTCAACTTCTGCTAAACCATTCTCTGCCATGGGGTCCATGTATGCAGTCAAGAATACAGCATCCACCTCAAATCTATGGACTTGGCAAACTGAGTTCATTTGTCTGTCATCCCTGCTTTCCTTCTGGCAGTAGACAATGGCCCTGTTTTCTATTGCCCACTAGCAAAAGTTTCTGTAAAGGTTTATTCAGACTGTATCTGCTGATCAGACTTGTGGTTCCATCATGGAGCATGTTGTTTGTCTTATTATGGGCAGACTACCTGATGGCCACAGCGAACCTACACATGCTCTCCTTCAAGAGTGTTTCTGATGTCAGTTCCCTTGGCATACAGAGATGGCAAACTGTGCTCTAACCCTCCATTCATCAGATTTTACCCAGGCAAAGTGGTGTTGAGAGCAGACATTTTCTTTTGCCTACTTTCTAACTGGCCATGGAAACAGAAAACCAATGTACGAGTTCTTTGATGGGGGGAGGAGGGAAATAAGTCAAGCCATGGAGTTGCTTGTCAATGAGAGATTTTAGGGAAGGTGAGAAATTGCCTCTCTGCAAAGTCCTGGTCTCTTCTCTGCCTGGGTTGCTAGGCCAGCCCCCTCCTCACAGGGACTTCCATTTAGCCATCTCCTCATAGCATCAGCTGTGATTCCTTGTGGTGCTACAGCCAGTTCAGCCCACTTCTGTCAATAAAATGACCTAGACTTCTGGAACAATGTTATTTAGCTTGCTAACCACATGTCAAGTGTCTGCACTGTCTTGCACTGACAAACATGGGGCTTTAAAATGTGTTTTCGGTTGGCTGACTTTGATTGTCTTGGTTTTTACACAGTGGAGGAATCGGATATCATTGATCTTGAAAAGCGGTATTGGCTCCTGAAAGCTCAGTCAAGAACAGGACGTTTTGATCTGGAAACATTTGGTCCTTTGGTTTCCCCTCCCATTCATCCATCACTGAGTGAAGGTATGAATAATATGTGGGTTTCTCTTATTTATGTGGTGGGACTGTATTGGTTTCAGTCTGGGCTGATAATGCCAGTCCCAGCTTGGTTTTTACACTCTGTCACTGCTTGGAAGCTCTGCATCAATTGTGATTGATTAGGAAATCTCATTCCATTTAAGATATATTAAGATGGTATTTTAAATGTGTCACAATACAGCATAGGATGCTGCAAGTTAGGACAGCCAGTGCTGAAGAGGAACACACTGGCTGAGGATACAATGACCACCATCCTTTAAAATGTTAGAGGTGTAGGTGCTGTTAGATCACCACTTCCTCCTCTGGAGCCATTCTTGTATCATCATTCACTCACCTTGCAGAAGAGGGGGGGGCAATTTATCCCTTGCAAATAGGTGGGTAGAGAATAAATTCTTGACAGCTATTTGCCCAACTTTTGTTTCTTTGTACTGTGAATTTGGAGATGGAAATTCAAGCCGGCAGCCCTAATAGTTTGGCTGTTTTATGAATGTGGGACATGGGAGTGTGGTCTGTCTCTCTGCCAGGTTGAATGTAAGCTTTCCCTTTGTTCCTGCAGGTCTCTTCAATGCCTTTGATGAAAATCGTGACAATCACATAGATTTCAAAGAAATCTCTTGCGGACTGTCAGCCTGCTGCAGGGGACCACTGGCCGAAAGACAGAAATGTGAGTGTATACCATAAGATAGCTGAGATTCTCCCACTTCACATTTTTGGGCAATTTTAGCATTTTTAACCTTTTGAACGCCCTTTCAACCTGGGTGCTAAATTCTCTAGAGACCATCTCTCTTGTGTGTCCTCCTGACAATTAAGGTCTTCTTCAGTGGCCCAGTTCTTACATGATCATGAGAGACACCGCCCCCAGAGGTTTGCCAGAGCATTACGGAGAGACACAATTGAGGCACATAATATTGTGGAGTAAACTGGATAAACATTTTTCGCTCTCTGCCACAGCACTTGAACCAAGGGTCATTCAGGGAAACTGATTGGCAGGAGATTTAGGATGGACCAATGGCAGGATTTCTTCATACTGTGCATGGTAATTCTATAGAATGTGACTCCACAAGATGTGGCTGTGGCCATTAGCTCAGATGACTTTAAAAATGGGATTAAAGAAACTCGAGGACGACGAGACAGGGGCTTCTAGTCATGATGGTTATGTGCTGCCTCCAGGTTCAAGGCAGTAAGTAAGCCTCTGAATACCACTTGCCAGCAAGAGAGTGCTAATGGCCTTTTTCTCCTACTTTGTGGGCTTTCCACGGGCATCTGGTTGACCTCTGTGAGAAATGGGATGCTGGCCTCAGGGTGGAATTTGGCATGATCCAGCCAATGCTTCCCTAAAGGGGGCTTTTCTTTCTTCTGTTTTTCATACCATTTTACAAAACTGTGTAAAAACCCACTTTTTAAAGCATTTGCTGACTGATGAATCTTGTTAAACTCAGGCATGAGAGAAGCAGGATGCCCATGTGTCTCAATACATCTAAAAGTCTGAATGTGATGTGTCATGTAGGCTGTTCTTCAGGGAGCTAGGATTGGATGTACACACATTGATTAAACCTGGATTTACCACTGCAACATGTGAAACAGCACTGAGTTTGCTTCCTAAGGGAATACTTTTCTTTAAAAAAAATTAAATTCATGGGTTTGTCTTTTTAAAACAATTGCTTTAAAAACTATATAGACTTACCTGAACATCCCACTGAACTAAGTGAGACTTATTTCTGAATAGACATGCATTGAACTGCACAACTTTTTTCTCTTTTCTCTGTACCATTCTTCCCTTACAAGAGTGTGCTCAAACACAATAAAATATGGATGCTTTAAATGCTAATTCCTAACCAGGCCTTTACTCTATTAATTCGATACATTATTTTGAGTTACACTCTCATTTTATTCTAATTATAATCTGTTCTCATGAAAAAGCCTGTCTTGTTTGTTAGTAGCCTCCTTTTGGATGGATTTTAATTTCCCTCTGATACGTGCAAACTGTTAGCGATGTTTATGGCACGGATGGCTGCGTTCGCGTCGCTGCAGAATGTGAAGTGACTTCTGTGTACTGGAAATACAACTGTTTGCTTATTTAGAGACAGAGTAAATTGGACTATTCGTGTAGTATGTTCCTCTATTTGTCTCTTTGCAGTTTGTCAGACAGCTTGACTTACTTCCTTTGAAGTTTTCCACTGTGGCCGGGGAGCTCCTCCTAAGCCTGGCCTTACTTGCCTAGTCTTGCCTTACTTGCAGTTCCACTTGCCCCTCCCATTTCCCACTCCTCTCTCGAGCAATCTTACTAATTGTACAAATTGCAAGCCTTCAATCTTAAAGGGGCTACATTAGGAATAGAAGTGAATGTGCGGTTTTCAAGCTCATCATTGCTTAAATGTTGGGGAAATTTTAGCGATCTATTTCGATGCTTACATAGTCTGTTTTGGATTGTGTGCTGTATATATGCCCAGCTGTTACAGGTTTATTGGGTTTTGCAAATGTGAGGTTTCTGAAAAAAAATTAGTGTGTTATGGATTGTTTTTAATGTAGTTTTGTAAGCCACTTTGATTCTACAGTAGGAATAAAAATGTTTCTTGCCTCTTGTATTCAAAAAGGTAGAGGGGTATAAACAAAGAAGTCTGGAGGAGTTATAGTGGGTGGTGTGCTGTCTCTGAACTGTGGTCATTTTGATCTACACCGTAGCGGTTTAGGGTTAGTTTACAACATAACTTCTCTTCTCCCTCTCTTTCTTAGTTTGCTTCAAGGTTTTTGATATTGACCGAGACGGGGTCTTGTCCCGCGTTGAGCTTGAAGAAATGGTGGTTGCACTTTTAGAAGTCTGGAAAGATAATCGTACCGATGACATTCCTGTAAGTTGTGTTCAGAGTTGGCTGTCTCTTAAACTGTCGTTTGTGTTTTGTTTATAAAAAGTTAAGATTTTGAAAACGTTTGTGCTTATAAAATGCCATTTAACTGAAATTGTAAGGGAGAAAATCCAACTCGGTGGTGTTTATTTTAAAAATGCCTCTTTACAAGTTATTGATAATTGAGTTCATCCGATTGCCCAGGTTTGTGAATTGGCAGATCATTGAGAGGCAAAGTCAGTGAATGTTTCTGCCTTTTTGCTTCATATGTAGGCATGAATAACTCTTGAAACAGCATGTCTTTTAGCCGTGTGTTAGGATCACTCTTTTCTTTCCAAGGAGTTGCACATGAAACTGCCTGACATTGTAGAAGATGTTTTGAACGCACACGACACCACCAAGGTAAGAACCACCTTGCCCATTTTCCTCATATGTCATGTAATTTAAGAACTCTTTCTTCATGCTGTATTTTCATTGTTCAATACATGTAACCAAGTCTTTGAGAATAGAAAAATATTTGATTAAAAAAAGAAACGTTTTCCTGGCAAAAGTAACAAAGGCAGTTAGTCAATTCAGATAATCTTCCAAATCAGTTTGAAGGATCATGAAGGAGCCATGGACTTGTGTGCTTCCTCTTTCTTTTGAGAACTTGAAGGTGGCTTTGTCATCAAATTGCAGAATTGTAGGGGTGGAGACAGACCCATATGGTCATCTAGTCCAGCCCCCCGGCTATAAGAGGCAATCCTCCTAGACTATCTCCAGCAGGTGCCTGTTGAGCTTCTGCTTGAAAATCTCCAGTGCAGTACACTCCATCACCTCCCTCAGCAACATGTTCCACTGCTAAACCGTCCTTACCATGAGGAACGTCTTCTGATGTGTAATTGGAATCTCCTCTCTTGTCCTTGGGTTCCTGTTTGGTACTAAACACAGTCTTCTACGAATGTCTGAATCATCAGGCTGTGGTTAGCACTTGTGTTCTGAACCAGAATTTGAAACTAGTTTAATGTGTGCTTCTGATTCAGGTTTGATGAGCAAACAGCACCAACTTTAACATGCCAGCAAGAAACAGAAGTGTGCAAGAGGGAGGAAGGGGGGGACAGCAAGAATCTGCAGCTTATTCATTATCCTTCAAACCATGAGCTAGGGATGGGCACTTGATTCTTGCGACTTGCTCCTAAATCACACTTAAGTCACATCCACCAAAGACTTGGACTTGACACGATTTGGATGCAGGACTTGCCACTTGACTAAAGACTCAGAGCTATTTTGGCTCCCAGTCCCTACGTTATAGTGTGTGTGTTCTTCCTTACATTTTTTTCCACTTCCACGTCATGCCGCAAGACCTCATAGGCAATCTGGAAGCAGGAATACAGATGGATGGCAGCAGACTTGGTAGGAAGGGTAGGCTCCAGGAGGCAGGGGCTGGTGGGGTAGCATGATGAGAGAAGAGGAAGGCTTAATGGTGGGGGTGCGCCACAATTTTGGAAGGAACAGCTTAGGACAAGGATGGGGATGGGGTTCTTTGTGATATAGGAAAGTTTGGCTTGAGTTCTTTTTCTGATGAGAGAGGAATGAGGAAGTGAGCCTAGGGGAGGGGGTACTTTGCTGTATAGGAGGAATGGTTTCACCTCTTTTGGTGCACTTTACATTTGGTGCAGTCCTCAGCAGGAGCAACACGTGTTCCTCCTGCCTCTGCTGTCTTGCATTTTCCAGGCCAGGGAGGAAGGCAACCAAGAACTGGTGGTGGTGTGCCTCCAAACGTGGGGAGTGCTATCGTTTGCATCACCTGTCCAGTTCACTGCTTTAAATGTCTGTGCTGTTTCATAGCATTTTCTTTTCTGCTGAAGGCCATGAGTCTCTGTGAGGTGCTTTGGCTCATATCTGCACTTGGGGGGGGGGTATTAACAGGCATTTCTCAGAGCATATATGGCAGGACGCTCACTGAGAGCAAGATCATCAGTTTATTGAGCCCAAGGATGGCTTTTTTCTGCTAAAGGCATTGCTTACTGAAGTGCAGATGAGAACATCAGGGAGGTGTTAAATGACAGCTCCCGCCCCCACCATCTCCCTTTTTCTGTTAAATTTGGCTCAGACTTGTGACTCGGATTTGGGCAAGGATGTGAGCTTAGTGATTTAAACACATCACTGCCGTGAGCCAATGGGTGGGTTTAGGTGGTTACCTGACCATGGTTTAGATTATTGTGAATGTGGCAGCTCCCCAGAGCTTGAGCATTCCCCCTTCTCTCAAAGTTTGATCCTGGTTTGTTTTAACACGCCACAGTGACAACTAACCCTAATTAGTTTGGGTGCTTAGATGCAACAGGGAACTGTGGTTTATTTGAAAATGAATGCTGACATTTTTTATCTCTTCCTTCTCGTGTTACCTGATAGAGAAGAAGAAGGGAAAGAAAGCGCAAAGTTTTGAGAAAAGCAAGGTCTTTCACGGTAATCTGAACCATGATTTAGATCCAGGGTGACAAGTGTAACGCCTGTGGGCCAGATGCAGCCCCCATGACAATCGGGCTGTCCCAGTGCTACCCTTTCAGCAGCACCACTTCTGCTGATGCTCTGGGAGGGAGAGACAAAAGGAGGCCTCAGAAGGCCAAGAATGCTTTGCGGTAAGGGTCAGATCAAGAGGGGCGAGGGGAGATGCTGCTAAGGTGCTGGGAAAGACCAATTACCACATAGTCCACCCTTTCAGTAGCACCACTTGCAGTGCCACTTTGCAGACAATCTCTCAACTGCTGAGCTGTAAAGTGACACCTCCATAGAAGCAACTCTGCTGAAAATATGATCAAGATTTGCATATTTTCTCTTCTGTCACTTGTAGCTGATGAGTTCCTACTTGAAAACAAAAAGTGCTTATTCCTGGATATCATCTGCTTAATGGCATCACTTCCTAGTCTTAATGATGTCACTTCTGGCCCTCGGCAGGCACTATGAAATCTGTTTAGCGCACTATATGAAACGGGTTTGACACCTCTGTTTTAGATTATTGTCTGACCCGGCCCATTGTTGTACTATAACTGAAGTAGTTGTATTCAAAACTATCTTTAAGCAGAAAACACTGCTAAATGAGACGATCTATCTGAGCATTTCATTTTCCACAGCGGCCAGTGAGATGCCTCAAAGAAGCTTATAAGCAGGGGGTAAAGGCAGCAGGTCTTCTTAAGCTCTTGACCGAGATACTAGTTGTGTTCTTCGTAGTGGCTAATTGCAACATAGGTTTTGCAGCTGGCTTTTGGAAGTGAAGCCACATCATCTTTAATCTCATTGGGAACTAATTTTCAACGGGGCCAACATTTTGAACTCAACAAAAGGCAGCAGTGTTGGCCCTGCCCACCGATTCAGTCCTCCATGAGTGGAGGCAGTATTGGGAAAGGGGCTCTTTAACCCCCATTTTCCCCAGTACAGTATGAACAGCAGAAGAGGCTCTGGGATTTGTCCTTATACAAGGGCTTTTCTGTGCAAACCAATATACACGCGTGAGTAGCCTAGTAAGGAAAGAATTCTGCCAAAGCTTTTATTACTGGTCATATAGTGACAGGTAGGAGGCTAAAGAACCTTTCTCCTGTGCTTCTGCTTCGGAAGAAATATAAGCCATGTAGTAAAAAGAGTTGAGAAACTGTTACTTGTTAAGGGGCATCCCAACCTACATCAGCTCCACTTGATATTAACTGAAGCCAATCAGTCATGTTCGGATTCCATTTAATATGTAATCTGCTAGGAGGAGCCAAGCACTTGTGCAAAGAAGCTTTGCTTTCCAGGTAGTGTGTAGCTGAACACTTCTTTGCTCAGCCTGCTTTATATTGAAACAAAAAAAAAAAGCTAAAACCTAGTTCAGGTGTCACCTGAAGCACTTCTGAGAACTCCAGTAAGAACAATTCTGCCAAGACTTGTAGCAAGGCTGGAGAGGTACATCCTGCCTTTGTGGTTCAGTAGATGTCTTTACACTGGAATGTGAAACCAGTTTCAAGCATACTTGAGTACTGTGGCTCCCACTCAAAGCATCTTGGAAGCACCATTTTTGGAAAGAGTCATGCTATAATAAAGAATTATGGAAGCCTTGGCAAATCTTTAGTTTCCTGGGTTCTTTGGGGGAAATTGTGGCTTTTAAATCTTTTGGGAAACAGTTTCAAGGTGTGCCAGTGTGTAGAATAGCCTTGTCCTTTGATTTTCAAGTTCTCCTGAAAATAGAATCATTGATAGTCAGATCTTGATGAACAGTTACACTGAGTTCCCTTAAAATGTTCGGTATTTGTGTGTGTAAATTTGGAGAAATGTTCACACATTTTCTTTTCCTCCTCCTCATTCCTTTAGCTTGGCCACCTCACTTTGGAGGATTACCAGATCTGGAGTGTGAAGAGCGCTCTTGCCAATGAATTTTTAAATCTGCTTTTCCAGGTACGTTTATTGCATATAGCAGCGAAGGTTGACTATCTCTGCCTGTCTGCTTTGCAGTCGCGGGATGCTGAGTACTGCATCAGCTTGTGTCCCAGTGTACTCCCAGCTCTCTGTATTTCTGTTTCTGTTTGAGGTTGGCAAAGATGCTTTTCCTTGCGTGGCTGAAGCAGAGTTTAGTTTGTATGCATTGCAGTGTCTTGGGATGCCTTAAAGCACAATCTGTTTTATGAGGGGTTCTTTGAAAGGAAAGGGGAAAAATGCATTTGGAGACATGCATAAGAATCCAGAACGATTTGATGGCATAGTTCTTGCATTTTGTATTAGGACAAATCTTCTAAATCCTTGCTGGTCCGTTACTTGGGAGAGCATGCTACATATCAAGTCCAAAATGTGCCACTTCAGTCCATGAATAGGGGGTCATTGATTCTGTTGGATCAATATGGGAAGAGGTAGCTTACCTGCTAGCAGCAGAGACCCTCAGAAAACCAGTGGAGACCCTTAGAATGAAATGGAAAAATTGCATCTGCGAATAGTGTGAATTAAAATTGTTGTAGGAAGCTTCAGAATGCCAGCAGATAGCACAGCCATTTTAAAGGTCTTTGCTATTTGTGGGTCCCATTTTGAGGATCATCTGAATGCAGCTGAGGCCTTCAAAACCTGCAGCTGCTCCAGTGAATAGCATAGAGACCTTTAAAATGGCATCCATGAAAAGCTTTTGGATACTGCAGATTGCTTTATGGTGGTCACAGATGGCATGGAGACCATGGATAGCCAAGAACAGACTGTATGTGAGGTGAGTGTCACTCCTGCTTCCCGTGGATAAGCGAATCTGCAGGTAGCAAGGATTGACAGTAGGTACTAGCTCTCAGCAAACTTTTTTTTTTAAATCAATCTAACCCATCAACCTCACAATCCATAAAAGGTGACAAAATACAACAGAATGCAAGAGCATAAGAGCAACCTTGCTGAATTGCAGACACCTGCGTCTGTGTATTTCGGCATCCTCCAGGAAGCCACAAACCCACCTCTGTGAGCTTGCTGCTCCCTGTCATCCAGAGGCATGCTTCCTCCATAATAGCCATTGATCCATCTTCCATGAATTTGTCGAACCCTCTTTAAAAACAGGTGCAACGTCCAATAAAACATAAAAACCATCACATATGTAAATGCTGCTAAACGCTGGAGTTAATTAACAACAACAAAACACCACCACACAAAATTGTGTACTGACACATAAAAGATAATTGTGTAGGTGCTTGATGAATGTGCCTGGGGAGCATGTTCCCAAGTCTGGGTCTCTTCACAGAAGAGACCTTGCCCCAGTCACCTCCTTGCCTCACTTCTGAAGATGCGGGCAATGAGTATCTTAACACGCAAATGGATTCATATGGGAATGAAGGCTTTCATCCCTTACTTGGTGAAATTCCATGTATGGCCACTAAAATTCTCTCTACCTCTACCTCTCTACCTGCTTACTTATGTACTTCAGGTATTTAAATCTCTTTTCATCTAGACATTTTTATTCAAGATGTATTAAAATATTTTTGTTGCCTTGAAATAGTGGTTAATAATTTCTACCCCCAGATGAGGTGAAAAGAAAGGCAATCCCTTTTTCAGCCATGCTATCATTTTAAACAATGAATTCTTTATTAGGAAGCCCTCCTCCAATGTGGTCTATAGTTATAAAATAAATTATCACAAACCAAGAATCTATAGGTGTGATGAGCTCAAAAGCACCATGCTATAATTTGAAAGCAGCGACAACATCAAAAGGCCAGCTGTGTGTGTTGTGCTTAGGGAAAATAGATCTAATGATTCTTAAAATTATTATTCACAATACAGAATGCAATTCTTGTATTGTAATATCAGCTTAAATCCATCTCTCCTACTAACCATTAAAAAAGGTCCAGCTGGGATTTAAATTGGTGGCATTGGGAATTGAATAGAGAGGGAGAGTATAAATCTTCTGTTGATCAGCCAACCAGAGGAGTAGAAAAACAATGTTTGTATCTTTAAAATGTGGGTTTTCGTAAACAGCCCCAATTCTTTTCCCGCATATTGCTATGCAATTTGCTTTTCCATTGTCTCTCTCTCCTCTTGCTACTGGATAGATCAGGGGTCCTCAAACGTTTTAAACAGGGGGCCAGTTCACTGTCCCTCAGACTGTTGGGGGCCGGACTATAGTTTGAAAAAAATATGAAAAAATTCCTATGCACACTGCATATATCTTATGCATATTTGTATGTATATGGAGATACACATATCTTAGCAGTGGCTGAGATGACCTGGGAGGGGGCTGGAAGACCATAAGAACTAGTTTACCTTTTCGATAGCAGGTTTGGGTGCTTGAATTGGATTCAGATCTCTCTCTTGAGCTGGATTCAGATTGCAGTTGGAGATTTCTCTCCTTCCTACCCCCCCACTCACATTCGGATTGGATTGGATCTCTCCCTCCCCCCCCCCACACACACATTCTGATTGCAGTTGGCAATCTCTCATTCATTCACTCACTCACTTTCAGACAGACAGGATTGGATCTCTTTCTCCCCCCCCCCCCACACACACACTCAGATTACAGTTGGTGCTCTCTCTCTCTCACACTCACTCACTCACTCACACACACACACACACACACACACACACACACATATACACACACTCACACACACACACACACACACACACACAGACAGACAGACAGAGATTGAGAGAGATTGGATCTCTCTCCCCACTCACTCACACTCAGATTGCAGTTGGTGATCTTTCTCCCCGGGCTTGGAAGAGGCTGCTTTTATCACGTGGATCAGAAATGGAGAAAAAGGATGATTTCTGCAGACCAGAAATGGAGAAAAAGTGCTTTTGCTTCTGCTACTGCTTTTTAATAAAAAGTAGCTTTAAACTTGAAATCAAGGCAGAAGATGTAAAGAATGTATTATAGACCTTCTGCGCTTCCACCTGGCTTAGAACAGTCCAAAACAGAAAACACACCAACATGTACCTCTCAAAAGCACAGAAAACAAGCATCTGCCTGTGTTGCTCTCACAACTTTGGCTGGGAGGATTAGCGGCCAGGGAAACAAAAGCCACCAGGTGCTTTTGCTCTGGCTGCTGCAGATTAGCTGTAGGAGAAGAGGGTCACTGTGACAGAGGATGGAGTGGGAGGGGGCCCACAGCACATGCATAGCTCAGGCTGCAAAACAATTAGCAGAGATTAGTGGAGGGGAAGGGAAGGGAAGGTGCTGAAGAAGGTCTAAAGAAGGGAGGAGAAAAGGGAGAGAGAGAAGGAACTACCTCCCTGCCGCCAGAGCGATTCCTTCCCCACAGTCCCTTACCTGACTCCTCCTCAGAGGAACGAGTCCTCTCATTCGCTCCCTCCGAAATAGCGGGAGAAGAGCGCAACTCTCGACCCAAGCTGCTGAGAGAAGAGCAGAACAACTCAAGTAGCCCCTACCTCCTCGAGTGCGTCTCCCTGCTAAGGGACCCCAACCTGCTCAGGGCGGAAAGCTACTACTCAGCACCATCGCCGACTCTTCATGATGGCTCATATAGCAGCTTCCTGGAGCCCTCCTCTGTCCCCCTCTTCCCCAATCCTGCCAATCAACCCTCCAGAGATCACATCTTTCCTCATTAATCACCTCTTCTATTGGACAACAGCAAAAGCCTCTGTTTTCTACTGGCTTTACGGCGTAGTCTATCACAAACCTTGCTATTGGGCAATAAAGGGATAAAGGCCGGGGTCATGTCTTCATTTAACCCAATCAGCATGTCAGTGGCTCTGAATGACTGGCGGGCCAGGTAAATGACCTTGGGGGTCCCCATCCGGCCGCAGGCCATAGTTTGAGGACCCCTGGGGTAGATGGATTAGCCTGTAAATATGCACAATTTAAAAAGCAGATTTGGGGAGAGAGGGGCTTGGTTGAGACATCACACCAAAGCTTGGTCAAGAAAGCTTAATTGTGATTGGATGGGATGGCTGAATTGACCAGCCATGGTGTATGAATAGCTGGTCAGTTAGAAACCATGATTCAAGGAAGATTTGAAAACCATGGCTTGGACTAATTGTTATTTGGCACTCCATCCCAAAATACTTAGTGGGAAAAACCAGACGGTTATACAACTCCTCAAGGAGTGCAGAGTAGAGACCAGCATTCCATAAACATTGGTGCCATCATCGAGAAGGCCCGGTCAGTGCTGCAGAAGGATGGCACCTAGAGAGTACAGGAAGGCACATATGGGAGAAGACTCTGGTATCTGATCACGAGTATGGGTGTGCATCACTTACCAGCATTCCAATTAGCGAAGGACCGCATATTCAATGGTACCTCAGTAGTCAGTGTTCTGCCAGTCTGGGAGCTGCTGCTCTCTGAGAGCACTCTGAAAACCACCTGCCTGTGCCACTCGCAAATCTGCAAGGCCACACCACACACCTGGCTGTTACACTGGCTGGAAATTGCCCCAGCAGGCATTGTGCAGAGTCAGCTGATGGGCGGCAGAGCAGCCAGGGATCAACATTCCAGGTTTGTGAGCAGTGGAGGTTGAGTGATTCTTGGAGTGCTTTCAGAGCCGAGAGGCTCCCAGGCTCATTTGTATAATACCATCGGTTAATGACAGGCTTCAGGGAACGTATCCCCATCATTAACCAGTGCTTACCTGTACTGTACAGTGTTGCTAGACAGAGGGCTATGAGGTTGGTGAGCCACTGAAGCAGTTGGCGAGATCCAGTAGCTTTGCCCTTTATACATCATGTGCATGAAAGCATTTGAGGTAATGGTGACAGTTACCCTCACCAAAGATAGTCCCACTTCAGCTGCTTAAGAGCTTACATAGTGTGTGACTAAATTTGTCTTGTTTTCCCTTTCTCTAGGTGTGCCATATAGTCTTGGGTTTAAGACCCGCCACTCCAGAGGAGGAAGGACAGATAATTAGGTATGCTCTCTTACAGTTTCTTCTCCTGGCCACACTAAATATTTAGACAGTTTCTCACTCAACTACTTTTGATTTTGTTAACATAGTTTTTCAAATTGACTCAAAATATTTTGACTGGCCAACCTGCTTAGACATTCCTGTGTTCAGTATTTGTGGGATGTTGACACCCTGAAAGGAAAACAAGAACAACATCATAGTCTGCTCTATGCCAAAGCACCTGGAGGCAAATCTCATTGGCCCAGGAGAATAGTCAAAGTGGCATTTTCCAAGACACTGCCAGAGCACTGCACCTGGAAAGAACAGAACTACTCATGTTGCTCACTGATTTACCAGGATGGATGTTCAGGTGGTAATTTGCATCCTTGGCCCATCTTGCAATGTTTGTACAAAGTCTACATTGGCCGACATATGGGGCAATGGCTCTCATTTCTCTACAAAGGCTCATATTGCAGCTTGTGAAGACAAGAGCTTGCAAAGAGCTGACATGGCCTGGACTTAACAGCCAATAGCCCAAATTGGGAGAGAGGAAGTCCCCTGCTTCAAAAAGAACCCTCTATAGCCATAAGAAAAGAAGAATGTCCATGGATCAGGCAGCACTGTGTCTCTGGCTCTGATTAGTTAAATCAGGTGACCTTGGGGAATTCACCAGCAGGGAACCATAAATATTGGCTTGGCTTAATAGCCAGCCTCTCTCTGTTGTCCCCTCAACCCCATCTTCTTCTTCCTGGATTTCTGGAATGTACAGAGCTGGAGGGGGCAGGTTTTTCCCTCTTTGGCAGTGGTGCATGAAGAAGGCAAGAAACAACAGGAGCGACTTTTTGGCTTTTCCAAGCTGGAGGCCCAGAAAGGGGGGGGAGAGAGAGTATATCTGTTGGGCCAGTGACAAAGTGGACTTATGGACATCTGCTCCCAGGCAGAGCAGGTTGGAGAAATGCATCCTTTCTTGCTTGTCTCTGGCACTGGTTATTAGAGGTACCTTGCCTCTGAGCACAGAGGCTGCCTTGATGAGCTGTCATGGCTATTGATAAAACAGGAAGCAAACTGAGATACTGCATCTGGGTTAGAACAAGGGAAGGGGCCCTCCATGCTTAGAGACAAGTGATAAGAGATAGGAGGTGTCATGGTGGAGTCTCTATTCTTTTGTCACATTTGGTTTCCTCTTTAATTTTACTAAAATCTTCTCTGGACATGAATCAGCTAAAATTCCAAGTAAATATAGTGGGCTCAGTCCATCCACTGTAAAACTCTGTTGACTTGTGTTAGGAGATTTAGAGCTCAATACTAACCAGGAGTTAGGCCGGCACAGCTAGGCCAGCAAAGTTTGGCTGGTACAAGAGACACCATAAAGGGTGTTTGGACCACTCTAGGAGTCACGGAGGATGGCACACTTCTGTGTGCTGGCCTCTCTTACTCTGAGTGGTCCAAACATACTTTACCGTGTCCCTTGTGCCAACCAAATCTTTCTGGCTTAACTGTGCCGGCCTAATTCCAGGTTAGGATTGTGCCGTTCATGTTATGCTTTAAACTCTCCTAGCGAAAGTACCAAATTTTGGGTGATGTGCCCATTTTTTAAAGCCCCCTAAGCTCAAGGCTATAAACTCACTGAGTGACTTTGGTGATTATCCTTCTTAGCTTTGGTGCAGCAGACACACGTTTACAACGAAAGGGTAAAAATTCTGGCCTGCCTTTTGGGGCCATTATAAACCTTACCTAGAGATTCTCTGAGCTCCTTTGTATGCTTGAAATGCCTCTGTGAAATGTGAAGCATTATCATTATTACTGATTTGGGGCTTTTTTCCTTCTTGCAATAGGGGCTGGTTAGAACGAGAGAGCAGGTACGGTCTCCAGCCAGGGCACAACTGGTTTCTTATTGCAACACAGTGGTGGCAGCAGTGGAAAGAATATGTCAAATACGTAAGTTACGCTAAAATTTGGGATAAAGATGATGGTTGAATGAACAAAGCTGACTTGTAAAGAGAGGGGAGGAGACCGTGCAATTTAAGTGTCCCATGCCTATTAGGGGAAGGCCAGGTGGTCCCCAAACCACCTACACTCTGAAGCCCCATTAAGCTATCATGCCAATTTTTTTTGTATATATTAAAACGCTTTGAGTAGAAAACATTTTGCCAATCAATCACCACCTTCTTCATTTTACAGCCTCTGTTTAGGATACCAGCTTGTAGTTCTGTGTAGTTTTATAATACAAGCTCTGAAATCTGATTTTGCATTTTAATATAGCACAGCCCCTATTATTCAATCTGTGACTGTCAAGTTTCACAGGGAGGTGCTCCAAAAGTAGACATAAGCCACCAAAGACCTGAAAGGAGGGCTGTAGGGGACAGGTAGGGACTTGGCTTCCCCTTTCTTCAAGATCCCAACTAAAGGGGTAGTGCTGCAATTTGTGAAATGAGTACTCCAGCAACCTTGATCAGTCTCGTGACATTTCAGTTGCTGCCTCTGAAACTGGCATGTTGACAAAATGGGATTCCAGGAGCAGAGAGCATTTCAGGGGAAGAATTTGATGCTGACAGAGAGATGTTCCTTGAGAATGGAGGGGAAACCTGCCCCCACCCCCCGAGGGGTATATTCCTCATCTGTGGAGCTGTGAGAGTTGCCCAGATGGACTTCTCGAGGTTTTCACCATTCTCTGGGTCCTCAGTGTTGCAGGATTCCTTCTCTATAAATGCCATGGATACTGGATTCAACTTTATTTCATAACTTCCCTGTTCAAAAGTGTGATTTGCTTAACCAATACTATCACCTTGAACTGGTTTAGAAACATTTCATGCAGAATAATACCAAACTCTGGCACTTGCAGTGTGACTCTGTAAAAGGAACATGATAATAATGCAAGAAAAAAAACAATTAGGCTATTTTTGGAATTTTAAAGGTTTGTATGAACAAACTACATACAAAAGGATAAACAGAAAAGTTACACATCAATCAAATAACTGCTGGCTGAGTGCCTGATTGATTGAATCACTTACTGTGAACCTGTCACCACACTTCATGTTTCGGGGTTTAATGCAGGTTTAAGGCAACCAAGAGACATTAAGTGCAGATCCTATTCTTGTTCACTGTAAAACAAAAACAAAAAAACACCCCTCTGAATCAGTTTTGGGTTTGGGTTCAGTTTGATTCCCTAATGTACCCTGTGCTTTTTAAAGCCCTTCTCCATTATCATAAGGACCAGAAACTTAATTTTTCTCTTTCCAACAACATTTGATGAGCAATGCAACAAAACATTGCCTTTTTCACCAGCATTCCCAATCAAATGTATTCGTGGATATGGAAATTTCTAGGATAAAACTCCAACTCATAGCTCAGTTTGATCTTTTCTCTTCCAATTCTAGGGTGCTAACCCTGTTGTGCTAGAACCTTCATCAGTCTTAAATGGAGGTAAGAACTTGCTCCCAGCTCCTGCAGCCCATACATCAGAGCAGGGAGAAGACAAAACACGCGGTTTAAATTACTTCAGTGGCTCAGAAGAAAAGTTTTCTGATAACATTTCTACCGCATCAGAAGCCTCAGAGACTACTAGCAGCAGTAAGCATTAAAGAAAGAAAAAAAACTTGTTTTGAAAGAAGTTTAAATGTAGCTTAGGTGCTTGAGGGTTGTTGAGCCAAGTGGACACCATCTGGTACAATAAGGGCACAACTAACTATCCAACGCTGACATAGCTGTACCAATGGGACATGTGCTGCATCCTGCAGTGAAGTAATAGTCACTGAGGCCCCCTGAAGGTAAGGGAATGTTTGTTCCCTTACCATGGAGCTGAATTGCCCTTACCCTGGTGCTGGAAAGGTGGTTAGGATTGTGCCCTAAGTTAGGTATAGCTTGAAACACAAGCATCAAGAGGGCATGGGGAGCAGTGAGGAAGTAATTCTCTCTTCAGACATGTGCAATAGCTAGTTAGTCTCTCTCCTACTCTCTATAGCACTCTGCAGCACTCACAGAAATGGAACTGGGGGTGGGTTATGAGACAGTGAGGATACACAAATAATTAAGTGGAACTAAAACAGGCTTCTGATCCTCAGCAGATGGGGAGAAAAACCCACTCCTCGCTTCAGATATTGAGTCCATTGGGGCAGGTGATTGCTCCAAGTCTACTAGAACCCCTTCATTTCCTCCCACTATAAATGAATTCCATTCAGTGCTATGGGAAACATGAAACTTAAGGTTTCAGCAGAGGCATAATGTGCTCTTGAGCCCCTCTCTTGCTCAGTGGGTAGCCTAGCCTGACATAGGTGGTGATGCATCTTGGGTCTCTACACCATATAGCCCTTCCTTCCATGCACATGCTGCCTATTATGATGGTGGACATTGGATGGGTTTCAAAAACATCTCATCTGTACATTGTACACGTTGCTCAACAGAGGACAGCAGGTGGTTTTAGAGGCACAGCTATTGGAATTGCTGGAGCTGCCTTAGTTTTAGTTTGTGGAAATGAGGCTGGAACCCTCACTTTTCAGAAGTTGCTTCAAAATAGCTATCAGACATAGAGGTGAAATGCTCCCACCATCTTGGGGGTTGCACTTGTCTCTGTCTTAGCTTACCTGCCTCTCGGAAACTGATCATAGGAAGTAGTGTGCTATTCTTGGCTTTGTAGTCTGTTTCTACTCCATCTTCCTTTCCCCTTTCAGATTTCCTTATTGCCACCACTCCCAGCACCGATATGTGTTTTCCTCGGCAACTCAACTCTTCAGACAATAACAATCAGTGCCTGCTCAGCTCTAATGGGAATATATTACTGCAGCTCAATCCACAGCGGCCTGGAGCTATTGATAACCAACCACTTGTAACGCAGGACCCAGTGAAGGTAAACGTGTAGTTGATGTTGAGAAATTTGCAGGGAAATGGCCTCACTCTGCCCTTTTTGTGCCAGCTTTTATGATCAAAAATCTAGTCTACTGTTGTCTTAATTGAGCCTTGTGCCATAGTTAAAGCACTTTCCCAGAGGTTGTGTAATGCAGATGTAAAATGGACTTTAATAGACATTTGATTTTTAAAAATTGATGTATTTATGTCTTGTGTTAACACATGGCACAAACAAGTTTGCCTGTTTTTGCCTTGATACTTTACCTTTCCCACTCATGATATACATACATTTATTTATTTTTTATCCTGCCTTTCTACCAAGGTGGCTTACAATATTAAAATTATCACATTAAAAAACTACAAAGTATAACAATTAAAAAATGTTTAAAAACATTTTAAGTTAAAAATTTAAAATAACAAAAAAAATATTAAGTTAAAAATTTAAAATAAGCAAGCCCTGTGGATCTCATAATTACGATTTGATAAAATTTAAACTGTAAGATGAAAAATGGAAAATGCTAGCCAGCCTGTCAACAATTGAAGGCTTGTTTAAATAAAAAAAAGTCTTCGGGCCCCACCGAAATATTGCCAAAGAGGGATTAGTTCTTAATTCTAAGTGGTGGGTATTCCATAGTTGTGGGGCCACCACCGAGAAGGCCCTGTTCCTGGCCGCCATGCCCCTCACCTCCCCTGGTGGTGGCACAGTCAGAAGGGCCCCCCCAGATGACCTAAGAGTACAGGTAGGATTGTATGGAAGGAGGCGGTCCCTCAAATACCCCGACCTGAGCCATAAAGGGCTTTAAAAGTCAAAACTAGCACTTCGAATCGGGCCCGGAAAGGAACCGGCAGCCAGTGTAGCTGTTGAAGCAACGGCTTGACAGAGTCGAACCGACGAGCCCCAGCAACCACACGGGCAGCAGCGTTCTGCACTAGTTGCAAGTTCTGCACTAGTTGTCTTCAGAGGCAGCCCCATGTAGAGCACATTGCAGTAATCTAATCTGGATGTCACTAGGGCATGGGTCACCGTGGCCAGGTCTATGGTCGCAGCTGGCGAATCAGCCAAAGCTGAGCAAAGACTCCCCTGGCCACTGCTACCCACCTGGGAGTCCAGGAGCAGCTGCGGATCCATGAGAACCCCTAAGTTGCGGACCTGCTCTTTCAGAGGGAGTGCAACCCCATTCAGAGCAGGGTGGTAGTCCAGTACCCGAGCTGTGGATATCCGGACCAGGATCACCTCTGTCTTATCCGGATTTAATTTCATCTTTTTCGCCCACATCCAGCCCCCAGACACATCCAGCCCCCAACTGCCTCCAGACAACGATCCAGGACCTCAACCGCCTCCTCAGAATCAGGGGGAAAGGAGAGAGAGAGAGTTGGGTGTCATCAGCATATTAGTGGCACTCTACCCCAAACCCCCGGATGACCTCTCCCAGCGGTTTCATGTAGATGTTAAATAGCATGGGGGATAAGATGGACCCTTGCGGCACCCCAAACGTAAGAGGTTGGGTTGCCGAACAAGCATCCCCCCGCACCACCTTCTGGGATCTGCCAGCCAGGAAGGAGCGGAACCACTGTAGTCCAGTTCCTTACCAGCGCACTTACCATATCAAATCAAAAGAATTCAAACGAAAGCCCT
>JAJKFI010000149.1:98041-118299 GCA_029204185.1 Lerista edwardsae | reverse complement strand
AGGGCTTTCGTTTGAATTCTTTTGATTTGATATGGTAAGTGCGCTGGACTACTGCAGAACAGTGCCTCCGAGCCCCAACTCAGCCAGCCAACCCAGAAGGGACGCCATGGTTGATGGTGTCGAAAGCCGCCGAGAGGTCCAGCAGGACTAACAGGGATGCACTCCCCCTGCCCATTCCCCGGCGTAGGTCATCCACCAAGGCGACCAAGGCAGTCTCCGACCCGAACCCTGACCTGAAGCCAGATTGGAATGGGTCCAGATAATTCGCTTCCTCCAGCACCCTCTGAAGCCGTGATGCCACCACCCGCTCAATCACCTTGCCCAGAAATGGGATATTTGAAACTGGCCGAAAGTTGTTTAGATTAGTGGGATCCAGGGAGGGTTTCTTCAAGAGGAGGTGAACAATTGCCTGCTTCAAAGCAGGTGGCAACACCCCCTCCCTCAGATATGAATTCACCACTCTCCCTATCCACTCGGCCAGCCCTTCCCTAATCTAATTAGCCAGGCAGATCTAATTAGCCATGCTGGGCAAGAGTCGAGCAGGCAAGCAGCAGGCCTCACACTCCAGAAAATCCTGTCCACATCCTCAGGTTCTACAAGCTGAAAATAATCCCAAATAATAGGATAGACAGTGTCCCCGGAGACATCACTAGATACGCATACAGTGGTGTCCAAGTCATGCTGAGTTTGATCGGCCTTCTCCGCAAAATGTTTTGCCAACTCATCACCTCGAGCCTCCGTGTGCTCCTCCCCTCCAGTGGGGGGGGGGCAGATAGAGTAGGCTACGGACCACATGAAAAAGCTCAGCAGGACGGTTCACTGTGGAAGCAGAGAAGTATGCCCTCTTAGCTGCCACCACTGCCCAAAATAAGATCTCAACTGGGCTCTAGCCAGTATATGGTCAGATTCGGCACAAGTCTTTCGCCACTGTCACGCTAGACGTCTGCCCTGCTGCTTCATCGTTCGCAGTTCCTCAGAAAACCAAGGAGCCACTCTTACTCTGCAACTGGGCAGAGGATGCTCGGGAGCGAACTCATCCAGGGCCCTATTCTAGAGATCGACCAGGGCTCCGAGTGGGTCTCCAGCTCTGGCAACAGGAAAATCCCCCAGAACCCTCAGGAATCTGTATGGATCCATCAGCCTCATACAATGGGATCCCTTGCCTCTGCGGAGGTGAGAGGCTGCAACAAGCCTAAATCCCACCAAGAAGTGATCTGTCCATGACAAAGGAGTGATCTTAATCTTCTCCACTTGCAGATCATCATCAGCCTGCCCAGCAGTAAACACGAGGTCCAGTGTTTGTCCCGCATCATGTGTTGGGGCAGATATTCTTTGAGACAGACCCTCATGGAGGCCATGAAATCCTGAGCTGCAGCTGTTCCTGGGGCCTCGGCATGAACATTAAAGTCCCCCAGCACTAATAGGCGAGGGGACTCCAACGCCATGCTCGAGATCACCCCAGTCAGTTCAGGCAGGGAGACTGTTCGGCAGCAAGGCGGGCACCAACAGAATCCCTATTCTGTCCTGCCCCTCCAGCACAACCCAAAGGCTCTCAAACCCGGTGGACCGCTGAACAGGGTAGCTGGTGAGATGGATGGTATCCTGATAGACTATTGTAACCCTGCCTCTCCGCTCCTGTAGTCGTGGCTGCTGCAGTACCCGGAAACCCGGCGGACAAATCTGGGAAAGATTGACACCTCCCAGCTCATCCAGCCAGGTCTCCGTTATACATACCCGGTCGGCACCCTCTTCCAGGACTAAATCTTGGATTAGGCAGGTCTTATTATTGACTGACCTGGCATTCAGAAGCAGCAGTTTCAGACTCAGGGGACTGTCGCCAAGAGTGCCAACAGTCAGGGGTGAGAGGAGGGCCAGAAAGAGGGACAGTCTATAACGGCCTGTAATGGCCTGCCCAACCCCCACCGCCATATCTTCCGTAACCCGTAACTTTACTGATGGTGGCTCCCCTCCTCTTTCTCTTCCTTCTCTTCTTTTGGTAAATGTTACATTTACAATATCATTTTTGATTTCATTTTCAGGGCTGGCCCAAGATCTCCCTGGGCCTGATTAGCACACCAGATATTGTTGTCAGCTGTCATCGCTCCTCCTCCTACCCCAGATTTGAAAAGGAAGAAGAGAACAAAGTGAAAGTGTTGGAGATACTATCACTCTCTCCTCTGAACCTCCATTCTCCTCTTCCTTTTCAAATCCAAGGAATGGGAAAAATAGATTCTGCAACCTGCATAAATTCTGCCAGCTAAGAAACTGTATATTTTGATAGACTTTGCAGAATTATGATTGCATAATTACTTACAGAGCAATGCAGAGGCACTGAAGGCCTGATCACTGGATGTGCCATTCAGTCAACCTTTATTCTTGAGAGTTTGAGGCAGGCAGTGCTCAGATTTTTCTTTTAAAGTCTGCATCTAGATCTGCATTCATTGTATTTAAAGTTGGACAACTTTATGAGAACTGCTTCAATCCCATTTCCCTTTTTGCAGGCCCCATCATTGACCCTGGAAGGTGGTAGACTACGGCAGTCACCTCAGTTAACTCAAGGGAGGAATTATGAAATTGTTCCAGAACCAGTGTGGCGGGCTCTATACCACTGGTATGGTGCCAACCTTTCTCTGCCAAGACCAGTAAGTCCTGAAGTTTGCTGTTATTGTGGGGAGGGGTGAGTACCATCTCCCAGTTGTCATTAGCTGTCCAGATCAGATGCTTGAAACCACATATATGCCAGCTGTTTTCACCTCTGAATATTCTGCAGAAGATTCATCTTGCAGCACTTAGTTCTTTTAACTCTCCTACACTTATAAGAAGTGTTGCATAAATTGGACATTGCAGACCTTGAACAAAGTAAGATGTATTTGACCAATATAAATTTAGTGACAGAATCGAGGGGGGTGAGTCTGGAATGAAATTGTATTGCTGTTAATTTTTCGTTTTTTGGGTGGGTGTTGTGGCACGTGTAGAAATGACATCAGGGGTGTGTAATGACCCCAGTATATGGTGTTCACATGTACTTGTTCATTCAACTGAAGTCTTTTTAACTCCAATCCTCCCAGAATATGAATAAAAAAGAACTGTACTGAACTTTTAACACCTTCTTAGTATTTGACGGGCAAGTACATCCTCAGCATAAAGTAGCTCTTATAGTGTTAAACACTACAGTGCAGTGAAAACAACAGCAAGTCTTGTGTCTCCTGAAAGACTAACAGATTTACTGCATCTGAAGCTTTCATGGGTTAGAGCCCACTTTGTCACAGATGTGCAGTGTTTCCTCCACTGGCAGTAAACTCAATAATGTACCTTGGTATGGAGGGAAGAAAAGTTGTGAATAGTATGGTCAAAATACTGTAAGAAGAAAGTCTCCAAAAAGACAGACAAAGCATCTGTCTCAATAAATCTGCTGGTCTTTGATGGAGTCACAAGACGGTTTGCTGTGCTACTGCACTACGCTTAATGTTGCTTCCCCTCTGGAATTCATCACGAGTGTAGCATTTCATTTTCTTCTCATTGTTCCATTGAGCTCAGCATTGAGCTCAATGCTGTCGGTTGGCAGCTCTCCACACTTTGAGCTGGGGATCTGACTTGGGCCTCCCTGGAGATGGTAGAGATTGAACTCGTGACCTTCTGAGTGCAAAAGCGGGAGAGGCTGAGGCTCAGTGGCAGAGCCACCTGCTTTACATACTGAGAATCACGGGTCTGATCCTGAGCATCTCCAAGTAGGGCTGGGAAAGACTCTTGTCTGAAGCCCTGGAGGGAAACCGCTGCCAGTCACAACTGAGCTTGGTGGACTAAAGGGGTCTTCCTGTGTTCATGCAAAGCACGTGCTCCTCCACAGAGCTATGGATTTTTAACTGATATCTCAACCCAGTGCCTTTTTTAAGTGGAACCCTCCATTTAAAAAGAGAATGAGAGAGGCTGCAACATTGCACAGTGGTTGATACCTGGATTACAGGTGAATACCTGTAATGTGAAGTGTACACTTTTATATATTGCCCATTGTGGGTGAACATCCCTCCCTATGCATTGGAGGACTTATAGGGTAATTTGTTTGATTGCACACCAGTGTGAGGAGGAACCCAAGGCTGATGGAAATGAGCTCAAGGGCCATTAGCCATCATTGAATTCTGTGGGCCTCCAGAGCTGTATGTCAGGAATCGGAGTCTTGCTTATAGGGAAGAGGGTGAACCTAATTGCTAGAGAACCTGTTCTGCATGCAGAAGGTCCCAGATTCAGCTTCCAGCAGCATCTTCAAGTAGGGTTGGGGAACACATTGCATGAGATGCCCGAGGAGCTGCTGCCCGTCAGTGTTGGGCTGGATGGATCAAGGATCTGACTGAGTAGAAGGCAGCCTCCTCTGTTCACATGCCAATCAATGAGGGCTTTTATGCATACTCTTTGGCATTGTACTATTATTCTTAACAATCCCATACAACAGGTCCTTTATAAATATTACAAAGATTTAACTGCTCTGATTTTGTACCTTTTAAGTACTTAATTCCATTGCTGTATCTGGTATATTTCACCTTCAGGAAAGCTCACTTTGACAGCTGCTGTTGTGGCCCCTTCTTCCTGAAAAACACATTGGCTCAGCGTCCTCAGAGCACTGTGTTTACAAATTGTAATCCTTTTCTAAATAGAATTTTATACTGATGACTTTCATTATGACTATGGGGGCAGGGAGTACACAGGGCTGGACAATTTCTAGCTGGTGAGAAGAGGTGGATGCAGCCAGCCCCCTGAAGCTTTGATGCTGGCTGTGACTCCTTAGGACCACAAAGCCTGGCCTTATCTCTAGGCTTCTCCCCCACATTCTCCATGGAAACGAGCATCTTTTCCTGAAAAAGGCCGAAGACACACAGAACCTTGAGGAATGGCACTTTATCCAATGCATCTTAAGAAAAGAATTGCAACTTGGTGACAGAAAAGTGTACGAAGCCCCAGCTTCCAGCTCCAAAGTATCTCAAACAAGGCTGCGAATCACTGCAGTTCAGACAGTAGTCCTGTGCCTATGGCAGACAGTGGGAGCAAGATTGGGTCTGCCTGCTCCTCTGGCGTGCCTGTATCACATTCATGTGTAGGATGTGAAATTTGAACAAATGTTGCTCCTTTTGAGGGATATTGTTTGCATCTAACCTAAATGCATACGTGGGCACAGACCTCTCTCTTCTCCTCTCCCCCATAGTCATGTATAAGCTCTATAAGGTTGGAGCCTTGTCGGCAGTAAATGGCTGGATGAGGTCAAAAGCTCACCTAGTTCAGCAACCATTTTTTCTGCTACAGTGGCTAACCTGATGCCTTAGGAAGCTCACAAGCCAGAGATGGAGGCAGCAGTTGTTCCCTTCTGTGGCCTCCTCAGTCCTACTGCCTTTGACTATGGAGGTAGTTTGTAGCCGTTGGTAGGCTGCTCCTGAATATGGTTGAAGTCTTTCGAGACTTGGGATTGAGTTTGAACTTCAACCTGCAACATGAAGCCCACAGAGCTTTTGAACGCATTCCAAAAGATTGGCAGGTGTTCTTCAGGGTCTCTGGTGAGGATTTCCCCCACTCCTCTTTTCAGTGTCCTCTAAGTTAAGGAATATCTTTTATCAGTATTGTCTAATGGGGTAGTCTGAACTCAAAGATTTATGTTCTGTTACCAAGCTATGGCTATTCCCAAAATGAATGGACATGGATGTGAATGTATGAAATTGCCTTACACAGATTCAGTTCATTGGATCCACCTAGCCTCACATGGAGTTTCTTGAATAACAGCAAATCTGAGGTCTTGCCCAGCCCTGATGTTGGAGAACTTTTGAACTGGGGTTACTGGGCAGTGAATTGTGACCTTCTTGCCTGCAAGGCCTATGCTTTGCCTCTGAGCTCTGGTCTCCCTCTATAGAGTAGTGGGATCCATCTGTTAGCCAGATGGACCAATTTTCTGACTCTGTATATGTGGCTGTGCATGATACTCCTTGTGTGTATATGTAGGATTCCACAAATGCAGTCTTGGCTTACTAATCAGCTGTTATATGTGTATGTAGACACCACCATTTCTGTCTCTCTTCCCCCCCCCTCCCGGCTTGCACAGTGTATTTGAGGAAGAGGCAGGGTCTTTTTCCATTCTCAGTAGAATGTGGAGAATGGTAAGAAGCAGTGGGCACCCATTACTCAAAAAGGGACTTCACCTGTTCCTTACCTTCTCAGAAACAGTAGCAGAAATGAGATTGTATGATGCTGGATGTCCTTGCCAGCAGGCTTGGAGCACTTGGCCCTGGCAAGTGGATTTGAAGAGGGGTGTGTGGTTTCCTCGCTTAAATTTTGGAAAACATTCCAAAGTGAAGGAATCCCCAACTTTTTATCCCCAGGTGATTAGAAACAGCAAAACGAACCTGCCTGAGCTGGAGCTCTTCCCGCGCTATCTGCTCTTCTTGAGGCAACAACCTGCCACCCGGACACAACAGTCCAACATCTGGGTCAACATGGGTATGATGAGCCTGAGAATGTTTCCTCACCATTTGCCGAGAGGTAACGTAAGAATACAGCAAGAACTACACAGCTGCATAGTGTCCGCAGCAAGGCCAGCCCCACCGCCCAGACTTCCGCGGCTTTTCTGCCACAGCGTGTGATGTGTGAGGGGGATGTGCTGGGTGGGGATAAGTTAAACACCTAGATCAGGCAGATCCACCCCTCTCATCTGTTTAACCCCCTCACATAATTCTTTTAAACACCACCACAATGAATTATAAAGTCTCACCTGCTTTATTGAAGTGTAAGGAAGTCCTTTTTAATTATAATGGAGTGGAAAAATCCTCCCCTTCCTTCCCTACTATAGACTCGTTTGCTAATCAGATGCTGCCACCACATACCTAGCCTTACCATTGGTGAGGCTTATACAAGAAAAGTGAGCACATAACCTGATATTAAACTGTGAACCAACAGGAGCCAACTTTATTTACTTAAATAAATCAGGTTGCTTTATTGGCTTAGATGTCCCATTGCTTTAAGCCTGAGGTTCTGTTTACCACCAAAGTTACCACTGAATTCTGTTTCTTTGTGCTTGTAAATGATTCCACTTGTAAATCTTAATGCCGGGATGGTGATGGAGAGCTCCTTCCCTTCCAAAAACATGAAAACTCTTATCAAAGGTCATGGAATGTTAAAGGCTTCTTTCCTCTTAAATTTCTTTTTATCTAATTCAAACAATATATATGAAAATGAATCACATGTAAGCCTGTCACCTGATTTTGATGCCTGAATTGATTAACCATATGCCTTTTAATCCATTGCAGTAGTATTATTATTTAGAATACAGGTTCAACTTTTTATACACTGATTTTTGATACACGGATTAGATTTAACACCAGTGGCCATTGCAGATAAGAACCCTGCCAATCCCTGGAGATGTGGAACAAGCACGTCCCTTTACAATCCTGCTTTCCTAGGTAGTCAGACTGTTAGAACTGCAATTTTACAGCTCCCTCTAAAAAAAGTGATCCCCTCCCTGGCTCACTGAACAATGATTAATAGCTTTCACATTCCATTCTTTAGTGAGTGAGGGCTAGGAGAGGGGGTCACTTTACTTGGAGCGAGCTGCAAAATAGAAGTTGACTGCCTGACCAACTCAAAACACGAGTTTAGTGTATTCAAAACAGCAGAGTCTTGCAGTACCTGAAAGATTTACAGATTTTACTATAGCATTGGCTTTTGTAGGCTGCAGTCCACAACATCATTGCCTTGTTTCAAAGAAACAAGGCCTAGGATTGCAGATGTGGCTGTCATTCTGCAACCAGGATCGCAGATATCACAGCAGGCTTTCAAACAGGGGTGTAGTCAAGAGGGAGTGGATGGAAATAAAACTCTGAGACTTCTCCTAGAGCAGCATCAGAGATGTTATTAACAGGAGTGCTCGGAGGCTGCCTTTGAAATTTTTTTCTACGGAACTGAGCTGAGAATAAGCATCAGGCTCATCGGGGGGGGGGGTAAAATGAGAAATTTGCCTAGGGGCATATGTTAATGACTAGGCCATTAATTTGGGAATAAATCCTATGTAACACAGTGGGACTTCTGAGGAAGCATGCATAGGCTAGAGGGCTAATACACTGTTTATATTTATTTGGGATCTTCTTTTCACTCAATTTTTCAGTTTTACTAAATGTGATTTAAAACTATATCAAGCCACTTTACCTTGGAAAGCAGTGAGATAGACCCTAAAAAGAAGTATAATAATTTTCAAAGGAGAAATGCAAGACCCTAAAATGAAGTATAATAATTTTCAAAGGAGAAATGCATGGCAGGAGAAGAAAACTCTAATGATAACATTTGAAGGGTTTTTTTAAAATTATAGTTTAATAGGGTGGCTATTGATGATGTCATGATGAACTCCTGAACTTAAAACATTTACCACTACACCCCTGAAGAAGGCATTTCTTCCTGTGCCAAAGAGAAGAGATGGAGAGGAAACATAACCCACTTAGACCTCTTAGAAGTGTCACTTCTGGACAGATTCCATTGTAATGTTTGCTGGAAAAATTCCTACAGGTAGTTTAATGCTGAATTGTGAGCAGGGTTCACACGATTTGTGTGCCCCAGGCAAGAGGCAGAGAGAGCTTGTCACTCGGAGTACAGTGATCTCTAATCCTCCATTCCTACTGGATTCCCTGGTAAAGACCCTACCTGGAGGGTAGATTAGAGGTTGTATCAGAATGGAAGTGATGTGAACCTGTGCTTTTGGAAGTGGACTGTACAGCTAGGCAGAGTGCTGCATTTCATAAGTTGGCTCCTTTTCTAGCAAGAGTGTGACGTTTGCATTGTTTCTATCATTCTTAATCACATTTCTCATCTTTGTGTGAAGTAGATTAAGGAACACACTGGGTTTGGACCAGGCTCAATTCTGTAGACCCTTCTGACATTCAGCACTGCAGATACCTCCCCTGCCTTGCTGGGTGCTGGCCCTGGCCACCCAGAGTCCCTTGTGAATTTTGCATCCTGACAAAACCTTTATTTACAATGCCCAACATAATGTTGCCACTAGATATATGCCAATTTTTTAAATAATAATCATTAGTACTAGAATGTTAATTTTAGCTCTTAGGAGGAAAGTTCTAATGTCACTTGGACCTTTAATAAGAGTTTGCTCATGTCACGTCTTCCATTTTTTTCTTTATCACTTGTTCCACCAGCCTTTAAGAGAAGAGGCCCAAGATCCTTTATAATGTGTGGTTGATTGCCTGATCAAGTTGTGCTGAGAAAACTGGCCAAATGATCACCAGAATCTTACACAACACCCTGGGGTGGGAGCTGCTGTCCCTTGAATACTTCAAATTACCATTTTCAAAATTGTGGGCTTTTGCCAAAACAGGGCACTTGATCATGATTTTAAATTGTTTTGCTCTGCATTAACTGTTAAATCAACTATTAATCTCCAGTGTCCCTTCCCAATATGCTTTCTTGCTGTAATCTTATTCCTAATCCTCTCATCTTTTAATTGCAGAAATATGCCTTTTTATGTTTGTGTGTCTTAAGGGGAACAATAATCATTTGCTTGATGTGTTGAAGTTGAAAAAAAAAGTTAGACTTGCTTTCTGGATTTACAAATGACTGTGATTTAAATTTTGCTCTGTCATTGTAAGTGCTTGCAGAAATGTAACAATTTGGCTCTATTCATATTAAACTGAATCTTTCTAAATTAAATTAAATGTCTAGGGATTAAATTAAATGAGTTGGTGACAGCAAAAATGGATATTCTTTCCCCCTGCCTGGATGGGATCTGCTATTCCAATATTCCGTATTGGAGGAGATGACATCAAGATGGAATGTGCTTGCCAGCATTTCAGCAGAGTAGTTCTGTTTGTGATATTACCAGGTTAAATTTCTCATAGATCCATTAGCTCTCATTTTTCCTAAGGGCAGTGCAGATGCAATGCTGATTGTCCCCTAACATTCCCTGCTAGGGGTTCAAGCACTCTGTCCTCTTTTAACAATCATCTCTGCTGTTGATCATTGTTAAAATGATATTGCTACCCCAGGATCAGCCATGGTTAATTCTAACCAGGTTTTACTCATGACCGTGTGTTGGTAGTTGCTTGAGATTGAAATCTGGTCATCGTAAACTATGGCCCGTGTTGATGGAGATGTGATGGACCATGGGTTAAAGGCAGAGAAAATATATGCATGAGGGTAGGGATTGATGGGCACCAAACAGTTCTAATCCCTTAAACATGATAATGGGGACTGGCAACTTTGTGCCCACATCAGCCTATAGAGGAATTGTGCTGGGAATATTGCACTCTGAAAACCATGAACTTTTTTGGCATCAGAACATCAAAGTGCAAGATATTATGACTTGCTTTGCCACTGACAGGAGCAGACAATGGCAGAAGGCATGAGGTTGAAGCTCCAGTGTAGCAGCTGGCAGTAGCATCTTCATGTCATGTGTTACAGTTGCTCAGCACTGTGCTATAGATGAGTGTTTTGCACTGAAGAGGATTGCACAAGCAGTTAAACTGGTGATGTGGTTGAGAACTGCATGCATCTACTTTACAAATTAAAGATGAGAAGGAGATGCTCCACATGATGATGTATCTGTTTCTGGGCCTTACCATTTCACCCTGTAGTTGTAGGTTGAATGTTTGATCTTTCCAGCGTGAAATTTCCCTCACACCGTGCAAAGCTAGTACATCAAGGAAGAAGCTGACCAAGAAAAAAACCTCCTTTCTTGCATGCTAGTTTTCTATGTGTCACGAGCACTTTACATTTTCTAGTAGCAAAAGCAGAACATACATTGATAGAGAACAAATTACAGATATCACTAGTTTACATTTCTACTTATTACAAATTCAATGTATAACCCACCTCATAAATTAGTATTATCTCCTGTTCCAATATTGAATAAATGGAATCCAATTCTTATACAGGCATGCCCTGGTATCCGCTGGGGTTTTGTTCTGGACCTCACTGTGAATACCTGAAACCATGGATAGTGGGCATGCCTTTTTAAAGGTAGGGGAACATCAGTGGTTTTGCTGCAACAAGGTTAAAACAAGAGATTTGTTTAATGTTCTATCTTTTTAATAGGAATCCCATTGTCTATGGAATCCGTGGATAACTGAAACTGTGGATACTGAATCTGTGGATAATGGGCATGCCTCTAAAATGCTTCTTAGTTTGCCTCTTTTTCAGTTTTATGTAATGTGTTCTTTAGCAGGTACTAAAATGTCCCTTTTGCTCCTTTACCACTGATCAATTGAAGTAATTTTTTTTCATTTCGGATGTTTAACTACAGCAGGTAAATATGTTGGTTGGCGTGTAGTTTCTTTTATACTAGACTATGAGTTATCCCCAACATGAGCAGCAAAAGGATAAATAGGATATTTGTGAGTGTGTGAAGGGAACTGTGGACATTCAGATGTTGTCATCCCCCCCCCAAGTTTGAAATGGTATTGCCCAGCAAAAGATGCTTCACCTAGAAACTTCTGCTTTAGTTCTAGGATTTCAGCCAATGAATGTTGATTTAAGGGTCATTTTAACCTTACTAGGCAGATATACCCAATGCAGGGGTACCTCCACATTAGAATTGCATCTGGCCGTTCTGTTGATGGGTATCTTCCAGAATGCACGAAAGGAAAAGGACTGTCGGCATCAGTCCTAGGAAATCAGCAAACCGAGATAAAGCTAATGAAACCGTATACAATGATATTGCTAAGCTGGTCTTCTCAGCCTGTTTTACTGTTGCATGTATAACACACACCTTTGCCCCCTTGTGAACACAGGGAATGTTCCATCTCCCAATGCTCCCTTAAAGAGAGTCTTGGCCTACACAGGCTGCTTTAGTCGCATGCAAACAGTCAAGGAGATCCATGAGTATCTGTCTCAGAGGCTGCGGATAAAAGAGGAGGACATGCGCTTGTGGCTGTACAACAGCGAGGTAACAGCTGAGTTTTAAAGGCTTTCAGATACCTGCATGACCTGAAAAATGCAAGAACAGCCTGTTGCGAGAAGACTTGGTTTGGAGCATAAACAGTCTGGAAGTTGGGGAGGGCAGATTATCTGTGGAAAGATATATCTTTATGTATGTAAAAGTTGATATACAATACGTCCAGCTAAAGTGCTCTGCCTATGGACAGTTGCGAGATCACCCAAACTGATTAACCATGTTTAACTGAACTTAATTCACTCAGGGTAATAGCTTGGTTATATGCATTAGCAGATGCAAGCCTTGCTTTTGCACGCTCTTTCCTTCACATATATGAGGAGAAGATTAGAAGGCTCCATTCCTGACTTTAAAGCAAACCCTTATTTCCTGTTTTGCCCTTCTGAGGGAAACTGGCTTGTTCAAACAAACCAGAGTTTGTTAAAAAGCGAGATCTTAGTCTGTTAATTTAACAGACTAATTACTTGTTTTATTTATATCCGACTCTGTTCATTGGCTCAAGAGGAAATTAACAGCATTTTTCCTAAATGTTGTTAATTAGCTGTGGTTTAAAGAAACCCCAGTTCCTTCTATTTGGACAACATGGAAAACTGTGGTTTGTTCAAAACATCTGTCTCTAGTTTTGAATCTCTTCTCCTTGCATGCATCCATCCTTTTTCACATGCAAGTCCAAGGCTAACACCTGCTTGTACCCATAACATTTAACGATAATTTACCATTGCATCTGAAAAGCCTCGGTGTCTGACTTGACAAACCTGACTTGTGATTTGGAATTGGAAACCATGGTTTGAAGTGGTTTTGCCAGCCCCAGTTCGTCCCATCTTTGATTTGGTGTAGTTCCTGGATGGACAAACCATGGTTTTAGTTGTTACATGGGCTGCTGGAGACAGAGAAACTGGAGATGACAGCAGACCATCAGCTCTAAACTGTAGTTTGTTCTACATTGGTAAATACAATCCAGGATTTAGGTTTCCAACTATAATTAGAGAAAACCATAATGTCTGTGTTTTGAACCAATGGCAAGGCAAATGCTTTAGAAACATTTGTACAAAGAGCGCAAAGTGAGCATCCCATTTGTCCCTGCTATTTTGTGAGCTGCAAGATGCTGTTCCCAAGCAAGGGGGCATCTCTTATTTCAGTGTGAATAAAAATGAATAGTCCCAGCTAAGGTTGCTTTTAAATTGTTGGCCTGTATGCCTGAATTGTTGATATTCATATGCCTGAATATCTAACAGAAACTGCTTCTCTTATTTCCTAACCCTTTTTAGTGCTTTTTTCCAAAAAGCTCAAAGTGATGTATACCTCCCAGAATACAAAAAATAAAACGAAAATGGACCTTCAGTATTTAAAATCAGAATATTGTCAAATAGTAAGCCTAATCATCCCAGAAGCTTCTGTTGCACTTGATGCTTGGCAAAATCAAGAAGGTCCTACAACCTTTTTGAAAAGGCAGTAAAGAGGAAGCTTTTCTGAGTTCTTTTGAGAGGAAGTGTCCAGAAATCACCAACAGGGCTGCCCCTAGCCCATGTGGCATCTTTGCAGTCATAGGAAAAAGTGCCTCTTCCACCCCTCCAGAAGAGACATTTGCTGGCATTCCTCCTCCTTCCTATGTGAATGGCACCCTCTTAGACATGGCACCCTCATACAGAATGGTATACAGAGGGGTACAGAGCTGTTCATGAAGGCCCTGATCACCAATGAGTCTCAGCCCTTCATCACTATCTTCCAAACCTGACACATGGGGACACAGAGTGGGGACTCTGACAAGGTCTTAAATAGTGAATATGGCCATGTCTCCTGGGGCTGCTTTAGCATGATGGGTCCAAATCCTTCAGTGTACACTTGTTCCTTATAAGCCACACGCCATCCATTTACAGCCAGTGCTGATCCCCTGCCAGTCCGTGTGACACTTGCAAAGGTTTGTGGGCTGTATAGAGACAGTGTGACCCTGTTCGTATAGAAAGCACTCCGTGCATGTTTACCTTTATTCCCCTACCCCCGCATGCCTCCAAAGACACTGCTTTCTGCCTCTCAAATTTAGTTGAATGAACATCCCTTTTGGACATTTCTCTAAAGCTTGCAGGAGACGTGGCATGAAAGGAGCATTTTCCATTTTTCTTTGCAGAACTACCTTACTCTACTCGATGATGAGGACCACATGTTGGAGTATCTGAATATCCAAGATGAGCAACATTTGATCATAGAAGGTATTGCAACCCAGGTTCCCGGCCCTCTGGCCTCCAAGAATTGCATGTACCATTCACTGTTACAGACCTTCTGTCTTTCCTTCCCATGCATCATGTTGAAACCAATCCTGTCGTTCAAAGACGTATAAATTTTTACAATTTCGGCAATGATGTGTAAAAAGTTACCTTTCTGTCCTTTTTTTTTTTTTTTTAAGAGCATTTTATTAAGCTTGGGTACAAGGGACAGAAGTCTCTGGGTTTAAGACACAAAGAACGGCACTGTAAAGTTTAATACATTTATTGTGGTGTAGCCTTTATCAGTCACAGCCCACCTCATCGGATGTGTATGTCTGTATCTTTATACTGTATATACAGAGAGACAGAAGGCAGATACCCTGTGTGTGAATGTTGGGCTATGCTTACAAACTGGTTTTATACCATTTTAACTGACCCGGCCTTCCCCCAAGAAACTGGGGGATTGTATTTTAATAAAAGAGCTGAAGCTTCTCTATTATCAGCTCTACTCACAGAACTGCAGTTCACTGAAAAGAGGGAATGAGTAACTAATGCGAACTTGATTTCTGATATGGATAGGCGTGTTGCAGAGGGAGCCCAAAAGATCAAGCAAGTAATAGGCATGGCCCATCACTATGCAGAGCTCAAAAAGAAAACTGCTTCCACTCCAAAAGAGTAAGGAGTTCCAATCAGAGTGTGTGTGTGTAGCTCCCCAACTGGAGCTGAATTGGTAAAGTAAGCTATATAGTTCACCTAATATGGAGGCCATTGCTTTGCATAAATATTGCCATACTGCAACAAAAAGATTTCAAAGGGAGACTTCATGGTGAAGTTTCTGAGTTGGGATTTAGAAACAGAATCGATACTGCCAGTTAAGGACTAAGTAAAGCCTGGGGTGGCTAGCGGTCTGCAGAAAAGAATTGTCCTGAGACAGTTGTTCACTAGACACCTTGCTTTGCCAATTCATTAGATGTTGAGAGTGTTGATTAGATGATTAGATCTTTGATTTGCACAGCAGTGAAGCACATCTCTCTCAAGCTTCTAAGAATGTTTTCATCCCTATTCACCCTCTCTTTTGCATCTGAGCTCCTGTCCACAAAAGTTTGTTGCAGCAAAAATGACCAGGAGTCTGATGGCACCTTAAAGACTAGCAGGCTACAATGGTTCAAGTCAAGGAACCTTATTGGCATAATAATACAGATTTTACGTAGCCCATACAATCCATATAATTATACAGATCTCCGCCCCCCCCAGTCATCTATGATCTCTAACATGGCTCTTAACTATCTCCCACAGAGAGGCTGCTGTTCTCTCCACTATGTCTGCCGTTTCCATGGATAGGACAAATTGGATTTTTCCGAGTCTGGCCTTCCTTTCAGATTGGTCAGAATTGTGCCTAGATGCTTTGTGCACCGCTCTTCAGAAAACTTACAGTCAGATGGTGTGTGATACTGCTTCCACTCCCCAACTACATTGGCAGTACTTTTCAGTATATAGCACCCTGTTGCTTCTACCCGACATTAGGGTGAACAGCATGGCATTGCGTCTTGCCAGTGAATACGCCCTACATTCTTGTGACTTTTAAGTATGGAAAAGAAAGCAGCCATTTGTCCTGTCTTAATTGGGGTGTGTAAATGCAAGGGAGAGCGTGTTTTATTGGCCGCATTCAGCTGCTCCTGAAATTGTATGTCTAATGCTCTTCTTTTACTCATTTGTAAAGCCTGCTCCTGGTTTAGATTGCCCAATCAAAATTTATTCCCCATAATTTTAGTTTCTTAATAAATGGGAATAATCCCATTGAAAGTTCTGAGTCTAACACAAGACAGTGTGCCAGGCCATCGCTATCAGCATTGTAGTAGATGTGTAACCAGAATTTGATGGCATTCAACCAGGCTGGGCTATGATGGTTGCTATGCCCTTCTGGAATTTGATTCTCATTTTTTTTAAAATGTGTAATGTTTCTTGGTTTGGGAAGAGGCTAAGGAGGAGATATGAATCAATAGGTTAGTTTGTACCCATAGTTCTGTGGCAGAGCACACGCTTTGCCTACAGAATGTGCCAGGTTCAGTCTCTAGCACCTCCAGTTAAGGGGGATCTCATGTGGCAGGTCTAGGAAGGGCCTGTCTCTGAGTCCTTGGAGATCTGCTTGCCAGTCAGAGTAGGCAGAACTGGACTGGATGGAGCTATGTTCTGCCTCTATATAACAGAGCTTGCAATTGCCCATCTGGGCAGTACAAAGCAGCAGAATTGTGTGGATAACATTGAAAAAAGGCCTGAGACACTAGGAAGAAGTAGTGAATAAGCCCCTTCTCATTTCTGACCTCCAGCTAGTTGTGCTGTCTATGAAACTAGCCTTGACTTGAAAATCTTGAGTCCTTGGAGAAAGAAGTTTCTCTGATAGCTAAGTTGGTGCTGGAGTGTTTAGCTGTGATATTAATTTCTCTTTGATTCCTTGGAGAGTTTATCTTCCAGTCCGGTGTTAAGTGCAGTGATGCTGTAACCTTTCCAGAATGTTATGGAATACGAATTCAGCTGACTCATATTGAAATTGTGCTCTGGTTTGGAAGTATTCTCACTTGTGAGAGTTTGAGAATTTTGTGTCACCTGACTAGGATCTATTCATTTCAGTCCCTTAAAACTTCTCTAAATGAGGATTTGTAGAGATACTTTCATCTCTTTCTAGAAATGTTTCCAGCCCAACATTATTGTATAAGCTGCTTTGTCAGTTTGATGGTGTCTGAATCAACTAGGCTTTGTTCTATTTTTTTCAGTTCGGAACAAAGATATGAGCTGGCCGGAAGAGATGTCTTTTATAGCAAACAGCAGTAAAATTGACAGGCATAAGGGTAAGTTGCAATTCTGCAAATTAGTAATGAAAGCTGCTAATTGCAGGCAGTGAAATAGATCAGATGGCTTCAGGCTGCAGGTAGTGACAAATGTTTCTAAAGACTTGCCCACATTAAAAAAAAGCATTGCTCCCGGTAAACAGAAAGCTAGCCTATCAGGGAGACTAGTCTGCTACCTGAAGAACTACAGTGTGGGTTTTTTTTAACTTGCCGGAACTTAAAATATGGAGGAGCATTCAAAAATAACATCCCCCATCTGCAGCATGGAGTGATAGAGTCCTTTCTTATTATTGGGGTTGTATAATTTTATTTGTATAGACCAGAACAGAAATGGTGGGGGGGGGTTATAGTTTTTTAATTATAATAATAAATTGGATACAATTAATGGGAGTCGGTTAAAATGTACATGAACGTGCAAGTGCAGATTGACACTAGGTCACTGTATACAAGTTCAGATGGCTGTGCTAGCCCCCTCCCTGATGCATGACATACTCCATCCTATATTTCCAGGTAAGTAGGCCAATGCCTGTATGCACTTGCAGAGTCATGTGTGCATGCTTGCATAAATGTGACTGTGGAACAAATCTTTCCCGCCCGCTTTGCCCACATGTGTTGACTGCAGTAACCTTAAGAACATAGGAGAAGCCTTGCTTGACCTTGTTCTTTCTGGTGTGGGGTTTCCTGCCCAAAGCAGGAAAGGCTTTTCAAGCTTTAGAACAGGAGCACTTTCTGTACAGGCTGGGAGGTCTGCTCATCATTACCGTTGTTGTTGTTGTTGTTCCACCATCTGTGTACATGGCAATTTTAAATGACAGGTGCCTGTCCCAAGGAGCTTACAGCCTAAAAGAAACACCACAGAGATAACAGAGGAAAGGGAGGGAATTGGATGTGGGAAAGACAGATTGGGGAAGAATATAAGATAGCAATGTACTTTTACTTAGCCTTAGCTTACAGTGTTGGGTGGGAAGAAGATTCACTTTGTTCTGGAGGAGGATTTAAAAGGAAATAAGGGAGGTGATATTCTGGGAGGTGGTTCTGGGTGTACAGGGTGGCAATGGAAGGGCAGAGACTTTATAGAGAAAGATCTTAGGATGACTGAGGGTGGTGGAGCTGAAAAGATCACAGGCAGAGAGTTATTGGGTTATAAGAGCAGAGAGCTGGCCAGGGCAGGGCAGGACCATGGAGGGTTTTGAAAATACAGAAGAGAAAGATGTGCAAGATGCCACATACGGGAAGTCTGTGTTGAGGTGTAAGCCGAGGTGTCAGGTGGTCAGAGCAAGTCAAGCAGTGAATAGTTCTGGTGGCAGAACTGAGCTGAGAGTTCTCAGGGAGGGAGCTGAGGTGAGACAGTGGCTGACAAAAGAACAGAAAGCCACAGTAATGACCACCCTTGTTTGCTTGCCCTTCTTATATTATCTCCCATTTGTCTTGTTTGGCAAAATGTACCATTGTGTTCCCCACATTTTGTCCTTTCCAGTTCCTACGGAAAAGGGGGCCACTGGCTTGAGCAACCTGGGAAACACCTGCTTCATGAATTCCAGCATCCAGTGTGTCAGTAACACACAGCCTCTCACGCAGTATTTCATCTCAGGCAGGCACCTGTATGAGCTCAACAGGTAATTCTGTCAGGATGCTTCACAGACTATGAGGGTTCAAGTGTTGTTCATTGAAAAGGAGATGCATGCTTTTGGCAAGTATATACTGGGGTTGGGGAGAGTGAGATTGAGAGAGATCCTCACAGGGTATAGTTTACTGAAAGATAGTATAGAACTGTTATGAATGAGTACATCGACCACTGAAGGCTCTCTGTCCTTGGTGCTATTGACCCACTGCATGGAGTGCAGCACATATAAGTTGCCTTTGAGAGGGACCATAGCTCAGTGACAGAATTTTGCATACAAAAAGTCCTAAGTTTTTTTTGAGATGCCCTAGCATCTCAAGAGGGCTGGAAAAGAGCCCTAATTGAAACTCAGGAGAGAGGCTGCCAAAAAGAGTAGGCAATATCGAGCTAGGTTGAAGTGACAGAGTTCACTTGCAGGTGGGTTTTTAAATCCTTCCTTCACCTCATTTATGTGTTTAAAAATATCTTGATGCAGGTGGAAAACTAGCTCACTAATGAGAGAGGTTTAGTGCAGGGCTGGCCAACCCACTTTTTATTTAGTAAATCTTGAATTTGCCACATGCTGGCAGTGGGATGCCAGTCTGCTGCCCCTTGGCGCACCCAGAAGCACCAGCTCTTGCACTGCTTAAGTAAGGCCCCAGCAGGCCTTGCTGATTTGGTGGCAGCTCGGCAGCCTTGCTGGCAGGCTACAGCCCACAAAAGAGACTCCGAGGTTCATCACCCCAGCCATGTGGGTCAGCTCCCTGACAATAAAATTATAAGGCAACTGGCATGTGCCACTTAGAGAGTGTCCGCATGCTGCTGGTGTCACGTGTGCCATGGGTTGGCCACCCCGGTTTAGTATCCATCTTCTTAGTGTGTTAATTTTCTACGTACAGGAAACAGTATGTAGTGTGTAAAAGAGTGCTTTAAAAATTATACATGTGCATTTTCTCCAGCAGTGCAATGTGGCGTGCTCTAGAATTCTGCCACCTCATTCTGTATACTGTGTGGATCAGCTCTTGGTGTCTGTCTGACAACTGACTAATTGACTTGACTTCTGTTGTAAATTCCAGGACAAATCCAATAGGAATGAAGGGACATATGGCCAAATGCTACGGGGATTTGATTCAAGAGTTGTGGAGTGGAACTCAGAAGAACATTGCTCCCTTAAAATTACGGGTAAGCAATAATAGTCGTCTGCTACTCATTAGCAGACGATTTAGCCGAGAGGGTTAATGCCTCCATTTGCCCGAAGATAACAACTGAAGATCTCAAGGTTGTGAGCTCGAGACTCCCGGAAGTCTGTGTGAGCGGCAGACCTTGTAAACTGCGGCTGATTAAAAGCTGAGTTTCAGCTGCCTCGTGGGAGGAGGAGTGTGCTGAACTCAGCAGCGTCTCTGGTGAGAGCAGGGAAGCCTCATCAGCCAGCAGACGACAGATGGGTGGCTAAAGAAAGAAGGCTAATTCCAGAAAGAAAGATCTGTTTGAGTGTGGTTCTTGAAAGATAGAACATTCTGTAAATTGTAAAAACCTTCGGGTTTGTGAAAAGTCTGCCTATGTAAACCGCCTTGAGTTGTAATCATTAGAGAAATCTAGTGACCTTAAGAAAGGCGGTATATAAATACATGTATTATTATTATTATTATTATTATTATTATTATTATTATTATTATTATTATTATTATTAT
>JAJKFI010000149.1:36945-98031 GCA_029204185.1 Lerista edwardsae | reverse complement strand
ATTATTATTATTATTATTATTATTATTATTATTATTATTATTATTATACGATGGGTGCTAAAAACAATTGTTCATATTTATTGAGTGTTAGTAATTCTGTCTTGCAACTTTCTAAGCATCTCAGAAATGCTTAAATTCTGGCCAATTCACACATAGGGAGAAAGGAATGTGGGACAACCTTTCCTAGATGGTATCAATTTAGATTAAAAGCCAGGCAGTTAAGCAGACAGTTCTGTGGTGAGAAAGAACTCCCTACATGCAGAGAATTGGCTCTTAAATTCTCCTCACTTCTGGCTCCCTGACCTGCTAGCTTTTCTGTATGGGGACTATAAAAGCATGCTAGCCCATACCTGCAGTCCAAAGTGGCATGGTCATAGGACAGGCTATGTTGCTCCTTTTGCCGGTATTTGAAATTGAAGCTTCTTTTATCATAATGAAGTTATGGCTTAAAGCCCAAATTTTTTGCAGATAAGAGCATCAGACAGAAGGCCTCTCTAGTCCAGTATCCTGTGTCCCATAGCAGCCAACCAAATGTCTCTGGGAAGGCCATAAGCAGGTCATGAAGGCAGACCGCTCTCCCACTTGTGCTCCCTTGCATCTCGTATTCAAGGGCAGACTTGGAGATGGCATGTCACCATTATGGTAAGTAACCATTGATAGACTTGGCATTGACTGGTTTTTCCTTTGTTGCAGTGGATGATAGCTAAATATGCTCCCAGATTTAATGGCTTCCAGCAGCAAGACTCGCAGGAGCTCCTGGCTTTTCTTCTGGATGGTCTCCATGAGGATCTGAATAGAGTTCATGATAAACCATACGTAGAACTAAAAGACAGTGATGGTCGCCCAGATTGGGAAGTGGCGGCAGAGGTATGTGCCTGCTGAGCTACAGTTCTTAATGCCTCCAGTTCTTGGCTTTTTCTGCACCATTTTGGGATTGTTAGAGCTGCAGCTCTTTTTACCTGGAGGGTTTCCTCAAAGCATTAGTAAGTATCCAGATGGAATGTGCTGGTGGAACTAAACAGGACTTTGCTTCAGGGTCCTTGGGCAATTTCTGCAAGGAAATCTCCTTAACTGACTGGGAGAAAGTATGTGAAGATGGACCCCATGACAGCCAGCAAGAGGGTGCTGCAAGATCTGCTTGGGTGCATTTTGACATATTATTGAGATTACTGGCAAACCTCATAGGCAGGGTGTAAAGTGAAGGCCGAGATGGAGCCTGACTTAATCAAGCACTAAATGCAGTGGTGTAGCTAAGGCATCTGCTACCCAAGATCAAAGAAGATTTTATAGCCCTTCCATGACAAAATAAAATTTAAGTAAATGAAACGTTTTCCAGTGTAATCACTGTCATATAGATGGTAGATAGGTTTTATGCCTGTGACATTAGCAGGCGTAGCTGCAGGCATAAAACAGGCTTTATCTTTTTTTTTTACTATGGTGGGGTGGGCGGTGGTGCCTCCTGGAGTGTTGAACTCCACGCTAAGTCTTCTGGAGCGTGTGTTTGATCAGGACCATTCTGATGGCTTTGAATTCCTCTTTGCCTGACCTTCAATTGGGGCCAAGCCACATTTGCTTACTCATGAGTAAATGTGACCAGGTAGCTCAATTTGGCTGTCCATTTCCATAGGGAATACATTTGTCAGCTTGGGGCAGGGGGACTTCTCAAGTGTTCTTGGGAGCCTGCATTCATTGGATTGGGACCATTCTGGAGGCAATGCATTCCTCTCAGCCTGCCCTTTGGAATGGACTGAGGCACAGTTGCCTACTCGTATGTAAATGCACACTGTGGCTCAGTTTCACCCATAAGGCTCCATGCATTTTCCTTGGCAGCTTCTGAGCATGCTCAGAAGACTCTACAGCCAGTTAGAAGAAAGCAGCAGAGCTGCATGTGGAGTTAGGGGCTTAGAAACACAGTCGGAAGCACTTAGAATGGTTCATGGACCCTCCTCAGCCACAATAATAAATAAATGTTGGTATTTTGTTAATTGAGCAAGATATTGCATTTTATTAATTTATAAGCCCAATGTCAGTGTTTCACAATGTTGCATTTTTACCATTTCAGACCACCCCTACCAGTGATATAAAGCATGATGGTATTATTTGTACTTGCCAAGGTTTTCTCAATTTTGGCCACTTGTATCAATCTCAGCTTGTTGCCCCCCTAAAGCTTGTTGCCTGGTGCAGTTGCCCCCCTGCACTCCCCTTTGCTATACCACTGACTGAACTGTCAGTTGGCATTCAGCATATGCCCACCCTCAGAATTTGAAATCTGTTCCTGAGCATCCAGGGGATGTCTCCAGGGGAGATTTTACAAGCCTACTGCCTCAGAAGGGCAACCCTTCAGAGGGAATAGCTCACTTCTTTCAGCAGGCAAGTGCTGCTAGATTATATGCAGTCACAGGGAAGACAGCTCAAGGGTGATTGATAGCATGAGAGGGAGAGACTCGCACAGTTTTTCCCACCAGTAAGCCTCCAAATTGGAGAGAATGTGTGGTTGCAAATTCCTCATGCGTTGAAACTCGTGGATGTAACTTCTCATGGAAAAACTGCATGTGTGGTGAACAGTTAAAGTTGTTTCAGATCTGGGAGCACCGCACCTTGCTCATGTTGCTGTCTGTCCTTTGCTTCCAGAGGTTTCAGTTTCTTTCATTTACAGTCACATTTTCTGCAAGGATTTTATTCTCTATCCCTGACCCTTTTTTGTTTCAGGCCTGGGAAAATCACCTGCGGAGGAACCGCTCGATTGTGGTGGACTTGTTTCACGGGCAGCTGCGATCTCAAGTGAAATGCAAAACTTGTGGGCACATCAGTGTTCGTTTTGACCCTTTTAACTTTTTATCTTTGCCCCTTCCAATGGACAGTTACATGCATGTAGAAATTAATGGTGGGTAATAAGAGTAGTTCTGGGTCTCTTTTTTTTTCCCCCTTGGTGGCACTGGGAATGTTATTTCCTCTCCTTCCCCTCCCCCCACCCATCCAGTCCCTCTTTCCCTTTGGATCACATCAGTTAGACTGAACTGAACCAGGCAGGGCCAGTGCTGCTGTTTCAACGTTTTGTCCAACATCTGAAAAAATGTATGCCCTTTTGTCAATGATAAATAACAATTGTAAGGTGGCAAGGCTGAGAGAGAACTGTAAGAACTACAGAGACTATACTGGGCTTGATGGACCAATGTACTTCCAAGTATCCATATTAATATTTAGGAGAGGTCCATAGTTCATGGTAGAACACATGCTTTGGATGTAGAAGATCCCCAGTTCAATTCATGACAACCCTGTGTTCGATGGCTAGGAAAAATTTCTGACTGACCTTAGAGATTGGTGCAAGTTGTCATAGAGATAAGATTAGACGAGATAGACCCATGTGTTTATCCCTCTAGACAGGATATGCCAAGGCAGTTTGAAGACAAGGAACCTGACTTGTGCTGTTGCATTTTGGAAGAAAAAAGACATAACAGCTGTAGGTGTGCTTGGTTTGGTTAAAATCTAAGAAACGCTTTCCCTACAGTATCTGGAAGGAACACCTTCAGATTTTGTTTCACATTTGCTGCCATTCCCTGATGTGAAACCCAAATCAATAGAGCAAACTTTGAACAGTTGAATTCTGGATCTGGAGAAAACTGAGGACAGATCTGGAAAACCTCATGTTGGTTTTGTTTTGTGTGCTTTTACATGTACTTTTACAGCTAGAACAAGGAGTTCTTCCTCAGAGGAAGGCTGGAAAAAAATATCCAAGATCCTGGGCATTATTGGTGCATCAGGGACTCCCTGCCTTGGATAACCTCTTAGATATTAATAGACAAAGAGCCACCACTAGCTAATCTTGCAAAAATAAATCTAGTCCCATTTTGTTTAGCTGACTTTCTAAAGTGATTCTTGTTTTTCTTTTGCTCTTCAAGTAATAAAGTTAGATGGTACTACTCCTGTTCGATACGGACTGAGGCTGAATATGGATGAGAAATACATGGGCTTGAAAAAACAGCTGAGTGACCTTTGCGCCCTGAAGCCAGAGCAAATTCTCCTGGCAGAAGTACATAACTCAAATATAAAGGTAGTGATACTCTCGCTATTGTTATTTACAAATTGGGGAATTAAAAATCACTGGCTCCTTGAGACAAACTGGCATGTGAACAATGAGTTGGACTTTTATGTGCTGCAAATGTACAGGATCGTGTTGCATTCGGGGTTGTTGCCACCCTAATCATGTCAGAACTGAGCTTAGATTCCTGAGTTTGGTGCCAGTTCCTAGAGTTACAAACCTGTTAAAGGGCAGGGGGAAATAAAGAGGGGGGCCCGATACAAATTTAGAGGTTCTCTGCCTGCGCCTCAATGACAGAATAGCGATACCTCTTCTGCGCAGTCTAAGTGTGGGACTGTGGAGAGACGCAGCCAGGTGACTGAAAGTAGAATTGGTGGGCTCACCTACCTTACCTAAATAACTAGCCACATCACCATCCTCCATGACTTAACCATGCCAAATAGTCTAGTTAAAGTAGGATAGGTGAATCTATCAATGCCAATGAGCCATGATAGCAAGGTGGCACCTCCTGGACCAGAAGCTGTCTATCTTTGAATGCCAGCTGTGCTTGCCTTGGCAGCACATATACTAAAAATAGGAATACCGGTTGCTGGAGAGTAAGCACGGCATGCTATTGAGAATAAGAACATAAGAAAAGCCCTGCTGGATCAGGCCAAAGGCCCATCTAGTCCAGCTTCCTGTATCTCACAGTGGCCCACCAGATGCCTCAGGGAGCATACAAGACAACTAGATACTTGCATCCCGCTGCCACTCCCCTGCATCTGGCATTCTAAAGTAGCCTATTACCCTTGCACCACCCCCAAGGAAGACACCAGACTGAGGTTGGGGTTTAACTTTATTAAACACAAGTGTAAATCATGAAACCTACTGAATAGAAACCTACTGAACACCCATCCCTTCCTCTCCAGTCTGGGGTAGGCAAAAAAACTGCTATCCATGGCCAATTTGGATGACTCCAATTCTCCAATTTGGAGAATGGCTTCAGACAGTAAAGGAGGTGCTTTGATCCATTTTGTTTGGAATGATATCAAAGTCTTGACATAGAAGGAATGATATCAAAGATATCATGCAGCTCACTAAAAGGAAGATAGCAATAACTCTTCCATCTAAGAAAAAGTGTTTAACTGTATCTTTGACATTTTTTTGAAAGATGGTAGTGTAAAAAGTAGGAAAATGAAACATTCATCATATAACTAAGAGCTGAGGGCCTAACAATTGAGCTATTGGTGTTGTTCGTTCCAGGTCCAGGCAACCAGAGATTTTCAGTCTGGGATCAGATCTGGTTTACTGAGAGAGCTTCTCTGAACTGGTTTTTGGGGTTGAGTTCAAATTTGGTTTGACTATCTGCAAATCTTAAATGCCTACTGGCTTTTAGGGTGATTATAGGCTCCAGTTGATGCATATGAAATAGATGAAGATGTTGGAATGAAAAAGGATGACTCATCTTTCCTTTTCTGTTTTCAAAAGAACTTTCCTCAAGACAACCAGAAAGTCCGGCTCTTGGGGAATTGGTCATTGTGTGCATTTGAGATACCCATCCCTGGATCCCCCACGTCAGCTACTCCAAGTCCTGTACAAACAGGTAGGTGGAATGTTTGTTTTTGCCCATCTTCACCTGGCAAAATTCAGGTCTAAATATTGACAACAGCTGCTCAGCCATAGACTTTGTGCTGTATAATATACAGAAATGTCAGAGTTCTTCCTTCATAGAGAGTGGAGAAATGCAGAACTTCTTAATGGCTACAGAGAAATGCTCAGAGGTACGTGATCATTGCTAGCTGAACTCACCAAAGCTAGAGGAATGGTGGAACAAGGCTTTCTAGGTGGGAGTGTGTGTGGGCTGCACTTTTGGTCATGTGACTGAATACTTCCTCCAGTAAATAAGAATTCCCTCCACTGTAGCTAAACTGCACGTCTTTCTCCCTATGTTGGCTTTCTGTATGGACAGAATTTTGTATTTATATGGAGAAACATTCAATCACAGGATCCCCCCTTCTCAGTCTGAAGTGGTAAAGCCCGGGCACAGCTTTGTCACCTCAGTGAGAGTTAGGCTTAAGATTCCATGTGCTTTGAGGGGGAGTATTATTGTTCTGTGCAACTCCTGCCTTCTCCCCATGATTATCAAATCCAAATTAAATTGTGCAACTGAGAAATCGAACACATCTGCAGTGTTGTTGCAGGTTTTAGAATGGAACTTTTCTTATTGAAAAGTGTGGTTAACTCCATGTGAAATTTCATTGTGTTTAGAGGGGGAGGGGGGGACTATCACCACAAAGACAGGAGAGCGCACAGTTCTGATTTGGTATGGAATTAGTCTGATCTCTCTTACAGCACTTCCTAATGAGTGCCAGTTCTTGATAAATGAAAGACCATAATATGTATGGTCTTATGTGTACTTCTGTTTGAGTTTAGATTTCTGCAGTGGGCCATCTGCTAATGGGATAATCAGTGTGCTGATGAATGGCGACCTTCCCCGTCCACTAATCCCAAATGGGATGCCAAACACAGTGGTGCCATGCAGGATGGAAAATGGCTTCTCCAATGGCATGGTGAATGGTCACGTGACCTCGCCTTCAGACAGCCCTTTCATTGGTTACATCATTGCAGTTCATCGGAAAATGGTGAGTGGAGGGTGGTCAATGCCGGGTGCTGAAAGGACACTAAACTGGTGTGCATGACTGTGCCATTTTTAAACAGAGCTTTGTACATGTGTGGGGATAAGTGGTTGCTAGGAGGCCTGGTGGTTTGAAATTCGGACAACACTTCGCTTTTCCTGCTGATTCTGAAATGATTTTTTAAAGTTTAAAAAAGTTATGTTTGTAAACCCCTCTCGATGAAGAAAAATGTGTACATCATCTTTTGTTTTAAAAATAATTATTCAAAATATTTTTTAAATTATTTTAATACAGATGCGAACAGAAATGTACTTCCTTTCATCTCAGAAGAATCGGCCAAGCCTCTTTGGCATGCCGCTGATTGTTCCGTGCACCGTTCATACGCGGAAAAAAGATTTGTATGATGCGGTGTGGATCCAGGTTTCCCGACTTGCTAGTCCCCTCCCTCCTCAGGAAGCCAGCAACCATGCTCAGGACTGGTGAGTTGGGTGCTGTGGTGCCTCAGGCTGAAGGAGTGGTGGAGCCACAGAATTGTCTGGGCAACTTGAGGGAGTGAACCAAGCTGCACACTGAATGGGAAGAGCCACTTTGTAAGAACAGCTGCATTGGATCAGGCTAAAGGTCCGTCTAGTCCAGCTTCCTGTACCCCACAGTGTTCCCACCAAAAGCCTCAAGGAGCACACACGACAACAGGATACTTGCATCTTGCTGCCATTCCCCTGTGTCTGGCATTTACCCTATTTACCCTCACAACCCCCAGTGAAGACAACAGACTATGGCTTGGGTTTAGCTTTATTAGACACAAGTGACCAATTTTTAAATCCTGAAACCTGTCCTTCCCTCGCCAGTCTGGGGTAGGCAAAAAACTGCCATCTGTGGCCAATTCCGATGACAGAAAAGAATTCCTACCTGGCCCTCATGATGAGCACCCAGCTAATCTCAGTCTGGACCTTGGTGTAATGGATAGTGTTGGGCTTGGATCAGAGAGAGACAAATTCTAATCTGTATTCTGCCCTTACTTAGGTCTAGTCACATCCTCGCCATCTGATCTCTACCTCACAGGTTTGAATAAAATAGTGGCAACTCTCATATCGGTTACCAGGGGCTGCCAAATGTTGGCTTGGCTTACTAGCCAGCCATTTTTTCCACCATCCCCTTCTTTCCTTTCCATTAATCTTCAGGCATGCTGAGGTGGATGTTTTTCTCATATGTGCTAGTGTTTGGAGGATGGTGAAAAAACAGCAAGATTCTTCCCTGTTTTTAGAAAGCAGCAATTTTTAGTGTTTTTCTCATGGCATGCTGACCTCTGTTCCCTTCACCTCTTGTGATGTCACTTCCAGAAGAGACTCCTGGGTTCTTTGACTCTGTTTTTAGGGCAACTGCCTGTAGTAACAAATTGTGTGTTCCTCTTCCTCTGCCAGCAATTTGTCACTGCAGACAGTTGCCCTTAAACAGAGCTACAGAATCTAGAAGAGTCTTCCAGAAGTCACATCACAAGTGGAGAAGACAATAGAGGTAAGTGTGCCATAAGAAAAACACTGAAAAATTTCAGTAATTTTCAACCACTGTGCTCCAAACTCCTGCAGGACACCTGCAGACCTTTCGTGGCACACCAATATGCTGCGGCTTGGAATTTGCTGTTTTAAAGGGATTCCTGTTTCTTTGTTTCGCAAATTGTAGTGAAAATGAGACCTCCTAGAAAGGGGTTCTGTGTGGTTCTGAACGTCCTGCTTGTCAGATGACGGGCTCTTGCCCCTGCCTGGTGTCCTGGATTTATGGATGTCTGTGTATTGAACTTCTTGAACATTGTAGTAGCTTAGCAGATACAACCCCCCTCTGTCACCCCTCGTTGAGGCTTGAAATCTAGTGATAGAACCCTATTAGACTGTCCATCTCTCCGTCCGTTCAAATAGCAAATGCAGGGCTTTTTTCCATTTGCAGCCCAGCTGTTGAACGTCTTCACTAAGGAGACTCCCTTTGTTTTGCCCTTTCAAAATGTGTCACTTGTCTCCTGCTACTGGATTTAAGATTCTGTTTTGGTTTATTGTTGCTTTTATTTACCAATTGTAAATTGCTTTGGAAATTCTGTTGAAAAGCAGTTCAAATGTACGTAATCAAAGGAAACCATCAAGGATTTTGCTGATGATAAAAAATATTTTGGGTTTCCTTTAGTGATGACAGCATGGGGTATCAATATCCATTCACCCTTCGAGTGGTTCAGAAGGATGGCAACTCCTGTGCTTGGTGCCCGTGGTACAGGTAAATGGCTCTTTCTGGGGTCTCTGAGAAAATCCAGGCTGTTGAGGCACTGAGTTAAAGTGTTTCTGGGACTGGGATTGTGTGGTTTTGTAAAGTTCAGTACAAGTTCCAAACAGAATTCAGTCTCCCTCTTTCTCCTACCACTTTACTAGAGGCACTCCAAGTATTTTTGAAAAGTAGCAGTTCTATAAAAGAACCCCCTCAATATAGTCATATTGCTATACTGTAAACTCAGGATTTCAGAATGTTGCACATCTGCATGACATCTGCCACAATTCTAAATATTGTTTGCTGCTAATATGTAGTTACGTTCTGCTTGAAATGTCCAAATTAGCTTCCTACCTTCCTGGAAGAAGATGTACTTGTGGAACTTGGCTTGTTGTAGAGATTGATCTCAACCTCATCTCTTTTTCGTCTTCCTGGTTCCCTGTTTAAGGTTTTGCCGAGGCTGTAAAATAGACTGCACAGAAGAACGAGCTTCCATTGGGAATGCAAACATTGCTGTTGATTGGGATCCCACTGCACTTCATCTCCGCTACCAAACGTCACAGGAACGGGTAAAAAAAACCTGTGTATATAAATCCCAAGACACGCGTTGAGCAACACCAAAAAGCACTTGGTGAAGTTGTAGAAAACACCCAAGTGCAAACTTATACATGTACTTTCTGACCATATCCAGCCATTGCATTTATTAATAAATGAGTGATTTCCAATTGCTCTTCTCATTGATCAGTCTTTAGTGATGAGCAATTTTTCCTGGCCTGATCCACAGGAACATCACTGCTTGCTAGTGTTCCTTTCTTATCTGGTCATGTGTTCAGATCATCTGCCACACTGATATGAGATAGGTGGCTGTTTGGAGAGAACCTCTTCCTTGGAGGAGTGCCCAGGTTGTAGGATTTCTTCTCAGAGAGAGAGATCCACATTGCCCCTTATTCCTTCCAAGGAGCATTGCCCAAGGAAGGAGGCACATCTCTAGGATCCACATAGGTGCAGTAACATTGCATATTGCTGCAGAAACGACCAAGTATACAAATTCAGTGGTATGTGACTGAGTTGCTATTAGACAGCTGGAGAGAGAAGTTAAAGCAGAAAAACCGAAGGGAGTTCCAAAAGCTCCCTCTCTCATTCTGATGTTCCTCAGCAACCTCTTTCCCGTACTGCTTTTCACACTGCTGATAGCTGCTTGATGGCAACCCGGGTTCTCAGACATGTCATAATGTCTCACCAGCCCTTCAGTGATGCTTTTGCCAAATGTGGCAAGGTTCTCCTGGTATCAGATGATGTGGGGGATCTTGGGACAGTCCTTTCTGTTAATATTGACAGGATGACAGAAGCCTATTATATAGCGTGGATCACCAGGCCAGGAGTCATGGGGCTTCTGGAACGCCTCCGATTTGGACCCAAACCGGTACAAGGGTGGGAGGACTCAGATCACGACTCACTGTGCTTGGGCTTGTGACACAAACTTTCAGAAGTGCTGATGAGAGTACTGTCCACACTGAAACTGCTGTTGGAGAATTTAAGTAAAAGTTGCCATGTTAGGGTGCCCCAGCAGTCAATCGGGCTGAACATCCTGGCTGCCGTCACCAAAGAAATGTCTGAGAACAGATGAAAGAACGGCTAGGCGACATCATAATCTCTCATTTGGTTAATATTGGGAATACTGGGATTGTGTTGTGGCCATGGCTATGGGACCTTCTAAGGGCGCAATCCTATATTGTGCTGGATTAGCAAGGCTGGCCGACCTGTGCCAAATCCAACACAGTATAGGCGAGGCTGGAGCCTCCACACAGCAAGGGCACGTTCGCACCCTTACTGTAGGGGAGGTTCCAGCCTCCCCTATGGGTTCCTCAGATCTGCGCCTGCTAAACAGCCCATCTGTGCGGCCTCCCGGATGGGCTTAGAATTCGGCCTTATGGCTAAATCTGGAGCCCTCCCATGTCCTGCCCTCAACCACTCCCCCCCCCCACCGCCATCCATGTCCGTCTGGGCACAGAACCTCCCTTGTACCAGCCGGCTTCAGCTGACGCGAGGCAGGCCTGGTGCGGGCGCAACGGGACTGGTGCTGCCTGCAACACCGGTCCCATTGCTCGAGTGCCAACACGGGGGTGCCAATTGGCACCCCGTGTTGGCACAACGGCCGTCATGTTGATGCTATGATGTAGTGTCCATGCGACAGCAGAGGTAGGATTGCGCTGTAAATCTCCAGCAGAGAGCAAGCAAACAAGTGTTGATAGCCTTTTCACACTCTGTGCGCAGGTGTCAAGTGGCAGGGTGAGCATCTTCTTGCTCCTTGCCTTTCTGACAGCTGCTGCCAACAGAGCTTTGTTCCAATCCCCAGTATTCGGTGGTTGGCAGTAGCCTGCACTTGACACTGGGAGGCGCAGTTTTGTGTTACGGAGTGTTCTCTAGGTACTCATTTAATTCCCTTTTTAGCAGATTAATGTACCCTTAAACACCATGTATGCCTCAGAGCTGCTGCAAGTTATGAGAGGCATTAAGATCTTTCTCTAGATAAAAATTAAGAATTCTAAGCGTGGGTCAGTAGGAAATGACACTTTTTAAAGCTTCAGTTTGGAGAAGATGGTTAAAGTTCCAGATGTTCTTGCTTTTTCTTGTGCACCCGTTTAGATAGCAGAGGAGCACAGGAGCGTTGAGCAAAGCCGGCGTGCTCAGGCCGAGCCCATCAACCTGGACAGCTGTTTGCGGGCCTTCACCAATGAGGAGGAGCTGGGTGAAGACGAGATGTACTACTGCTCCAAGTGCAAAATGCACTGTCTGGCAACCAAGAAGCTGGACCTGTGGCGGCTTCCTCCTATCCTGGTGCGGTTTAAAGCTGTCCCTTACCCTCCTATAAACATTATAGCTCTTTGCAGGGCTTAGGAAATGCATCCAATCATATGAAGCTGCTTTTATACCATGTCAGGCAGTTGGTCCATTTACAGCTCTTGCCTACTCAGAAGCAAGCCCCATTGCTCCGTGGGGTTTTCTCCCTGGAAAGTGAGTTCAGGATTGCAATCCCTAGTTCAGTGATGTCTGCTTGACAGTCAGTGGCTCTCTGGGTCTCAGGCCGAGGGTTCAGCACTTCTTGCCTGATTCTTTTAAACTGGAGGTGCCACAGGTGAGATCTGGAGCCTTTTGCAGGCAACGCTTGTACTCTACCATTCAGCTGTGGATAGTGGAGATTGGTGAACCAGCCTGTTGGTGACAAGGGGTGTCATGTAAAGGAACAATTGTAGTCTTCTAGTACCATCTGCACTTAGAGCATGTGCTCTGCTTCTCAGCTATGACAAATGAAGCTGCCTTATCCTGTCCGAGCTGTGATCCATGTAGCCTCAGGTTTGCTGCTTGGACTGGTAGTGTTTCAGACAGATGTTCCTTTCCTAGCCTTGCTTCTTGAGATCTCCTCTCCTGGTGATGTCTGGGATTGAACCTATGACACTCCTGTGCACACAGAACAGGTGCTCTGACCCTGAGCTATGGGCCTGTCCTGTAGTGGGAGACTGGGACCTGCACAGAGGGATATGGTGGTCAGCACTCTTCTGATTCTCGATTGCCTCAACCAGTGTCTCCACCCTTCTTTTACACTGCGTCTCTTTGCTTACTCACGCTTCTGATATTTTGCAAGTATGAATGAGATAAGATGAACTGGCATGATCTTGTAGAGTTTTTAGGTCTTGTTTAAACTGCCAGTTTGGCCTTAGTAGCCAAGCTCTCTATCCCTGTCTGTAAAAAGCAATGAATGAAACACATTATGCAGCGTTTTTAAGAAAGAAAAAATAATAACCAGTTTTCCTTTTTCACGTATCTCACCCTAGATAATCCACTTGAAACGCTTCCAGTTTGTCAATGGTCGCTGGATAAAATCCCAGAAAATTGTCAAGTTCCCCCGGGAGACTTTTGACCCGAGTGCCTTTCTGGTGCCAAGAGATCCCAGCTTCTGGCCACAGAGCCAGGTGGACGACCTTTCTGAACCGCAGAGTCTACAAGAAGAGTGTAGGAGGACGGAGACGCCCAATGCGAGTGTGGCTGGGGAGGGCGATGTGCTGACCAGGAGTCCCTCCTCACTCAGTGTTTCTACTGTCTTAAATAATATTAAAGGTAGGAGAAGATCAGTGTTGGCACCAGCTTAGAGGAGGCGGGGGCGGCGGCTTTTCTTTAAATGTGCACACTTAAGCCACCCCACCACCTTCTGCCCAGAGGTTCAGACAGAGGAGAGCTCTCCTTACTTGTGCTGTGGCTGCAACCATTGCATGAAGGAGGACTGTCCTCCACCCACTGCCTGCTTCTGGGCAGGAGACAGAAGGGGAGTTTTCTTTCATGTTTTTGCAGTCAAGCCAGCAGGTCTGCACTGCATCCTAAAGCAGATTAGGAGCAGCTGCAGCTCACAGCAGGGCAAGTCCCAGCTGGGCTGATGGGAATCCTCTAATCTGCACCTGCTGTTTAGCAGGTGCAAGACTGAGCGCTCTGCTGAGACCTGGGGGTGGGGTGGGTGGTGGCGGCGGCGGCAGCGTTGTATCTGGCAGAACTGCCAGATCCTGGCTCCTCCCCCCTGCCCAGGCCATCCCACTCATAGGAACAGACTCCCTCCACCCCGCCCAGAAATGGCCCCACGCTGGCTGAACTTGGGACCTATGTTTCTGCCAGTGGTGCTGGGCCAACTGTGCTCCCTGTGTTAGCCCAGTGATTCTCGTGCTGGCTTAAACGTGCTTCATGACAGCACTGGGCCGAACACAAGTGGCTTGCATTGGCCCAAGGCGGGGTTGGATGGCGCTGTCAATCCCACAACAAACCCAGGTTGCAACAGCACCTTCTTGCCAGTCCGTTTGATAGAGCAGAAAGCAGTCAGTGGGGTGTGGCAAGGAGTAATTGCTGGTGCTTTCTGTCTCATGCCCTTGCAGGTGGGCAGGCCTGTGCCCTTGGCAGCAGTGCTTTCCATGTCGAAAGTGCTGTGTTTGTAGTAGCCTTGCTTACCACGTAGATGTGCCTGCCTTCCTCTCTTCCTCCCTCATTCCTGTCTGGGTGTGCTGGCAAAGAGTTTGTGGTAGCTGGAATCTTGTCTTTGCCAGATTTCACTTTGGGTGCACTCTTAGCCTGTTTTGCCTCTGGCGGGAATGCCCTGCTCAGGGAGGTCTTCCAAGGAGCATCCTTCTCCTCCTTTGCGACCCTGCAGTGGTCTGTGGTGCTCTCTTGATTCAGAGCTTTGTAGAGCTTTTTGGGGGAAAATGTGCTTGATGTTCGCTTGTCTTCCTGAGGCTTTTGCACTCTTTCCGTTTTCAGCGTCGCCCTTACCTGGGAGGAAGTGCACCTCCGGCTGCCCATCAAGCAAAAATGTGAGCCCAACCAGTAGTCCCAGGACTTTGGGCAGGGGTAAGGGGCGGCTGCGGCTCCCTCAGCTCTGTAAAAACAAACTATCAAGTAGCAAAGAGAACTTGGATGCCAACCGGGAGAGCAGTACCGACCCGGATCCCAAGGTCACTCCGGACCAAGGAGACTGTTTCAGCCGCGGACATACTTTGGGGGGGAGCCAGGGTGAACTGTGCACCACACAGGATGAGGGGACTCTGGCCAGTGGCTACCTTTGCAAGCAGAATTGTCACAGCAGCGGCAGCCTCACCAGTCAGCTCGAAACCCACAACGGGGATGAGGAGATGATGGATGACCAAAGAGGCGAAGTCTGTGTGAATCCCATCTACAACCTATATGCAATTTCGGTAGGTGTGTCCACACAAATCATGCTCGGGTGGAAATGATGGCAGCCCCCACCCCTGCAAAAGCTGGGATTTTGTAGCCTGGTGAAAGGGAGTCTTCCACTGGGTGGAAACAGTTTGGAGTAGAATACACATACCAAAAAGGGACAGCACTACAGGGCAGGAAAGCAATGGAATCCAGTTGTGTACGTTCACGTTTTTCTCATAGCAGGTAATAGAATGGAGGTAGCTGCCTTCTGCTGAGTCGGTCTTTGGTCCCTCTAGCTCAGTGGTTTCTACACAGACTAACAGCAGCTCTGCAAGATTTCAGGAAGGGGCCTTTCCCATTGCTACCTGGAGATGCTGCCGGGATTGAACTTGGAACCTTTGACATGCAAAGCAGGTGCTTTGCCACTAGCTGTGGCCCTAGTGATGACAGCATCAAACTGTGGTCCAGGTTTAAATTCCCACTCAGCTATGAAGCTCACTAGGGACCCAATCCTATCCCACTTCCAGTGTCGATGCAAAACCAATGTTTCCTCACTTTGTGGAGGCTTCAATGACTGCCCCACCACCAATACAAGGTACAGCACACATCCTGTTGGCATGGCTGCATCAGTGCTGGATAGGACTGGGGCCTAGATGACCTTGAGCCAGCCTTCCCTCACTACATAGGGTAGTTGTGTGAGAATAGAAAGGAGTTGAATCATGTGTGCCATTCTGGTATGCCATCGAGGAAGAGTGCAACTAAACATAATTGGGGGGGGGCTGTTTTTAAAAACAATCCAAAAGAGGGGGGGCTTGGAAGACCTTTGGGAATAGCCAAGGTGCAATGTGGTAAATTGTATCATGCATAGAACAGAATAACAATATGAGTTTTAAAATTGGGTGGATTCAGTGAGGTGAGTCAAAGGCAGGCAGTGGTTGGGCTAAACTCACCTTTGGGGCTGATGACAAAGACATGCCTTTTTCTTCCAGTGCCATTCAGGAATTATGGGCGGAGGCCATTATGTCACTTATGCCAAAAACCCAAACAACAAGTGGTACTGTTACAACGACAGCAGCTGTAAGGTAACTGCTTTGTTCTGCAAAGAGTGAAGGGCAGTTATGATTAACCTTGCGTATAAGAGGCAGTTTCCACCCTGAGCGCATACTGTAAACCAAAGAAGCTCATCTGTCTGGAACGCTTTGATTCTAATACAATGGATGCTGTGGGTGTAGTGTAGCAATGTCCTCTTCTGGGCCAGGGGCAAGTTGTTTCCAGGTGCCATTCAGCTGATGGGGTCTGTGAGTCTTGGTGTTTCCCTAGTTTTTACAACTCCCTTGCAGAAGCTGGGGGCATGGAGGCAGCCTGAGAACTTTTGGTGCATGAGGTGGGAAATCACATGGTGTGCCCCTCCCCACCCCCAGTAATAAATACTCAGGAAAATTATACAGGAATAAGGTATAGGTCTTTTTAGCCCTCCTTTAATGTTATGGCATAGGCCTTGTTCAGCTGGACTCTCTCCACCTGACCCTCCCAGGAGGGTCAGACCTGGAAGAGCTTTTTATGGGAAGGTCCACATAAACTCCCACTTTTCTACACTAAGGTAGAGTGGGGGTAGGGATGGGGACCAAAGGGAAGCCCATGTTTGTTACGTGGTAAGAGTGCAGAAGCTTAGTGGCTACCAGCTGCATATGGTAGAAGGAAGTATTACCAAATCACCCAGAGTAATTTCTCAAACAGCTCAGATAGTACATGCAAGTCCACAGAGTGAATGCCCTCTTGATATTAAACTTGGGACACCTAAGCAGATCTTCCCAAAGTATCTTTCCTGCACCAGTCACACAGGTGCATCTTTCATGGCATTGTGAGCATCCCCTTCAAATCTCCTTGGTCCACGCTGTTCCCACGAAGATCAGGCAGAAGTGAATGCAAGTTGGCTTTGGAGGCGTAATCTTGGCTAATCTAGGCTAACAGTATTTCGCTGTGTCAATTTTGCAGTGCCCCCAAGGATCTGTCTTGGGGCTTTTCAGCTTGTTCATAAATGACCTGGAGACAGGCATTATCGATGAGGTGGCCAAGTTTGCAGATGACACAAAACTTTTCTGGGTGGTGAAAACCAGAAGGGATTATGAAGAGCTCCAGAGGGATCTCTCCAAACTGGGGGAATGGGCAGCAAAATGGCAGCTGTGTTTCAATGTAGGCAAGTGTAAAGTGATGCACATTGGGGCAAAAAATCAAAACTTCACTTATAGGCTAATGGGTTCTGAGGTGCCTGTGACAGCTCAGATCTTGGGGTGCTGGTGGACGACTTGATGAAAGTGTTGACCCTCTGTGTGGCAGCAGTGAAGAAGGCCAATTCCAATGTTTGGGGTAATTAAAAAAAGGGTTGAGAATAAAACGGCCAACATTATTACATCATTGTACAAATCGATAAGGCCACATCTGGAGTATTGTGTACAGTTCTGGTTACCACATCTCAAAAAGGACATAGTGGAGCTGGAAAAGGTGCAGAAGAGAACAATGAGAATGATTACTGGGCTGGGGCACCTCCCTTATGAAGAAAGACTGCAGTGTTTGGGGCTCTTCAGTCTAGAAAAAAGGTGCCTGAGGGGGGGATATGATTGAGACATACAAAATTATGCATGGGAGGGATAGAGTGGATAGAGGGATGTTCTTTTCCCTCTCACAACATAAGAACCAGGGGACATCCACTAAAATTGAGTGTTGGGAGATTTAGAATGGATAAAGGGAAATACGTTTTTTTACCCAGTAGATAATTAATCCATGGAACTTCTTGCCACAGGAGGTGGTGATGGCATCTGGCCTAGGTGCCTTTAAAAGGGGACTGGACAGATTTCTGGAGGAAAAGTCCATCTTGGGCTATAGGCCACGATGGGTTGTGCAGCCTCCTTGTATTAGAAGTAGGCTACTTCAGAATGCCAGATGCAGGGGAGTGGCAGCGGAATAAAGAGTCTGTTGTCCTACGTTGCTCCTTCAGGCATCTGGTGGGCCACTGTGAGATGTAGGAAGCGGGACTAGATGGGTCTTTGGCCTGATCCAGCAGGGCTCTTCAGTTATTTACATCAGTTATTTAAAAGTGGAGGCTTGAACAAATAAACATCCTTCCTTTCTCCTCCAGGAATTGCACCCGGATGAAATTGACACAGACTCTGCCTACATCCTTTTCTATGAGCAGCAGGGGGTGGACTATGCACAATTTCTGCCAAAGACAGATGGCAAGAACATGGCGGACACGAGCAGCATGGATGAGGACTTTGAGTCGGACTACAAGAAGTACTGCGTCCTGCAGTGAGCGAGCCGAGCGTCTGCGGGACCATTTCAAGGGCGTTGCCTCAAAACGCACCTCTGTTCGGCAAAAGGCACTTTGAGCCCAGTAGAAGAGCTAGACAATGTTTTTATTTTATTTTTTACTTTCCTCTTGTGATCTGGAAGCACAACTAGAAGACACAAAAATAAAAAAGAACCCCTAATTAAATTGCCGTTGACATCCCGAGATAGCATTGTTTCTGTTCGGATTTCTCACTGCATGCCCCAAACCCATTGATTGGATTTATTTCTTTTTGTTTTTGGCCTTTAAACTGGTTTGGTGTAAGCAAATTAGGGCCAAGAAAATTGACACTTTTAAATAATCCAAATAAGACCTGACCCAGAATAGTAATCATATAAAGTTTTTTTGGTTTTTTAATACAAATTACTATTTGGGAAAGGGAAAATAAATAACCTTTTCAGGCTCTCTTCAGCTTCAAGATGATTAACTTGTAGTGTTGTCTGTAGACAACATGAAATTCTACCTCCTTTTCTGAATTTTTATTCCATTTTAGTGGTGAGAATGGCAAAGTGGATATATGTACTGTGCACATACATCATGGTTAGGGAAGTTCTTGCAATGTTTCAACCCCTTTGACTGCTCCCTCCATATTTGCATCTCTTGGTGAATGTTGGCTGCCTCTTTATCGTCTTGAGAAACAGTGTAGCTTTTTTGACCTCTGTCTGTGGCAGCGTTTTGGCATATTTTCTGTACACTGTGCGTTTGGAATGGCTTGAAGGACCGTCCCTCCTTAAGTGTTTCAGAGGCCATAGTGGGAGTGGGCTGAGAGACTGTCTGCATTTGCCCCCTGCATAAAGGGGATCCTCTGTTGTCCAACAGGAGCTGGGGTATCCCCATGGTTTCAGTGTTGGGAATGTGTCCCTAAACCCTTCCCGGCACCTAAGTGAGAGGTTCAGCCTGGCTCATGGGAGGCCTTTATGTGGTGCCAGCGCATATTCTTCTCCTCCCCCCCCCACCCCTGGCAGAAAATAAAAATTGTACATAGCACAGAAGCTGATTCCTAGATCTCATGGCTGGTGCAAAATAATTACTGGCATTCTTGTGACTATGGTTATGAGATTGACAGTAGGACACAGGATTGCATGCTACCACCTCCACTAAGCCCCTCCTCTAAATGAAACCATCTTCAAATCTGAGTTGCCGGGGCGGGGGCAGGGCGGGAGAGACCTGGTTAGCAGTAGCACCAGTATAATATTGAACCATGGTTAAGATGAAATTTTCCCAGGAGTGGGGGCAGTGAGCAGCATGAGATCTTGCATTACATCAACACCAGCCCTTAGAAAGAGAAAATTACCCCCATTGATGACCAGTGTGCATGTTATGTTTTTGTTTAAATTGCACTTTAAGAAAAGGGAGTGGGTGACTATAGCTCATGCATAACTGTCACTCATTTTGGAATGAATGAGGGAGTCTCATTTCCAGCTCCAATTTAAAGGACAATCTGTGTCTGTGGGTAGCTGTGATAACACTCAAAAAGTTTGATCAAAAAAGGAGTTGGCCATTGTTGTGGTTTAGAAAAAAAATTGTGTTTCTTACTGTAATAAGGTAGGCATTGATTTGCAACGAAAATCAAATTATCAGCCTATATCCACAGATTTGATTGCCATCCAGTAAATTTGTGACCAGTTCCCGCAGAACATTGGTTTTCCTGAGAGCCCTTTTGGAAGAGCATATGCACAAGAGATAGTATTAAAATTTCCATTTGTCTAGAAAGATCTGCAAAGAAAATATTTCTGTTAGTTTGTGCCCTGGGATCTTCCTTGAAAATCCTTATGGGCAACCAGATTGTGAATTACGGATTCCCAGATTAGTTCATTCTAGATGCACTCGTTCTTCCAAAGCAGCTTCTCAAATATGATTGCTCTTGAGCAAGTAGTTATGGTAGGCTTGCCCATCTTTTATTTTGGAGAGTTATCTGAATGAACATGATACGGCAAAATTGAGCCTTTATTTTGAAAACTGGAACAAGGGACTAGTTCTCACTGAATTGATCAGACTTTGCCTGGACTGGACTGATCCAGATTGCAAGGGGGGGGGCTCATATAGTTGAATGACTCCTGCATACAAATCTTTGCGCATAGAAACCAAACGTGTCAAAGGAAAGGCCTACTTAAAACTCTTATTTTTCTGTGCACAGGGATCAATTTTTAGTGGAGGCGTATACAGTCATGTGAAAATCCATTTGCAGTCTGAAGTGGTCCAATTCAGTGATCAAAGTTGACCACCTCCATAAGAACACTTGGCCAAAGTTACATTATTTAACTAGTTCTCAATGTGGCATTTTTTCCCTGTCCAGCAAAAATGCATATAGCTTATCTGAATGGGGGAAGATGTTTTGTTCTCTGGTCACTTATTTGACGGAGCTTCAGAGTTTAGATTTTTATAAATTGAATATTTTTTAACCTATGCCATTTTCTGGTTCATTAATGCAATGCTCTCAGTTGTGGTTCCTCAGCTCATTTGCTAGAGCTGAAACACTGCTGTGATGAAACTGGACCTTTGCAGGCATGAGTATTTATGGAAAATGGCTTTTAGGCAGTGCTTCAGTAGCTTTACAAAAAACAAACAAAAAACCCCTGCAAGTCTGCCAGGTTAAGGCCCAGCTCAGACATTTGAGAGTCTGTCGCTTCAAGTCATGCGGTGAAGGGCCAGTTATGCACCCATCTTGCCACCACACATGCAACATGAGACCCTGACACTTCATTCTGGGGCCATTTGTGCAGTGGTACAATGCTTGCCCCATGTGGTGCCTTGTGCATCCAAGTTTTGGTATAAAACTGCAGAGTCAGATGTTGTGTGTGGTGTGGTGATGGACTGAGGCACACATTCTTTGTGAGTTGTAGCAGTGGACCAGCATCTGACCCTAGCCCTTAGAAATGGCATCATGTCCATTCCTTTCAGTAATTCCACCAGGCCCTAAAGCAGTCGGGGATCTTGCATCTCCAAATTGGAGACTGCTGCGTAATGAAAAGGCTGTCCCCGGCTCAAACAGAGCTTACTGTTCTGCTGGAGAGCCTCTCTACCTCCAATCACCCCCAAACTTGTTGGCCAGCTGAGTCTGCATGGAAATCTAGCCACAAAGACTCCTAGAGCGACACAAGGTGGAAGCAACTTGCTGGTAACTTGTTTAAGGTCGATTGTAGGCAGTGCAGAGAAGCTCCCCCGTGGAATGGTAAGCTCGGTTCACATGGGGAAGGGGTTTAATCAGGCACGAGATCCAGCCCATGGGCCGTGGTTTGGAAGTGCCTGTTTTAAAGGGTGCCATGCCTCAAGTCGGGAACTTCCAATCCAAATGTTTAGCTTTTCCAGAGAGATTCTGCGTACTGAGCACTTGACATTTAACCTCATGAATGTGGCTTGGGTGGGAGCAGATTATGCCCACAATGCATTGCTTCCAAGTCTCTCTCTTTTCCCTGTGATGGTAAACTTGGAAAAAAGCAGGTCTTAAAGAATTCAGGACCATTTTGAGACTCCCTCTGCCCCTTGCAAGCACCCCCCCCCAAAGATTCAAATTTAATTTCCTTTCAAAAGGAAAACCTTTTTGTTTTTGGTTTGTTTCAGCAGGTAAACATAATCTACTATATTGTCATTTTAATCTGTCATGCTTTTGTTACATTGGTTGTAATTAAAAGATTTTTAAATTAAATTAATTCCTAAATTTAACAGGAACATTTATTAACTTAACTGTTAACCACATTCACTTTGTAAATTATTGTATAAAACTTATTGACAATGCACTGAATTTAGAAAGACTGTGTACAGAAGTACTATGTAAATAATAAAAAAAGTATTAATGTATTGGGATATGAACTGTATAAAACAAGAAAAAAAGTTCAAGTAACTGTATATTGAGTGAACCTGTTTATCTGTATCTATATTATCCAAATTAAATAGTGTGAATGCAAAGGCTGTGTGATGCCCTTGTAGCTGGTAGGAAAACTCTTCCTGGAAGTTTTTATGAAAGTTTGAGCAAGTCAATATACTGTAATGCATTTTGATAGCAAAATGCCAAAGGTAAGGTGATTTCAATCCTTGCTCCTGAGTTACAGATGTTCAAGTATTTGTTTGACCACCATAGTCTTTGGCTGCTTACATTTGAATTAAATTGTTTTCAACCTCAGGGATGAGAGCCACATGTAGATTCTCTGCCCTACAGAAAACGAATAGCTTTCCATAGCCTGTGCCTGATGCCTATTCTAGAGGGCCAGTGACCCCTCCAGTGATGGTAGCAGGGCAACCCAGTCCCTTCCACTCACACACCCAGGCCAAATCCAGGGGCAGAGTACAATTCTGAAGACAAGTGGTCAGGGCTGCACCTGCCATTCAGTGTGAAATCCATGTTCAGCCCTGCAAGTTGTAAAAAAAAAAAAAAAAAAAGTAATTCCCCCCCCTCCCAGGAAATACAGGTATGATGGACCCCTCCGTGGATACCTGAAACCACAGATATTGGGGATGCCTTTTTAAAGACAGGGGAATATCAGTGGTTTTGCTGCAACAAGGTAAAATTGTTTACTGTTCCCTTAGCTTTTTAATAGGCATCCCAATATCCATAGTATCCGTGGATAACTGAAACCGTGGATACTGTATCTGTGGACACCAGGGCACGCCTGTAATATAAAAGTGCAATGCACCTATTAATCCAACAGTGGATGATACTCAATTCATCAAGGAATTACCTGTCAAAGCTGACTGTATTTCTTTCCTTTAGTTCAGTGATCTTCAACCCAGTCCTCGGGTGCGGGGTTGTGGCAACCTATGGGACTGAAAAAGGTTGAAGAACACTAGAGCACCACCAGGTAAAGGGGTTAGCTTTTGTCAACACTCAAAGTGCTATACAATAAAATTGCAAAATCATATAATAAAACTATTAAATAAAGCCAATTAAAACATTAAATAGCATTATCCATTGGGGCTGAGGGTTTCTTCAGGAGAGGGCAAACCACTGCCACCTTTAAGGTGTTGGAGAGCAGCATTAACTAGCCTCCCTACCCCTTCAGCCAACCTGCCTTGGGCAGATTGTCATAACCACGCTGGGCAAGGATCAAGAGGAGAAGCAGCAGGACTCACACTCCAGAGAAAGTTCTCTGCCTCCTCAGGCCATATACACTGAACATTATATATATAAAAATGGATGTGGGTGAGTATGTATGTGGATATGTATGCGTGTGGGTGTGTATGTTCACCATAGGCTCCCCCACGGCTTGACCGATTGCCACGAAACTTGGCACACACGTACCTTGTGGCCTCGCAACAAACAGTGCGGGGGTCAGACCCCCCTACAGCCCCCCGTTTTTTGGGGAGGGGGGCTAGAACGTCCAGACCAAGGGGATTGTATTGGACTAGAGGTCTGCTGCCACCCTGTGGTCACACACGATTCTGCAGGTCCTGTGCTAAGCTGATACACTCAGAAATGAAAGTGAAACTGATTCCTAGCCCCTGAGTTCCCCAAGCTGGAAAGAGCAGCTTCCACACAATTCCAGCACCCAGCCGGATGTGAGAGGGAGATACCTATGCAGAGCTCACTGGCCAGCTGTTCCTGTTTCTCATACTTCACTGCTATCCTACCACAAGAGCTGCAGACATTGTTCAGTAAGTGGCACAGGTCCATTTCGCTCTCTTAGTGGATTATGTGCCTGCTTCCTACTTACTTTCACAGTGATAGTGTGCCTTTTGGGCCCAGGGTCATCAATATTGGAGGGGGGCCCTAATTCATTCCTTCTCCTACTAGAACCTAGGGATACACTGACCCCCGGGCAACGCCGGGTCACAAACAGCTAGTCCCAAATAACTAGAAAGTTGCCCAAGTGACGTCTGTAAACTCTGTCAAAGTGTGGAGTCCAATGTTTTGCAAAAGCATCACAGCAGGCATTGGGAGAGTCTGCCTGATCCTCCTACCGCGTTGTGTATTTTACTGCAGCAACCATCTGCGCCACTGGATGGCAGCATTGCCTTCCGACGTAGGGCAGGAGAGAAATCTGTTATACAGACATCTGGAATTCAATCCATGCCCTGTCCTGCGGAAAAGATGTCAGGTAGCCGGACTGGAAAAAATCCCGGGAGAGCCACTGCTAGTATAATGCTGTGCTAGCTGGACCCCAAAGGTCTGACTCTGTACAGGGCAGCTTCCTCTTTGACATTTTGATATGAGCAGGATGAGAAATTCCTTCAAAACGTTCATAAATGCCCCCTTCAACTCATCACAAATATTACCTTTGGCCTTTCTGTTGGCTGCAGTGTATTTTCTGCAATTTCCTCCTCCTCTGGAGATCGGTTGGGTGCTTTCAATGTTTCTTATGCATGTCAGGCAAAAACCTGTCTTCCCTTTAGTCTAATCAGAGTTCCTGAAATAGTTTGCATGCTTTTAATTGCAGAGTACTGCCCTTGTTCTGCTGCCTTTGGGGTACAGTGTCTGATTTCTCATTTTTTTATGAGACATATTATTAACTGCATTGGATGCCACTAGTGAGAGTTGATTTATTTTAACGTAATTGCCATTATGCCATCTGGTTCACACTGTTCCTTGTTACCAGTTGGCCTAAAACCTTTTGAGTTCCACATGCACATGCATATTCCTACTGTATCTTGTATCTTGCTTCATCTCAGGAATGTATAAAAGACATAGAGGCTGCAGCTCAACAATAGGCACCTGTTTTGCATGCAGAGGTTTCAATCTCTGATAGCATCTTCAGGTAAGGCTGGGAAAGGACCACCTCTGACATGCTGCCAGTCCAGGTTGGTTGTACTGGGCTAGAGGGGCTAGAATCTGACTCAGCATGGCAGGTTCATCTGCTAAGATGCTCGTGAGAAGAATGACAAAGGGGTATGTACTGTATATTCTGAAAAGTGCAAGGGCAGGAATGAGCAGAACAATATCCTGTTATCAATCCATGCTGGAAGGAATTGAAATCACAGTTCCTTTTCTCCAGGCATCTGTGGCGTTGCCAAGGGGATGGCATAGCTAAGGGGATGGGGGTACATTGTCCCAGGAACCATGCCTTGGGGGTGCCAACCTGTGCCCCTGACTGCAGATCCTGAGGCAGGTGAACACTCAGAGGCTCCCCTTAGAAGGCCGCCTGGAGACCTCAGAAAAGCACTTCCGGTTTTTGGCGAAAATCTCCTCCTGGCCTTAGAGCAGGGGTAGGCAACCATCCGGATGTACATGAGCTACTTAACAAAATGACTAACCGGCAAAGAGCTACTGTGATTTCCCCACCCCCATATTTAACTAGAAAAAAAATTGCCAGAAAAAGGCAGCAGGGTAGGGGATCCTTCCAAGAAGCAACACACACAGCAGCAGATCATTAATAAATACAGCCCTCACAGTCCTGGTTTCTCTCTCCCCCCCCCATAAACTGTAAAAAAAAAATTGCCAGAGCAAAGGAGCAGGGCAGGTCACCAGGGTGTGCTTTGGAAGGTGGGAGGATTTCTAAGGAAGTCCCCCACCTATAACTCTGGGGAGGAGAGGGAGCCGGGTAGTCTTTCACTACCCTTCCTTTCCCTCTGCACTTTGCCTGCTCCGCCTCTCACCGTGATGGAGAAGCCATCTCTCCCGCTGCCCCATCTGGCCTCAGTCACCAGTCCTGCTTTGAGCAGCCACCTCCCGAGAGCCCATGCCGGCCAAGAGCTCGTGAGCTCCAGGGTGGAAAAGGCAGGACTGGCTGGCTCGGTGCTCTGGCCCCATCTTTTCTGGCGGCTCTGTGGTGGCAACTGCTGCTCTGAGCTACAAAGGGCCACAAGCTGCTGTTGAGCCCCACATTGCCTGCCCCGTCTTAGAGAGAGGAGGGGGCAGCTGCAGAGGAAAAGCTCCACAAAAGGGAGCACAAACTAGCAGAGGTGTAACTAGACAAAAAAGCACCTGGGGCAAGGAAGTATATGAGGCATCCCAGGGCAAAGGGAGGGGCCCCCACACAACCCGGAAGAGGCAGCAGGGACCTTAGAAAACTGCCTGGAGAGTACTTAACATTCAGCGATTTTGCTGTGCAACAATAGGGGAAGCTGTCTGGGGCTTTTTTCTTTTTAACATTGTTAAAATTGATCCGCAGGAAAATTGCACCCCCCTTGGTGCAGCGCCCTGGGGCAGGTTCCTCTCTGGCTCCACCCTTGTTATGTCTCTGAAAAACAGCAAGCAGCTGGTGTTATGGGCAGTGGGATTAAGCATGCTATTCCTCCTACAAGACTTCTTGAATAAACTGGTGCACAGCAAGGAAGCAGGGGCTGCATCTGCTGTGCGAGCATTGCATGGCAAGTCATGTTGTTGAAAATGACAGTGAGAGCGAGAGAGATGTCAAAACATCCTCTCCGTTCATGCCTGGAGCTCCAAGGAGTGAGCCCTGCACGCAGTAGATAAGGAGCAATAGTGGGTCACATGGTGTGGTGCTTCTGCCATCAGAGCAGTGGAAGTGGACTGCTCCCTAATCAACCCTGCTTAGAAAAAAAGGAACGATTGTTGCATGGCAGGATTGTAGCTTGAGCTGTGGCAGTGAACATAGTCTTCTGTTCGACAGGTTCATGCTCTAGTCCCCACAGGGCTTATATTTGCATACTTGTCGCTCAAGGGTAGGTCATTTGTGCAGGCCAACATGGGAGCGTTCAGGAGCCTCCCTGGGACAAGGGCATGTTTGCGCCCTTGCGCCAGGGGAGGCTCCAGCTTCTCCTATGGGCTCCTCGGATCTGCAGCTGCTGTATAGCAGGCACAGAGCTGAGGAAGCCGTGCAGCCTGGGGATGGGGGCTTGGTTGCAGCCTAATGGCTGCATCCCACCCCACCCTCTCCCCGGGCCAGCACGCCTCCCGGCCTGCCCACCCCCACCCAGTTCCTCCCTCCCTCAGCCCAGAACTGCTCTTGGCACCAGCCAAGTTTGGCTGGCTCACAAGCGGCACAATGCAGCCATTGGTCTGCGCCATTGGGCCGATACTGCTGCTAGCGTTAGCACAACGGCACGAGTGCCGACACAAGGGTGCCAGTTGGCGCCCTCGAGTCGGCGCTAGTGCCATTAGGCCGACAGAAGCAGCTAGCATTGGCCCAATAGCACATGCAAGGCTTTCTGCTTGCTGTGAACATGCTCTAACCTGAAACATGATTGATTGATGCGGCAGAAACAAAACTGTGAACGTTCTGTAACGATTGAGAAACAGCGTACAAATATTGATTTCTGTAAAGAATTACATACAAAATAGGTAATTCGCTCCCTCTTGAATGTACACTGTGTTAACCCTGCTTGTGTGTGTTAGTGCAAAAAAAAAAAAAAGGGCCTTAGAACAATTTAGATGGGGAGGTGTTATTTGCAGTTTTTGACTTGCATTTTTCTAGTTTCAATTTACATTTGTAATCATTGGAGAGGACCATGAGTCCTGTTACAAACTAGATCAGACTCTTTTACCCACCACTTCTGTGTCTCCAAAATGCAGCCTCCCTCTTCAAAGCATCGCCTGCTTGAAAGCACAACACGGCTGCCTTATCCATTTTGTTCCAACGTTGTGTGTAAGTGCTGGGAAAATACAATGTTGGTACAAAATGGTTTTTAAGTTGAGACATCTGTAAGGTGGGTATCTTCCAGTCGGGGACTGCCTGTACGTGTTCTTTACCTTTTCAAATAATCTGGCATTTGATGGCTGACAAGAAGGTCTGAACAGTTCTTGAAAAGGTCTGCTGCCTGAGGTACATCTGATCACTGCAGCGGACTCCCTTGATGAAGTCGGTTTCCATGTTTCTTTTCTCAGTTGGTTCCCATCTAGTCATGGTTTCCACAGGGCGAAGCTTTTCTCTCCTTCTGCTGGGGCCCCTCAGGGCTCTGTTCTTGTCTTGCTGTTCTCACGCCACGTGCTGCCCCCGGGTGATAGTCAAATCCCATGACGGTCAGGACTGCATGCATGTTAGCCATTCAGCAGCTCTCTGTCCACCCCAGGACTTTCTCCCTCCCTCCAGGCCTGCATCATTTCAAGCTTCATCAAGCTCAATATGCCCAAGACACAATTTCTTAGGATTCTCCTCAAGCCTTTCCTTGTTCAATCCCTGTTATGTATCTATCAATGGTGTCGGCATCCAGGCATGTCATCTCGGCTGTTCCTATTGTTTCTGCCTTCACAGTATTGTAAGAATTAGGCCCTTCTCTCTGCCCCTTGGGCAAAAACCCCACCTCATGCCCAATGGGAGAGGCAACTAGATCATGACAACCTCCTCCTTGCTGGTCTTCCATTGGTTCATTTTAGGCCCCTCACCTCCAGTCCAGCCACTGCAGCCGAATCCTAACCCTCTTCCTGAGGCGGGAGGCTTGAAAACGGGCCTCCTCGGCTCTGTGCCTACTCAAACGTGGGCACAGAACCAAGGAGACCCATTGGTGCCCTAGTGACAAATGCTCCCTTACCCCAAGGAGACTCCAGCAGCCACCTCAGTAGCCACAGGATATGGCAGTCGCCATTTTGGCGCCGCTAGTTCTCTGGGCACCAAGGAGTTCAGGGTTGGGCTGTGAGTTCTCTAGAACAATTCTTCAGTCTGGAAGGCAAGCAAAACAAAAAACAAAAAATGTCATGCTCAAACCCCCTCCCCTTTAAGCTGAACCTGGAGTATTTTCAAGTCCTGGCGTGGGAACAGGAAGCAGAGGCATAACTAGGGTCCAGCCTGAGGGGCACCTGCCCCAGGTGCTACACCAAGTGGGACGTGAAGCCACCAGCAGGGCCGGCTCCAGGAGGGGCAGGGTCCAATGCAAGCCATTCCTGCGGAGCCCCCCACCCTCCCTCCCTGCAGGGTCCCCCACTCACCAAGCACTTGTGGTGCCATGTGCAACGTATGGCACCTGGAAATGGTGGTGACATGACGACGTCACCACCAACTGCTTCCAGGAGGCCCATTTTGGGTTGTTCGGAGGCAGGGGCAGGTGGGAGGGCCCAAGGGAAAGCTGCTGTGCTTCTCCCGCTGACTTTCCCATAGAGATCCCAGCTGCAGCAGCAGGTGAGATGCTCACTGAACTGATGCGGGGTGGGGCCTGAAGGGCAGGGCCCAATGGGATGTCATTACTCAGATTGGCTTAAGGCCAGCCCTGGCCACCAGCATTGGCTCCTTTGCACCTCTTACAGGGCACTCCTTCAAAGGGAAGCCTCCACAGGAGAACCCAAAAGTTCTCCTCCTTAAAGGGGAGGCTCCTCCTCTGGGGAGAACCCAAAATCACTGTCCTGATTACTGGGGCTTCTAGTTATGTCTCTGATGGAAAGGCCCCTCTCTCCACCACAGAGTTTTTCAATATTGTTCTTCTCATAGTACACTGGCCTCTATGGTTTTCACCTTTTGTGATGTCACTTCCGGCTCCCGGGAGACTTTTCCATGTTCTGCCGCTCTCTTTCTAGGGCAATCGTCTGTAGTAACAAATTGTCTGTCCCTCTCAGATAAGTTGTTACTACAAACAGTTGCCCTAGAAACAGAGCTGCAGAACCCAGTCCACTTTTTCAGCTACTTTCAACCAAACTCCTACAGCACACCAGCTGAAAATCACTGCTCCACAGGGATCTGGGGTCATCGAATGGGGGTCCCTCTTTTCAGAGCGTGACCCACAGTAGTCCCATTTGTCAGGGGCAGGGGAGGCATGACAGGTCCTACAGGGTATACTTTGGCAACCACTTTATGATGAAAATCTCAGGTAGCCTGAATACGAGCTCAGGCTTCTTTCTGCTAGTAAAACACTTTCTGCTGGGAGAGCTAATCTGTAGGAAAAATCTACCATTCAAGGTTTTATTTTCTATATGTGTGTAAGGCAGTGGTTTTTAGCACTAGGACCCACTTTTTCGAATGGCAGTCTGTCCAGGATCCACCGGAAGTTATGTCGAGGCCGGAAGTGCCGTCATTGTGACACCAGAGCCTGCTGCTTTCCTGAGAAAGGTTATTTCTCAGCAATTGGGTTATTTCTCAGCAATTTTCTAACAGCAGAGTGAATCAGAAAGGGGAAAAAGGCCGATTCACAACCTTGACACAAGCAAAATAAACACAGCCCTTTGCCCTTTCCAGTATCCCATCTTCCCATATTTTCAATGATGGCTCCCCTATGTGCTACACAATCCATCTGAAATCGGCTCGACCCACAGTTTGTTGTAAGGGGCAACAGTGTTTGGGATGAAGCTGCAAGTCATCTTTGGGCAGGGGGAAAGGGACCACAAGGGTCAATTTTTGAGGGCCCAGTGGCCTCTTTATTTAGAACCAGGAAAGAAATGATATTTAATATATTTAATTTAGGAAACCATTTCAATACACGAATAATGAAAGACGAACAAGATTTTAAATGACTCATGGACATTTAAAATGCAGAACACCATTGCATTGAAAACAAAACAAAACAAAACTGCTAAAAAGTTTGGTCTTCATAGATCTCCACAAGTCTTGATTTCAGCAAAAGATTCCACAGAAGACAACAGTGCCCTGAGCTGGGGGTTGGAGGGATCTTCCTTTTGAGGCGTCAGGGTTGCTCCCGACTCGGTTGAACAAAAGGTGGCCAAACTAAGCTTGGAGCAGCAGCACCTGGTCTTCTTGGGACCCGTCTCTCTGCGGTCTGGCCTTGGCTTGCTGGCCATGTGCGCTCCCTTGTCCTGCGAGTGGCCAGTCCTGGGAATCAGAGGGCAGAAAGCTTTGCGTTCATTGCTTTCCACACCCAGCTCATCCTTGGGCTTCTCTTTGGCACAACAGGCCTGCAAACTAGAGGAGACAAACGGTGTCCTCATGACCATGTGGAGAGAAAGCGAGCCACCATCTCTGGGCTGAGCATCCAAAATCGGTACATCAATAACAGTCACTGTACCTGATAGATGGCTCTGTCCGCACAGTCGAACAGCCAGGTAAATGCCACATCAGCGTCTACGGAGATCCCTGAGGTTTAGCCTCTGTGAGTTTTGCTGAGAACGCGGTGCGACATAAATTGTTTGGGATGAACAGTGATTCCAAATTACAATAGAACGCCAGTCATAAAATCAAAGCATTGCTAATAACGGTATTAAAAATGTGATCATGACGATGTAAAGAATATAGCACATGGTGAGCAAAAAACCCGCTTGGCTAATTGAATTCCGCTTGGCTAATTGAAATAAAAACAGTAGACCCCGAGGATTAAATGCAACATAAGATGATGATGAATAAATATGAATAGCCTATAAGGCTTTTCAAACAAATTAAAGTGATGATGGTAATCAATCACAAAATGAATCAAACTGAATTCACTAATCCATAAGTGTCTCTGGCAGAGATGCCTTAGCGGAGGGGGTCTGCCTGCCTCTTTGGAGCAATTGTGAAGCTGCTCCTCTCCTGCCTGCCACTGTCTAGCAGAATAAAGGCTGAGAGGGACCCCCCCCCCCTCCCCAAACCAACCTTATATGGTCAGAACTAAGCACCTGCATCTTGAGTGGGGGTTGGGGAGGGAGCAGAAACACTTTGTGATAAATACACTGTGAAAACACTTCCAGGGCAGTTTATCGGGGGGGAAAACAACAGCTCATCAGAATATTAGTGGCAGACCAAAAGCACCATGAAATTGGAGGATCGCTAATTACAGAGAAGCAGAAGGTAGGAATAAGTGGACAACTTTCACAGTAGAGGGATGTAAGAAGTGGGGTCAGGGCGGGCTCTAGCAGCAGCAGGGCCCAATGTGGGGCATTCCTGTGGGGCCCCCAACCCTCCCTGCAGGGGGCCCCTACTCACCAAGAAGAGCTCTGTTCATGCCACGTGCAAAGCATGACATGGGGAAGTAGTTGGTGGTGATATAAATCACCGCCAACTGCTTCCAGGTGGCCCATCTTGGGCTGTTCAGAGGCAGAGGCAGGTGGGAGAGACCAAGGTAAAGCTGCTCTGCTCGCCCCACTGACTTACAGCCCATAGAGGTCCCAGCTGCAGCCACAGGCAATATGCTCACCCTGCTAGTGCGGGGGCCCCTGAAGCGCGGGGCCCGATGTGATGACATTGGTCACGTTGGCTTAAAGCCGGCCCTGAGTGGGGTTTCCCCAAGAATCAGTATGAAGGTGCTTTTTAACTTGTTCATAACTGATCTGGATGCAATGATCTGAAGCAATGGTGTGATAAATGATCTGGAAAGAACAACATGTCCAGGTCTGCAGATGACGGCACATTATTCAAGGTAGCAAAAACCGAATTAGACTATGAAGGGCTTTGAAAGGGCTTCCCTACTGGCTGAACAGGCAACCTAAGGGCAAGCACAGTTCAGTGTCAATAATGCCATGTGATGCACATTGGGGCAAAGCATCTCAACTTTACGTACACACTGATGGGATCTGAGCTGTCAGGAAGGGATCTTGTGGTCCTGGAAAACATTCAAGGAAAACATTGACCCAGTGTGCAGCAGCTGGAAGAAGGCCAATTCTGTGTTGGAATCATTAGGAAAAGAATTATATTAAGAATTAGACCACTGATATTCTAATGTCCTGATCCAAATATATGGCACAGCCACATTTGGAATACTATGTACAGTTCTGGTCCCCATGTCTCAAAGAAGAAAATTATAGAGCTGGAAAAGGTGCCAAAGAGGGCAACCAACATAATCAGAGGATTGGAGCACCTTCCCTTTGCGGCAGAGGCGTCATCCAGGCGGAACGGCCCGGTACTCCGTTCCGCTAGTTCCGTGGAGGGTCCGGGCTGCGCCGCCTCTCCGGAGGATGGGCGAGCTGCTGCTGGGCCCGCCCACCCTCCCTTGCGTCCAGAATCGCTCTAAAATGGAGCGATTCCGGCGCAGTGAGGCTTGGGGAGGCGTGGCAGCCCTCCGCCATAGGGGCGGAGGGCTGTCAATCATCCGAGTGTTCCGGTACTTCACGCACTCGGATGACGTCACTGCTTTGCGGTAAGCAGAGCTCCCTCTCAGGTGTGTGGCTGAGCGGCTGCGTACCTCCCTGCTGACCTAGAAATTCGGCAATTTCATGATGACCTCACTGCCGAACATCCAGAAGCAGGGTCAGGTGCTAGAGTGGTCCATGCACTGGCACACGCCCCATACAAGAGGCGCTGGTGGCAAGACTACAGTGCAGTGGCGTAGCTACCTATGGGGCAGGGGGTGCAGCGCCCCAGGTGCCATCTTCAGGGGTGGTGGTGTCACCACTGAACCCCAAATTCCAAAAATCGTGAGTTTACAGAATAATATGGTCATGCTGTATACCGCTGGATGCAGAATCCCACCTGGAATTAAATAAAAAAAACCGGAGTGTAGTATCTCTATTCTGTCAAAAGTTACAGCCAAAAATGTAAAAACCGAAAATAAAACTTTTTGTGAACAAATCACGATTTTTAGAATTGCAGTTTTAAGGAATAATACCATCATGCTGTATACTGTTGGATGTGGAATTTCACTCAGAACTCAGTGGAAAAAACCGGAGTGTAATATCTCTATTCTAGCAAAAGTTTTGGTCAAGAAAATAAAAACCAAAAATGTGAATGAATTAATAAATAATTTTGCTGTGGGTGTGTGGGTAAAAAAATTAAGTAGCCTGGGGTGCAAAATGCCCTAGCTACGCCACTGCTACAGTGCTCAGGGTTTTTAGCCTGGAAAAAATAGAAGGGTAGCTATAAGGGGAGTTACAGAATTATGCAGATGTGGAGACAGAAAAGATTTTCTCCCTCACAATACTAGTGCCAGAAATCATCCAAAGAAACAGATAGGCATGAAATTTTGGATGAAGCAAAGGCGGCACTTCTTTGCAGGGTATAGAATTACTCAATGGAATGTGTTCCTATCTGCAGGATGGGGTGATGGTGATGAGCTTGGATGGTTTGAAAAAGGGAATAGGGCAGAGTCATGGAGGACGGGTCTGTTCATGGCTGCTGAACATGGTGGCTAAGCTGTGCACCACCTCCAGGCTGCCGTTCAGCCTCCGAAGACCACTGCAAGGGGCCAAAGGCAGGGGAGGTGTATGCCCTTCTCCCCTGCTTGTGGGAGTCCCAGAGGCAGCTGGTGGGCCTTTGATGGACCCTTGGGCTTGATGGACTTGATGGACCCTTGGGCTGTTTCAGCAGGGCTTTGAAAAATACCAAAGCAGGCTCCCCCCCCACCATACCAAAGCAAAGGGAAGAAAAATCCAGACTTTTTGTACCCAGGGATCCCCACTCACTGCTGCCCCCAAGATTGGTCTCTGGCCAATGTAAGACTTATCAACCCTACCCCAGTCTGCTGGGTGTTGGTCGAGAGTGGAAGGGATTGGCCAGAAATCCCAGGAATGAAAGGTAGAAGGAAGACCTGTGAGTTACTGGAGGAAAAAGGCAGCCTGAACAGCAGCAGGGTGTAGGAGGATACTCTAGTTCTCACACTTCTCTTCTGTTTGTCCACGGAAGAATCTTCCAGAATTCATAAGTGACGTCACAAGAGATAGGCGATTGCCCTAGAAACAGAGCCACAGAACCTAGAAGAGTTTTTCAGCTATTTTCAACCACTGTGCTCCACGCTCCTGTGGCACACCTGCGGACCTTTTGCAGCAGACAGGGTGACCAGAAACAGTGGGGGACAGAGTGTCTGTGCCTTTAACCATTGCATAGAAGAGGGTACTTGGGCAGATGCAGCTCAGCATGGAAGGGTTTAAAAAGCCACACCTGCCAAAATTCCTTCTTCTATGCAATGGTTAAAGGTATAGGCACTGTGACCCCCCCCCCCATTGTATCTGGTCACCCTGGCACACCAATGTGCCGCAACACACCACTGAAACATTAAAAAACTCAAGAACATTTCCTCCCCCCTCCCAGTATGACTTGGGTTTGAGAATGAGTGCGGTCCTGGTTTTGCGGTTATCTGGTCCCATTACAGCTACACTATAATCTTGGATTTCTCCATTGATGGATTACTATGGCCTCCGCTTGCTTCCAGCTTGGAATGGCCTTGCAGCTCCACCCCAATGGCTTCCAACATGAACCCAGAAGTCTGGAAGCATCAGGCGTCCAGTTCCTTTCCGGTCCACAGTGACTTCCTGCTCTTTCCCTCTTCCTTGTGCGGTGTATGTTTGAGGAAAATGTGCCGTGTTTGGGGTCCATTCCGCGTTTTCCCAGCAGCGGTAGCAGGCCAGGATCTGGGGCAGCTGCAACCCTGGGCTTAATTAGGACTTGGGTTTGGCAGTAATAAGAGCTGTTGGTTGACCTTAGTTGAAAGACTCAAGGAAGAAATGCCTGCTCCTTGATTTTCATAATTAGCAAACATAATCTGCATCATAGGCAAATTAGGCCTCCTGGATTTGGGGGAGCTGGGATATGCCCACCTGGGCAATTAACCTCAAGGGTCATGAGATCTACCCATACTGGACACTTGGGGACTGCAGGAAGCCAAAATCCACGTTTTGGGCAGGCTTCTGAAGGAGAGGAGCAGAGGCCTGGAGCAGGAAGATCAAAAATGAAAAACTTCTTGGATAGGCTGAAACTGAGGTACCCACATTTATCTTGTAATAAACTTGTTTTGTATTGTATTGTGCATTTTAGCATGGGCTGGGCCGCCTAGAAGCCCAGGTCTTGGGAATTTTGTCCCCTCCTCTCTGGCCCGGTGGAGGCTTTTGCTGTAGGAATAGGAAGATGTATGCTGCATAAAATAGCCAGAGTGTTGTGGTATTAATTATAATGCTATCAATATTTCATATCCAAAATAGCTGAGGGCAACGTTTATCCATGCAAGACCACTGGGAGGAAGGGCTGCTGAGAGCTGGCATTGGGCCTGGGCAAGATGTCTGTCTGCTTGCCCCCTTTTATTTATCCTGCAATGAATTTGTTTTGTACTGTATAGTTTGTTTTGTCGTGGCCCAGGCGCCTTAGAAGCCTGAGGAATCCCCTGCGAGGGCATTTGGGCCCGGGGGCAATCCAGGGTGACCTGGGCAGGGTCTTGTCTATTGAGTTGTTAGAAAGTGTGAACACACCCAATCAAGTTGGTCTCTTGGGGTTTCAGTATTGAATTTTTTACGTACATATGTTTGGATTACTGAAATACTTGGAAAACTAAATTTCAGTTTATTTTCGTTTTCACCAAAATGCTTGTGTGTGTGCGCGCGCGCACGTGCTATGTAGGGTGTATGGATACAGTACATGCACTCCATGAATTGTTCTTATGTGCTGGTGGTTCAATACCCCTTTTGGTGAAAAGTTGCAGGGACACAATCCTGTCCTGTCAAGTCTCTGTCCAGACTGATCACTGGAAGCTTGTGGTGTCTTTGTAATAGTTGCTTGACTAATAAATATGTACAGAGGTTGGCCATAGGATGGGGGTAGATAGAAGACCACTTCCTCCAAGCAGTCAGAGGCTCCCCATCTTTTCCAGGTATTTCTGTGGCTGCTGGGAGCTGACAGGTTCTCCTCATAGCTTCCATTTCAGCCTCAGATTCAGAGCACATCAGCTTATTTGCCTAACTCCCTCTCAAGCCTAGAAAATGCTTCCTTTGTCGTTCTTGTGCAGACTATGCAGAAGACAGGGTAGGGTGGAAGAGAAATGGATCAACTTGTACCCTCTCTCAGGTGGATGTTATCTGAGGTCATTCCAATCTCCATTGGTGCCTCTCATTCCTTTAGGGCTGCGATTTGCAACCTTTTAAGTCTTGCCGCAGACTGACAAGGCATTAAGATGTTCAGGGCAGAACATCAGCACCTTGAGAATTGACAAGGGGCACCGCACCCTCAGCAGGGGACTCGCATCCCTCAATGTTTTTGGTGTTTGTGAAATAAAATAAAACCAATTTTAGTCAACATGAAATAAATTGTAATTTATTTTAACATCTAAATTTTAGATGTAATTTTAACATCTAAACTTGAATTTCAACACTTGGGAGCAAGTCCATGTTGCTGTCTAATGTTGGCCGTCTATTCTGTTTTTCTTTATGGAGTTCGGGGGGTTTGTACTCCCCTGCTTGTGCACATGGAAGCCCACTTGTTTCACTTTGTGTATGGAAGTGGAAATCCTTCAGGGGAAACACCCAAAGGAAATGTGGCCCAACGAATGCGTGCAGCCTAAACACCAAAGATCTTGATTGGCACCATTTGAATGGGCTAGGACAGGAAGTTTATTGCTCATAAAATAAACTACCAGCCCGCATCTGGAAGCTGGACTCTTCAGACAGTGGGGATTGAAATCCAAACATTTGCGTGTGTTTGTTGCCTTGTCGGGAGACAGGCACACGTCCAACATCAACAGTGGTGGCTCATTGTTGGCTTCGAGGTCCGCAGTTTTCTCTTATGTCCCCCTCTTTGATTCATATGTCCCAAAGACTCATTGAATAGGCAGGGGGGAAAATGGTTAGGGATGGATTGTGATTCAGAAAGCTCATATCCCCCAGTGGCCCTGCTAATAAATTACCCTCCCCAAATTCCCATGGCACACCTGTGGACTGTTCAAGACACACCAATGGGTCATGGCACAGTGGTTGAAAATGGCTGGTTTAGACGGAACTTGTAATTGGTTGCATTACTTGCTTGTATGGTAATTCGGCTGGTAGGGAACATGAGGGTCCATCTAGTCCAGCTTCCTGTATCTCACAGTGACCCATCAGATGCCTCAGGGAGCACACAAGAAAACAAGATGCCTATATCCTGTTATTGCTCCCTTGCACCTGGCATTCTGAGGTAGCCTATTACCCTCGCACCACCAGCAAAGACGACACCATACTGTGGTTAGGGTTTAATTTTATTAAATATAACTGACCTTTTTTTTTTAAATGAAACCTACACAGTCTTCCTCTTCACCAGTCTGGGGTAGGCAAAAAAACCTGCCATCCATGGCCAGTTCAGATGGCAGAAAAAAATTCCTACCTGGCTCTCATGATGAGCGGCGAGCTAATCTCAGACATACCCATCATAGCTTGTATCCTGTGATGGAGTTTTCCTCCATAAATCTGTCCAATTCCCTTTTAAAGACCCCTAGGCCAAACGCCTTCACCACATGCTGTGGCAAGGAGTTCCACTAATTACACACTGGAAAATATTTTCTTTTGTTTGTTCTAACTCCCCTGATACTCAATTTTGGTGGATGTCCCCTGGTTCTGGTGTTGTGGGATGGGGGAAAGAGCTTCCCTCTATCCACCCCCTGCATAATTTTGTATGTCTCAATCATGTCTCCCTTTCAGGCGCCTTTTATCTAGACAGAAGAGCCCCAAATGCTGCAGCCTTTCCTCATAAGGGAGGTGTCCCAGCCTAGTAATCATTTTGGTCGCTATCTTCTGTACCTTTTCTAATTCCACTATGTCCTTTTTGAGATGTGGTGACTAGAACTGCATGCAATGCTCCAGTTGCAGCCTTACCATCACTTTGTACAATGGTAAAACAATATTGGCTGTTTTATTCTCAATCCCCGAAGGGTCCCTCTGGGTCAGTGGCCTCCAAACCTTTAAGCCAGAGGGCCGCATCAAATATCTGGCAAGGTGTTGAGGGCCGGAAAAATAAATGTAAGTATAAAATTTAAATAAATACATTAGAGATGGCATTTAGATAAATGAATGGGCTCAAAGTTCCAGGATTCCTCCAAGCCCCAACACACACTACAGAAATATAGCATACATCTTAATGGACTCCCATTTCCCCCACCCCATAAGCAGCTTACTTAAATGTGCTGGAGTAAATATCTCAGAACCAGCAGATCACAGGAATGGAAACCCCCAAGCATGTTCAGGCAAGCCTCCCGGACTCTCAGAAAGCTGTCTACGGCCTTAGGTGAGCCTAAGGGTCTGTAAGACAGTCGGGAAAGCATTCGGAGGACTGGGAGCTGCACAGAGCACAGCTTGGAGGCTGCAGCCCATGCCAGCAAGATCACACGGGCCAGAGGCTCATAGGACACCAGAGGCTTGCTGCGGGCCAGACAGAGGCTCTCTGAGGGCCCTGCTCTTGGTTGTGCTGGGCTGCAGGCCCACTCTTGTCACCTCAGAATGGCCGACAGAAGCCTCTGGAAGCCACTTCAGGTTAGAGACGACGGAGAGGCTGGTAGAGTGGGTTTGAAGCCAGGTGTGACTCTGAAGGGCCCTCCAGAAGCTCACTTGAGCTCCCTCTGCCACCAACAGGAAAGTCGCAACCCTCTGTAAACGAGGAGGTGGACTGAGCCGCCAAATGGTTTGGGAACTGCTGGTCAAGACCATTAATATTTAACTTGGTCAGACTCAGGACCCTGGTTTCATCCCAGATCCACAAAGCCTGACCCAATTCTAGTTTGTTCTAACATTGATCTGTTTCCTCTCCCCTCCTCTTATCTACTTTCCTGTGGCATTTTCCCTTTCCTTTGTTTTATAGTCCAGTCAATTTAGGGGTACAAACCCCCTAACCTGCAAACCATTAGAATAAAAGGTCTGACAACTGATCCTGTCAGTACTAGGTGTACAGATTGACAGAAAAAAAGTCCCGCCCAATCCCACCACCAGAAGTGGGTTTTCTCCAAGATGGCAGCTGCAAGCCATGAACATGGGCCAAAATCATGTACCTGTGTTATTTTTAAGCTTAGAAAAAGTCCAACAACTGGTCTGTCAACTGTTCTTGTCAGTACTTGTCATGGCTTCCGGCTGCCATCTTGGAGAAAACCCACTTCTGGTGGTGGGATTGGGTGGGACTTTTTTCTGTCAATCTGTACACCTAGTACTGACAGGATCAGTTGTCAGACCTTTTATTCTAATGGTTTGCAGGTCTGATGACGGATTGACTGGACTATTAGGCTTCTTCACCATTATCCCTTTTCTCTGCATTTTCCATCCTTTTTCCACTTGTTTTTTTACAGTGCATCCCTATTATATTATTGCATTCCTGTGTTTGGGTGTTGTCTTCCCATGTCGTTTCAGATCTGACTTCTGCTATAAATGCAGTTACTGCTCTATGCTATCTAGTGTGGACTGGCATAGCCCTATCAAGGCTTTCAAGGAGAACTCTTAGATTGAACTCTTTAGGGAAAAGGTGAAGGTTCAGCCCATTTTGTGGCTTCCCAGGCTAGGGAAATTAGTGCTGCTTCCCCCCGCACCCCCCGCAAATTGCCTCTTATTTAGACAGTGTTTGGTCCCTGCTATTTCAAAAGAAACAGGAAAAACAGAATAAAACAAAATAAAGAAAGAGGGCATCATATGGAAAAAACACAGTATTTGTAAGTTTTCTTACAAATGCATGCGCATGTGTACATGTATAAGGAACAAATCCTCCCTTAGTGGGAGGATACAGGGCAATTCAGCTGTGCTGAATACGGGGCAAATATGGGGCAATTCAACTGTGCTAAACTGGGAAGAAATCAAACCAGGTGGCCCTACAAACAGGAGATGTTCAGTTAGCTTAGGAAATGACTTTTGACTAGACATTACGGAAGGACCTTTTGGCCATCTCATAATAGAGTGCCAGCTGGATATATTATTGTGTGGAGCTTTGGGTTTAATTCCACATCAACCTAAGTGGGGAAAAAATGGTAACTCAGAATTTCCTACCTGAAATTCAGAATGAAGTCCTACCTGAGCATGTCCAAGATTGAGCCTGGCCCTGAGCTAAGCCCCAACCCCACAGCTTTGACGTGCTGGAACTTGAGACGAAGCAAAGCAGAATGAGCTTCTCATCCACTCACACTTGTCTGTGCGTAGCTGGCTGTCACGTTCCATTATGGCTGCTCTGCTCCGTGGGAGTGCCAGCAAACAGCTCCAACCTCTTTTTCCTGTGTGTATCCTTGTATTCCTAATTAGTGGGAGAAGTAGAAGTGCAGCGATGATAAATAACGATGCTAAGTGCACACCCTGCAAGTTGGCATCCAAGTACATCACCAAGCAGCCAATTATTCTATCATATCTGCTTTTCAACAGAAGGGAGAACAAAGGATCTGGCACGAATCATTTTCTTTTCTTTACTATTTTAAAAATATCATTCAACACCTCTTGCTGTTGCTTTTGGTTGAGCACGTAGCTGGGATCAAGCCCTGTAATTATAGCAATAAAAAAATGGCAACTTGCTCCACAGGCAGCCTGTTTTATGAGGTTCATTCAGGCCAGCTGCTCAGCTGAAGACAACCTGGGATTCCGCCCCCCTCCTCCGGAGAGACAGCAGGAATATCTGGAGCTGCCTTGAGGCAGGCAAGCACAATTCAGACAAGCACAATTCCTGTGAGAGAGGAGTTGTGCTGGGCCAGCCGTTTCTTTGGGGAGAGCAAAGAAGCCGTTTGTCAGCAGGCTGGAAGGCGATCGTGCGGCCAGAAAGAAAGACTGGACTATGAAAGTTTCATTGAATGTAGTAGTTCTTGAAAGGTAGAACTTCTTTGTGATTTGTAAAACCCCTCGGGGTTAGAAAAGCCTGCTTATGTAAACCGCCTTGAATTAAAGTCAAAGGAGCAATCTAATGACCAAGAAAGGCAGTATATAAATACCAGTATCATCATTATCATCATCATCATCATCATTTGGGACTACTGTACTTGGAGGGCCATAACTCAGTTTGCGCACAAAACAGGCTTTCATCAGGTCAGCCTGGTGATGGATGTGTATTTCAATCCCTCCTTTCCTCTGTTCTTGTGAACAGGTGAGGAAGTTACATGTGATGTGTCAGTACCAGGCTGAGTGTGGCTGGCCACTCGCTGAGATGGCTTCAAGAAGGATTGGATGATTTCGTGGAGGAGAGGTCTACCGAGAGGCAAATGGTGATCATGTTCCACGTACAGAAGCAGAGTAGACAACCAGGGGATGGCTGTCACCTTCTTGCCATCTTTGTGGGCTTCCCAGGAGCAATGCTGTGGGAAGCAGGGTGCTGACCATATGAATCTTGGACCTGATCCAGCAAGGCTGATCTTAGCCATGGGAGTCAGGCATGAAGCCTCCGTCTACAGGGGCAGTGTATCTTTTAATACCAGACACTGATGACCAGCAAAAAGGCAAGGCAGCATCTTCATGCCCTGTTTGTGAGCTTCCAGAGGCATCTGGTTGACTGCTACTTGGAAGCGTAATACCATGGAAGCCCCACTGCAGGCATATTTTGATGGATCTTTGGAGCAGGGCTCTTCTGATACTTCCACCCTGAACAATAAATAAATTGCATAGGTGGAAATGTCTTGAAGCACAAAAGAATTTGAACATTGTCTTTGTTTGCCAAAGATTTGTCTGTCAGGGAGACCTCGTTAGGCAGACTGGGGAAGGCAATGGCCAACCACTCTGTACAACTACGTCTGCTTAGTAAACGTTGCAGTGCGATACGTGTGTCAGTAATGACTCAGTGCTTTGCCTAGGGGACAACCAGAAGTATATACCAGTTCGTGTACCTCTCAAAAGTACGATTTGCTGCTGTACTGAGTCAAGCGATTAATAGCTCAGCACCAGTTGACTTGACTGGTAGCAACCCTCCACTGCTTCAGCCAGGGGTCTTTCCAAGTCTGAAATACTTCTATTGGAAACAGGGCTGGTTCATCTGAGGCCAACTGAGGCATTCGCCTCAGGCAGCATTGGGGGTGCCACCTCTGTCCAACCACTTGCCTCCACTGTTCTTCCTCCCACTTCCCGGATTGGATACTCTAGCCCACCACTCTCCTCTCGCTCTCCTTCTACTCCACTCTTCCAACTGAGGGAGCAGGAGGCTAGCACATCATCAGACTGGTCAATCACTGTGTGGGGGGCAGCATTTAACGCACCATTTCAGGCAGTGTCTTGGGACAGCTGCAGGGATTGCCATGAGTGGAACCTGGAACTTTCTACCTGCACAGCATGTCTAACTGGAACAATGACTAGAGTAAGCTTGGTGAATTCACATCTTGGTGAGTAGGAGTATAGAAGGAAGGCTCCAAGCAGTTTGGTTTGGTTAACAATCTTTAATTTATTTGACTTTCCCCAACCCCAAAATGTTCTTAAATAATATAAAAATACAGATTCGGTTTTCTATATTCCCCTTGAATATATACATGTTCATGTTATGTCTTGATCGGTTTAGGTTTTTTGGTTTTTCTTAAAGCTTTTTTGCTATTAAATTAGTGCAAATAAGAAAAGAACGTCTCTGCTTTTAAAGCTATGGAGGAGCATCAGTGCACTGGGCTGTAGCAAGATTGTGCATGCTGAACAGCACTGTTTTCATGCCAGCAACCATTATCCCAAAGAAAGCATGACTCGGCAGTCCTAGTCTGCAGATTGTCCTGTTTCAGACTGAAAATGGGTTAATGTAGTTGCCAGTGTAGCATCAGGAAATAACCTGGGGAGGCTTACACATCAGAGCTGCAACATATAGCTCAGCAATGTGCAACGCTTTTCTTCTCATGGCATGTTGACCTCTAGGGTCTTCACCTCTTGTGACATCACTTCCTGCTTTCAGGAGACTCTTCCAGGTTCTGTGGCTGTGTTTCTAAGGCAACTGTCCGTAGGAACACATGCATTGTCTGTCCCTCTTCCTCTGCTAGTGGAGTTGGGGGAGGTAGAGGGACAGACAAATTGTTACTATGGACAGTTGCCCTAGAAACACAGCTGCAGAACCTGGAAGAGTTTTTCAGCAAATTTCCGTCACCGTGCTCCCACAACACACCTGCAGACTTTTTGCAGCATCCCGGTTGAAAATAGCTGACTTAGATGATAAATCAGATTAGTTGATCAAAAGATTTTTAATCAATTGAGAAAGTGCCCCAATTAAATAGGAAGCTGATGGCAGGTAACCCACTGAAGAGACAGCCGTTGGATAGAGAAGTAGACTGTCAGGGGTAGCCCTGTAATGAATTCCATCCCATAGTAGCCCATTAGGAAGAGTGGCTGGCTGTTCCCCATCATGGGTCATAACTGGAGCTGCTGCCACCATTCTCCCCCCACCCCCGCCGCTCTTTCAAAACATAGAAAAGTGGGGAAGGAAGGAGGGAAGTGGGGAGAAGTGCCACTCTACCATTTTTCTCTTCTGTCCCCCCCCGCTTCCTCTCTGTTTTTGAAATGGCAGAGATTGCAAAGAGGAGGAGGAGAGTGGCAGTGAGGGCAAATCTTATGGAGGGGCCCTGGCAGGGGAAATGGGTGAGAGTGGGGGAAACCTGGTGGCAGGTGTTGAGTGTGATGTGGGAGGGGGGTGCAGGGGAGATGGGCATTAATTTAATTTTGCACTCTGTAAGCGTTTATGAGGAAAAACACGAAGGCCATGGTGTGTGTCTCATAATACGCAGCTCGTCCCTTAAGTGAGAACTTTGGGTGACCAATTTAGGGCAATAAATAGTTTCGACTTGCTATATTGAGTTCTTGTAATAGGGAATGAACTGCACAAGGGAACTGCATGATCACTTTCGGTGACCCATTTAGGGTAATAAAGAGTATTGGCTTGCTACTTCCAGTCCTTTTCCCCACTTAAAATTGTTATTTGCATAGCACCTATAATTAGGTGCTTGACAAGCAGAGACAGAAAACACCATCAAATGGCTCAAGGATGTAGAATCTATAGACAAAGAATCTGTAAGGAAAGTGTGCCAAGTTTTGTTCCTTAAAATGTCCAGAATTCATAACAATATATATTTGTGTGTGTGTGTGTGTGTGGGGGGGTTTCTTATCAAGACTCTATATGCTCAAATTATTGCTAGCAAATTCATGCAAGGAGAATTAGTTTCCTGCTATTTGTTTGGATCCTATCATTGATTATATCTGTGCCACCCCCACTTCCTGTCCAAGGTTGTAGGTGTAATTCCTGCACATTGAAATTGGGAGCATTCAACAGGAGACGCAGTATTGCCTAAAACCAGGGTGAATCTAAGTATCCGCCTTGGAGCCTTTTGGGTTTGCACGAGCCCCCCCCCCCCATCTGCGGGGTGTGTCCCCACCCACAACACGCTAACCAAGGATTTTCAAGGTTAGGGTCTTGTAATGAAGAAGAAAATTGAAAGAAAATAACACAGACTTTCATCAACCCGTCACTGGATAAGAGCAAGTGCCAGGGACATGGCTGTTGGAATGAGCACCAGCACTTTTCCTGGAGGCAGAAGAGCATTTGACTCTGACTTGTAGACAATTCGATTACCTACAGGTTGCACAGGCCGAAAGTTATCCACCATCGCTGTTTGTGTGGTGCTGCCGTAGTACAGCTTCATCAAGAACTCCTGGATCTGGGAGCCACCAACAGAAAAGAAAATCACTTTTCTAGACTTCCCATTCTTGGACAGGAAGACATGTAATTTGGAGACTGGGATTACTGGGTGAGGTCACCACCCCGTTCCCAACACAGCTTTCCTACTTGCAGGGGTGGGGGGCAACATTCCTGGCTAAAGTTTTTTCCTAGGCAGCTCAAGGGAGGATGCTAGAGCAGGGGTGTTACCCGTTTCATACAGTGGGCTGAATAGCATTCATGGTCCATGCTGAGGGCTGGGAGTGACATTATTAAGCAGAAAGTGATGTCATTAAGCAGATGATGGCCAGAAAGTAGTATAGAGCTTTGTTCTTGCATAGAAACTCATTGGCTGAAAATGACAGAAGAGAAAATGTGCAGATCTTGATATTTTCAAGATATGAAAGAGCCCAATTATCACACTGGCTGCCCTTTCAGCAGTGTCACTTCTGCCAAGATATCACTTTGCAACTCAGCAGTTGAGAGGTGGTCTGCAAAGTGATGCCCTGTCAGAAGCAGCGCTACTGAAAGGGCAGCCCACATAATAATTGGGCTCTCCCAGCACCTCAGCAGTGTCTCCCCTTTCCCCTTTCCTTGGTCTGTCCCTTTCCCCTTAATGTTCCTTACCTTCTGATGCCCCCTTCCATCTCTCCCTCCTAGAACTTCTGCAGAAGCAGCTTTGGGAGAGCCCGATTATACTAGGGGCCAGATAAAGAACTTCTGGGGGCTGCATCCAGCCTGTGGGCCTTGTTTGACATCCTGCACTAGAGTAAACTAGGCAGAGTGAAGCTGCATTTAAGTGCAAAGTGTGGTTATTTACTGTCAGCAGACGGAGCTACTGATGCTCTTGAAAATGCTCTTAGGGAATGTACTGGTTAGAGAGGAACAGCAGCCCTGATAGGCTGTCCTTTCAAGCTCTGTTCTGTCACAGTGCTAAGGTTGGTCTTCACCCAGGTCAGTTCCATCTTACAGATTGCCTCACCTGATCCAAGCTAAGTTCAATGGGTTTCTCAAATAGGGTCCATTCAACATCCTCATAGCAATCAGGTGTGGTTAGAGAGCCCGTGTATCGGTAGTAGCTGGTCAGGTCTTCTTTTTTAGGGATGAGGGCACTTAAGGGCAAAGGTGCCATCTTTGCTTCATTACCTGTGGAGTTCATTGGAGAAACTAGTTATCTCGTGATGTTTTCCCGATCATCCCTCTGGCAATGATCTGCAATACATTTTGTCCAGCAACTGACAGGTGGTCAACTGTGGCATGGAATCAGTGGCCTGACTCCTTAGAAGGCAGCTTCCCTGCTTTCTCAGCAATATCATAGCTGAATGCATGCTTACAGGCTGAAAACTCCAGATTCAATCCCTTGGAATCCCTGTCTGGGCTCTTGGAGAGCACTACCAGCAGAGTCACCCCAAGCCTGGAGCCTAAGGAGTGTGCTAGATGCAGCCCCCCAAGTCTTTGTCTCTTTCTGTATGGACTGGAAAAGGAAGAGGGGGGACAAAGCAGGAGAGGAGGGACAGTGGGCTAGGGATGTGGATGTGCTCTAGCCTGTTCCTCTTCTGCCTTCCAGAACTTTCTTTTGCTCCCCCTGTTCTTTCTCTAATCCAAGGAGCAAGCGGAGGAGGCATTTAGGTGAGTAGGTGTACAGAAATGGGTGCCCCCAAATGCTGTTCAGCACCCAACCAGCCCAGTTGTTCTCATGAATTGGCCAGGTCTGGATGATAATCGGAGTAAACGGTACTGGACTTCCTCCATGTTTTCATTTGTGTGGATTGGAATTCCAAGAACTGCTCTAGGAGTGCTGGGGGTCTCTGGCAGGAGGGCTGGGAATGCCCTCTCCCTACTGGAGATGATGGAGGGATGCCGGCTGTCCTAGCAGCTGGATGGACCAATGACCTGGCTGAACATAAGGCATCCCTGTGCAGTACTGTGTACCTGAGAGTGATACCCAGTGCTTTCTGCTCCCTTGGTCACTTTAGCATTTGGATGTCCATCCTGCCTGGCTGCTTTCCAAGGTGCACATGTGTGTTTAAAAAGTGTGCTTTAATTCCCTCAGCTCCTTACCTTTGAAAGGAATGTTTTTCAAGTTTTTCAAGAGAGGTTGATAATTTTCATTCTCATTGCCCAGCTGTAAGAAACAAACATAATTGGAATGCATTGGTTATTTTTCTGCCTTTGTTTGATGAAGCTCTACACCAAGTCAGACCACCTGGCCAATGCAGTCTGTCTTGACTGGGAGAAGCTCTCAGCCAGCCCCTCTGGCCTCAGTTCCTTCTAACTAGCAAGGCCAGGATTGTGCCCTTTGGGCTGTATTAGTCTGGGTTTTTATTGCTTGTATTTTGATACCATCCTTCCTTCATGGTGCTCCTGAGAGTGTACAAAGTTCCCTTATTTTGTCCTAACAACACCCTTATGAGGTAGGTGAGGCTGAGAGGTAGTGACTGGCCCAGGAAGTTTCCGGGCTGAATGATGATTTGAACGTGGATCTTCCAGGTCTAAGTCCAACTCCCAAACCACTACCATCTTGGCTTTCACCTAATTAGGCTTTCACTGAATGCATCTTCTTTCCATCAATATGTCTCACTCTTACTAACATGTGCTGTGGCCTCGTTCTCCTTGGCTGCCCTGAGAACCAGGGAAAAGTAGGATCTGGCTGGCTCAACCTCTGGAATTTAATATACCCTGTGCCCAATCTGCCATTCCAACAGCTTCAGCACACCACCTCTCAGTTTAGGGGGTTAAAAAGAACCAACAGCCTTTCCTTACCTTGATAAAGAATCCCAGCACGGCCACACCTTGCTTAGAGAGTGCTTCTGCTACTGAAACGAACTCGTTCTTGATGTGGACAATGTGGAGCTGGAAGAGAGGCATGGAGACTGAAAAGAAGACAGGACGAAACCAAACCTGGCCACTTCTGAGGCCTGGTTCCGAGGGCTAGAATTTGAACTCGCTGCTCCACCCTCCAATCGTAACATGGTGGCATTTTGAGCTTAGAAGAACTGAACAACATTGGCCTTGGCAGTTGACGCGCAGCCTCATTGAGCACAAATATTGAGGGAAAATGGAATCTGGGATAAATTGGTGCATCATTAATTGCACCACTCTAGGCCAGCCAATCTGCTACAGTATAGCCATGCCCCGGTATCCGATGGGGTTCCGTTCTGGACACACACACCCCTGTGGAAACTTGAAATCATGGATACTGGGAATGCCTTTTTAAAGATAGGGGAATGTCAGTGGTTTTGCTGCAATGAGGTTAAAAAAGGAGATTTGTTTAATGTTCCCTTATCTTTTTAATAGGTGTTCTTTTTTCATAGGTTTAAACTATGGTATATGAAGATAACTGAAACTGTTGATTCCAAATCAGTGGATACAGAGGCATGCTTGTACTTTGTACCAGTGCTTCCTGTTTAACCCTAATCATGCTCTATCTGTTGATTTGCAAATAAAACAAGTATTATAGTGACCCTGGCTGTCTTTAGTGCTCTTAGTGAAAGCAAGCGAAACCGGGGTAACACTGCCATGGAACTTCTCACTGTTCAGGGAAGCAGGGCGTGTGCAATGATATGCAACAACTATTCCAAAGTTAACACTAACATGAATTATAGGTCTTAAGATCTGACTTAGTGTGTCTTGGAAGCAAGTCTAACATGTATTTCACCAAAAGTGTGCTAAATTTAAATGTTGGCCTGTGTGCTTGTGAATACTTTGTGTGAAAGAGAGCTGCAGCATTAGGGATGACCCTGGGTGCACGATGAGAGGGGCATAGTGCCCTGTCCAAACTTTTCCAAGTCAATGGAAGAAGCTTTACATGCAAATAGGTATGAGTAGAGGTCTTGAATTAGGGCTTCCTGATCAAGTACCCTCTGTCCATGTCCTGAATTCCCACTTGCCCTTTACCTCCATTGCGTATCTCTCCCCATCGATGCTGTGTTCCGATCCGCTGCTCACAGTGGGGGCCGTCCCTTGGCTGTCATTGTTCCCCCAGTGGAAATGAAATTGCACTGCCTTGTATGTGCCTGTGAGGCCTCCCTTTGAAACAGTTGCCGATTGGTCTAGCGTCACTTGCACTGGCAGAGGCAAAGAGCGAATATGCAGTGTCAGGTTCTATGTGAACTGGAGTCCCTTGACAATGTGCAGTCACACAGTATGTGCTTGGCATGCAAAAGACCCCAGCCCTCCATCCTTAGCATTTCCAGATCAAGAATCTCGGGAGCAGAACATGATAATTGTTGCTTGCCACACTCAAGAGTTTTGCATGTTAGTAGTTTACCTAGTGCAGTGTTTGAATTGTGGGGGAAACAAGAAGGGGAACTTGTGGAAACCCCTGCTAACAGAGTAAGAGGCACTTTTTCAACAGTCCCTCTTCACCATAGCACAATGTCTTTTTCTAGTGGTTGTTGCAGGTGGTGTTCTGCATTTTTCAGATTGTGAGCCCTTTTGGGACAGGGAGCCATTTATCATCATCATCATCATCATTAAAAAGGGGTATATAAATACTGTTCGGTTAAAATCCACAAGCCATTCCTGCCAGCCAAATCATGATCCCTGTGAAATTAGTCACCAGGGGTGCATCCCAAAAGAGAAGGGGGACAGGCCCCTTCTGGGCTGCCTGTAAGTCGAGCACTGGCCCAAATCACCTTGTGCATTGATGGCAGGTGACCAAATGAAACTTCACACAGACAAAGTTCTGGCATGCTCTTCTATAAGTTTTTTAAATAGCAACTCTCTTTGTATGCACATGCACTGACTTGCTCTGTACCCCCTCCCACCCAGCCACTTTCCTGACCTAAAACAGCACCTCTCACAGCTACTATTTGCCCTGATGGGTCAAAACATCAATCGTAGGGAAGCTGTATTTTTCACCCTGTGGAGCAACCGCAGCATGTTGGGGAGATGTTAAGTGGGAAAATGGTATAGAGAAAGGCTGGATACAAACTCGCATTTCCCCCAGTGCCCCATCCTCAAATTGATGCATGACCACCACCACCGCCACCACCACCACCGGCCAAATGGAGAAACCAAGCGTGGATGTTTTGGGTCTCTATCTTGCGATCCAGTGTGACCTGGGCATGTCAGCCTTCTGTAGGTAATAGGAAGGGGCCAGGCAGGAAAACACCACCACCCTGCTGGGTTGTGTACACAGCTGGCCATTGGTCAAGGGGAGTTTCAAGACTGATTAAAGTAAGGAAGGGTGTGAACCTCCCAGGAACCCCCAGCTACATTGAACGATTGGGCTGGCAGAAAAACCTGACACGGATTTCTTTTGTGGCAGGAAATGTTGTGCTCACCAGCTCTTTTAGCTCTGGTGAGAGAGAAACAGATCCTTGTTGAATATTCTGTGGCACAAATCATGTCTGGATGGGTGCAAAACAAGAAAAAAAAACCAACCACCTGCCTCTGGCAAGAGAATTAGGGGACAGGGAGTAAGCAGAAAATGTGAATAGCTGTTGGATGAGAGTTGGGGGGGGGGAAATCAGGACTAAACTGTACTGCTCAGGCACTCAAGTGGAGGAGCAGCATTGCTATGTGTTCCATGTGCCCTCCTCCTTAACTCTGCACATAGGAGGGGCAGAATGCTCAGTAGAAAGGGAATGGCACTCTTCATATGTTCAGAGGCTCACAAATTACTGGACTCTAAGGGTGGAGGTGAGAGATGGGTTAGCATTGGAACTTACACTAACATTAAGGTGTGTAAGGAGGCAGTATGGTGTGTGTTTGGAAGTGGGGTATTTGAAAGCAGGATCCTTTCCCATAGGTTGTTATTGTTTTTGTTTTTGTTTTGAGTAAATATTTTAAAGTTTATTCTTTAAGTTATGGGACAAGGAAAGGAGTTACATGGGATTGTTGGAAACATAAAGGGATACGCATAAGGTGTGTGGAGGGTTACAAACAAGTCTAAAAATAATCTCTAGATACATGTATAAAAAGGGAATTCTACAATTCTAAGCTTACTACATCTTAATTAAATCAATCAATTCGTTCAGGTACCCATCATTGGTGTATATTCTCTCATATCTCTCAAAATGTACGTTTGCTAAATTGATTCATCTTTCTTATCTATATAATCCATACAAATACTCCAAAAACTAACATTTATAGGGACCCATAGGTTGTTATTGTTGAAGATTAGTGCCCCTCACCTGAATGGCCATTGTTTGTAATAGTCCAGTTTGATTTCTGTTCAGTGTCGTAGTTTTTGAAGCAGAACGGCATGAGTTCCCAGTTGTATTGCACTTTGCTGGTGAGGATGTTGATGGGGGACTGACGGCTCTTTCCACAGTTATTGTTCACAAGGTTCCAGGCACGGGGCTCTGTTGGGGATGAGTAGTGATGGGAAGGAGAGAACATAGTCACAAGGGGGTGGGTGGGTTAAAAGGCTTGAAGTTGTGCCATCAAATGAATTGGGATCTGCTCTCGATATCTGCCAGTTCCCCAGAATCAGGATCTGAGGGGACCTCCTCATCAGAGAGGGATCACTCTCCATGGGCTCCAAGATGAAAAATCTCAAGTATAGGGATGGTAATGAACCAGACGGCGCATCCAAGGCATCCTGGTTCAGGGACCTGCACAGGAAGAGGATTCCTCTTCCGGTAGGGATCAGGACGGAAAGAAGGGTGGAGATCAGTCTATATAAAGCCTCCCTTTCTGCCTGGACAGGCACCCTGCCTCTGGCTCCCTCCTAGACAGTTCCCTAATACTCAGGCACAGGGTCCTCGGAGGTTGCATTTTTTTTTGGATGCTGCTGGACAGCTCCTTTTTGGCTTTCCCTGTTAGTTCTTCACAGAAATCTCCCAGTTTGCCTGGCCACCATATTCTGCACTAATTGCAGCTTTCGAACCACCTTCAAGGGTTGCCCCATGTACAGCGCATTACAGTAGTCCAACCTTGAAGTCACTAATGCACGGACCACCGTGGCCAGGGCTGATTGGCTCAAGAATGGTTGCAGTTGGCACACCAGCTGAAGCTGGACAAATATACTCCTAGCCACTACTGCCACCTGGTTCTCCAGCTATGAATCCAGCAGCACATTTAGACTGCACACCCGTTCTTGCAGTGGGAGTGCAGCCACAATGGGTAGGTGACTCAGTACCTGCATCCAGGATTTCCTGACTGGGAGGTCTTCTGTCTTTTCTGGACTCAGCCTCAACCTATTGACTTTCATCTAGATCCCAACTCCTTCCAGGCAGCACCCCAGTACTTCCACAGCCTCCCCGGTGGGCAATGGCAAGGAGAGATAGAATTGGGTGTCATCAGCATATTGGTGACGCCCCACTCCAAATCCCCGAATGATCTCCCTGGGTAGTTTCATTTATATATTGAAAAACATGGGGGATAGAACCTTGTGGCACCCCACACTGTAAAGGCCAGGGCACCAAGCAGGTATCCACCAACATCACTATCTGTCAGCCAAACAGGTGTGGAACCACTGCAGAACAGTGTCCTTAAGTCCCAGCTCAGCAGCCGATTCAGAAGGATATCATGGAAAATGAAATGCTGAGCCAGGTTGACCATTGGACATACCCAGTCTGATGGTTCTTATATATTCAGTTTGTTTGCCTTAACCTGAGAAGCAACTAGGATTGAAAAGTATTCCATTTTATTTGGGACCCAAGCATGTGTGACAATGTATCATTGTGCAGGGGATAGAGCCAGTGGCATTTCCCATTGAAGCAGCAATTTCACTTGAGAAAACAGGGTGAAAGTCTTTGCTCTGGTCCTGGCCCAAACCATGGCCCCAGGCAGCTCCTACACACAAGTGACCAGAGCCTGTAATTGCACAATGGCATACTTCATGGAATATGTAACTTGGCCCTTACTGTATATTCAAATGAGGACCAGTGGTCTCAGTGGTTGTCCAGGCCATTCGGCTCTATTCAGCTCTGCCACTGAATCACACACCGAACACTGTGGTTCCTACTCTCCGTTGTTATCTTTGCAATATTTACCTTTACACTGGGGTATTTTTGACTGCCCCCAGGTTTTACGGTCATGGGAACAGGCAACCGGGTGACAGACAATCCATCACAGGCTTAAGAATCGAAAAGAAAAATCTGCTTTGAATTACCTTCACATGATGGGTCGTGACACTTCTGTGGCAGGTAACACCAGTTCTTCCCCCCTGCAAGAGAAACAGTGACACTCCTCAGATAATGGGAACTGTGGGCTGTTCACACTGGCATGTTAATTGCTTGGTGATGGCAGCATATCAGAGTTGACCTGCCTGTGTGAATGAGACACCACACCTTATAATCGCAATGGGACATGGCATTTGCATAGTTGTTTGTTTATTGCATGTTTATCCCATTCATCCCTCATGGTTCTCTTCCTCTGTTTTATCCTTGCAACAGCCCTGTGTGGTGATGAGGCTAAGGAATGGTGACTGGCCTATGGCTCTCCAGCAAACTTCAGAACTGTGCCAGGCTTTGAACCTGACACTCCCTGGTCAAAGTTGAACACATCAATCACTGCTGGCTCTCATCATTCAACATCCTCTTAGCTTCCACCTTGCTTCACTACACTTCACTTACAGTCAACAGATGGCGAGTGATACGGGGCCCTGGAGATGCACGTACGTGTATGAAGGGCAGGCCTTTGAGGTGGAACTTCTCAAATGGTCAACCTTCAGAGAACTCCTCCCATATTGACATAGCTGAGGGGAAGGGCCTGCCAGTGGCTTAACTAAGGCATCTGCTACCAGGAGTCAAAGAACATTTTGTAGCTCCTCTTCCACAACAAAATCAAATTTAGAGTGCAATCCTATACCGGTGTTGTGCCGGCGTTGCGCACTTGCGCCAATCCAGCACTATTGCAAATGTGCCATCAGACGCGTCTGCGCCAGCGAGTCGGGCGCTGGATCAGCACAAGCAGCAGTGCCGGCGCTTGGGCACTGCTGCGCCGGTCATGCACTGGTCGAGCGCTGGTGGCACTCAGTCAGCTCAGGACCTCGCCGGGGCGTGCAGGAGACATGCCGTGGGTGTAACGGGGCAGCGCAGTGGGCGGCGACAGGGGTGGTGATGGTGATCCTAAGCCTCATCCCCAGCGTTGGCAGCTCTGATTTGGGCCACTGCTGCTCACGTTCACCTGCACCTGCAAATCAGGCTGGCTGGGGCTTACCTGGGTGCAAGGGGGAAACCTCCCCTTGCTCTGCACTGTGCTGCTGCCGCCTCCTACTGGGTTTAGGATGCTGCCCTGCTGCGCTGGCCTTACTGTGCTGGCGCTGCTTAGGATTGGGCTGCCCATTACGTGAATAAATAAATAAAAATTCTGGTTAATTGGCCATAACCTTTGATAGAGTACAGATATTCCAATACAGTTTATTCCATTGCATTCTGCATTAAATTATCTTTCCAACGATATATAACATGTGGTATTATTTGCACCTACCAAGGGTTTCACAATTTCGGCCACTCATGTCAAGCTCGGTTTGTTGCCCCCCCTAAAGTTTATTGCCCAGTGCAATTGCCCCCTGTACTTCTCCTTAGCTATGCCACTGGGGCCTGCCATGAAACCTCTTTGAGCATTACAAAGGATTTTTGGAGGCCATCGTTCAGGGGGTTCACTCAACCTAATGGAGCATGGATCAAGCCTAACTGAAGTCTTTGATCTTTTCCAATCCCCACCTCACCTTAATTTCCAACCCAGTGGTGCGGGTGATGTGGGCCTCACTGGGTATTACCCTCGGAGGGCCTGAGCCTCCTTTTTGTGATCTTTGGTCCACTCTGGGCCCAGCCGCCTCACACTCTCACCGACAGTCATGTTTTCACCGCTCGCTGGCAAGAAAACAAAATCACTGGACCTGGAGTGGTTCCAAAGACAGCTAATGGAGGCGATCTGGAGGTGAGCTTTTCTGATTTGAAGCTATGCGGTAGCCTGGAAGGTTGGGGAGACAATGTTGCCACCCACCCCATCAAGCAGGCCTGAAAGCTTGGTTTTCTCCTTGACTCATCTGTCTCCTTCGTTCCCATGTCCAGTGCAATCACCAATTCATATCACTACTTCCTCTACAATGCGGCAAAGTTGCCCTCTTCCTTGCTGTCAGTGTAATCTGGTTCACATCTGGTTGCCTCTTGCCCTGACAAATGCAGACTTCTCCTTTTCTTCACTTTCAGTCAGTCAGTCAGTCAATCTTTATTACGGTCGAAGACCAGAAATATCAAAAATCTAAACAGAGCCATACATAAATGCAAATACAAATTAAGAATCTAAGGAGAACAAAGGCTCTGGGATGAATATAAAAGCACGTTAAATCACTTAAAAATCAAAATAAGCATTGTTAAAAAGCAGACAAAAGTAGACATTCTTGAAAGTTATTTAAAAAGAATTTGACTTACACTATAAAAGCACATCAAAAATAACATAGACTCGTGGACTTAATACTCTCTTTCTTGAGCGACCAATACTTTGCGAATCTTCCCTGCAGCCGCTAAAAAACTGGCACATTGCTTTGTTACCTGGGCATTACACCTAAATAGTAACAATTTAGACAACTCTCCTTCCTCTGATCCTGGGAATTTTTTTACTAAAGGGGAGATAAATTTTTCACGAATGCCCTGGTAGTATAAACATCGGAATAAAACATGTTCTATAAGTTCTACCTCCCCCGTGCCGCAGGGACGTTTCTTCACTGTTCTCATCTGCGCTGATCCCATCAGACCCCGCCCTATGCTTGTTTCCTGTCCACTCCTGGATCCATCTCAAGTTCCTTGTTGTCTGTACTTTCCAAGCCCCCAAGACTCTCCTTATCTCCACTCCTAAATCCTGTTACACTCCCTCCTCAAGCTCAAAGGCCTTCAGCCCCCTGATCTAATTTCACCCCCTCTTCCCTTAGACCTGGAGCTCCCAGACCATGCACGTGAGGCTGCCTGTCTTGCTTTCTTCACCTCCCACCTCAAAAGCCAGTTCTTCTGTTCAGTCTTTGGCCTGACCCCCAATCCCTTTATCTTACTGCCATTATGTTTATTTGGAAGGAAAAGCAGGACATAAATCATTCAAATACGCTCTGGGTGTACATCAAGGACCTGCATATGCATCCCCGTTTACCCTCCCATCCCTGCCTCTGTCATTTCCCTTGTGGCTGTTCTTAGATGTCGAGCTCCTTGGGGAGAGAACCGCTCTGCTCCTAATAAGATTGAACACTAATACCGAAGATTTTCAACCCCTGCACCATGACACATTGGTGTGCCATGAATAGCCCACTGGTGTGCCGCGGTAGTTTAGGGGGAGGTTCACTTACTAGGAGGGCCAATGGGGGATGTGAGCCCCTCCCCCAACGGCAGTGCAGTGTTCTTTGTCAGTTGTCAAAAAAATTGATAGTGTGCCATGACACTTTTAGCACTTCGTTGGTGCGCCGCGAGATGAAAGAAGTTGAAAAACCACTGATTTATACAGTGCTTTTCAGAGCATACAAAGAAATTCATGTTGTTCCTATGCCAGCCCTTTAAGCTAAGTGTTATTATCCCCACACTGGAGCTGGGGATGAAGGAGGCTGCAGGGAGTGGCTTGCCTAGGATCACCTAGTGAGAATTCACAGCAGTCCCGACTTGCCTCTCTGGGTCTTAGTCACTGCATTTCACCAACACATCTGTTAAAAAGTACAGTGCACATAGGCAGAGCTCTAGAAATAAATCCAGGGGATGACAATTGGGCTTGCGGAAGACGGATTGTTGGCAGGTGCAGCCGGGGAACATCTCGGCTTGTCAGAAATGTCCTCTTCTGTGCAAGAGGCCCGTTGACACCTGGCCAGAGGCGTTTCTACAGGGAGGGCAGAGCTCTAAGTTTTGCAAGGAGCCTTCCCCTGTCATGTAAATCCCTCCTCTCCCTTGCTGCTGTAGCCAGTAAGCAACACCAAGATGTTGCTGTTCCCTGTGAGGATTGGCTAGAACAGTGCAGGAGAGGCGTGATTTCCACTGCAAGGTGAGGCTCCTTGCAAAACTTAGAGCTTTGCCCTCCCTGTAGAGACGCCACTGCACCTGGCCTCTCCTGAAGAGAAGAGACCTCAAGAACAGAGCCGACCAAAAGGAAGCGGGTGGCGCACCCAGCACCCCCACCTGCCTACGCCCACATCCATCCCAACAAAGGCAGAAAAACCTCTTTCGCCAAGGAGGACTCTCAAAGGTCGTTGGAGACTCGAAGCAGCCGAGCTGATGTCCTCTGTCAGCAGAAGCGTTTTGATCCCACTCAATAATTCAGTGAAACGTCCCCTCCTGGGGTGTCTTATTCTTGCTATGTCAGCTCTGGGCTGGAAGCTGCCTTGAAATGTGAGGGGAAAGGAAATGAAAGTCCTTTTTAGTCCACGTGTAATTTGATGCAGGGGTTGGTGTGCCAGAGGCGGCGTTCAGGAGAAGCGTTGCTCCAAATACCTTGAATGCCGGCAGGCCTTCCAGAGGGGCAGCCAGCTGCTCTTTTCCAAAGTTCCTACTTTGGTGTCTTAGAGCACAATCCTAACCTGGAGTTAAGCCGACACAGTTAGACCAGCAAAGTTTGGCCAGCACAAGGGCCGTCATAAAGTGCGTTTGGACCACTCTTGGAGTCCGGGAGGTGTCTCTTTTGCTGGCCAAACCTTGCTGGCCTAATTGTGCCGGCCAAACTCCTGGTTAGGGTTGCGCCCTTAGTTACTGGACTACTTCCTGCAGGATTCTGGGAGCTTGCGCTCATGTGCCACAGTGTGAACAGGGTCAGGTGCTTGAACTGTCCCTGTTTCCGAGGATCAGGAGTGACATCTGGTTTCAGACAGGGCTGCAGGGCAAGGTCCAATGCTGGGCCCCCTCTGGCACGTTGCATCCCACCAGCTCCCCCTACCTCCTACTGCACATGGGAGCACACGCACACTTCTGACCAGGCAAAGTGGATCTGACTCACTTCCTTTTACACGGATGCTGCTAAGGAGTGTTTGTTGGTGCTAATGCCCAGTTAGACTTTAATTAAAATATGTCTCAGAAGGAGGAGGAAGAAAAACTGGAGCTAAACATAACTCTTACTCAGAATCAATCCAATCCCACTTCTGTAACAGGAATGGTTAAGGATCTGGTGGAGGTACATGTGGTACAGACACTTCACTTTAGTCTCTAATCCCTTGGCCGCATTTCTGAATTGATCAGGATCAGCCCATTTGTGAGGCTAACTGAGACAGCAGATGGGGGGGCACCCACCCTTGTCTGCCTGCACCCACTGCCTAGATTGGAAGAGGGGGGCTGAGTGGAAGAGGAAGTGTTGGGGAGAGAGAGTGATGCATTAGAGCAGGGGATGGGAGCACACAGAGGCTGGCATATCACTAGGAAATGTGCGATAGGTACTGCAGACTGGCAGTATTTGGCACAATGCCTCAGGCGCCAGAAGGTCTTGGGCTGGCCCTGAAATGGATGTTATCTGTTCTTCTTGTTTGTCTATTTTTTTAATGCTGAGTTTTAGGGTTCCAACCCCCCCCCCAGTCAGAGCAAGCAGTGGAAAAACTGGTGCTCAGAGACAATAGCCTGACAGCTGGAGTTGTCCTGAGGTCATGGGACTGAAGTGCAAACAAAGGGCACGGACTCCCACATGCGAATCGGCCTGTTCTCCTGTCTCTGTTGTGGTGAGAGTTGCTTTCCTGCGTGTCCCTCTGCCTTTTTCCAGCCTGCTCCGTTCTTGGTTGTCCCTGCCTCGGGACAATATCAGGAAACAGCATCTCCTCCCCCAGGTGTGTGTGTGTCTGCCAAATGGCTCAGCATGAAACTGCGAACAATGCAGCCTCAAGTGGGGCCCTGAGATATGCGGGCAGCCTGCTTGGAAAGACAGGATAGGACGGCGCCCAGTTCTCCAGTCCTAGAGAGCTTTGCTGGGAGAGGAGAGGAAGGAACGCAGCCGGGACCACTTGCATGCTCGGATTGATTCTCCCCATTTGTCAGCAATGGTGTCCTGATGGGCAGGCAAGCCATTCAACTGGGCCTTGCTGATTTCACCACGAGTATTTCAGGGCACTTGGACAGCATCTCTCTCTCTCTCTCTCTCACGTACATACGCATGTGTATGTGGGGGGCATGTGATGTCCCATCCCAATTTGGAATGTGTGAACATCTTCACTGAAACATCTTGGGCTTCAGGGGATGTGTGATCCCGCTGGCAGTTCTGCCTGTGTCATTCTGTCTCCCCTGGCTGTTTGAAATGTGCAAAGATGCAGGGGGGGGGGGCAACGAGATGCAAGTATCTAGTTGTGTGCTCCCTGAGGCATCTGGTGGGCTACTGTGAGATACAGGAAGTTGGACTAGATGGGCCCATGGCCTGATCCAGTGCTGATCTTATGCAACATGCACAGTCATTGAGTGACAAACAGCAGTTAAAGCATCCTTCTGCTGTGTCAAACCATAGCCTGCTACCAGTCAGACTAGACAATCCTGGGCTAAGGACTTTCTCAGCCCTGCCACCTGAGACCCTTTCTGCTGAAGATACCAAGGACTAAAACGGAGACCACCTGTGTGCCAGGTATGATGCTCTCCCATGGAAATGCAGTCTCCGCTTGGAACATGTGTGCTCTGAACTTGTTCTTACCCATGACAGCACTACATGGTGCCCTTGAGTTCTCCAAATTGAAGTCAAATCTGGACAAGTTCTGTCTTTTCACATATATTAAACACAGATATTTAAATTTTAAATTGTTTTAGAGTTACTGTTTTGTTTATCCTAAATTTTTATCATTTTATCTGATTTTAACACTTATAATTTTAATATTGTGAGCCACCTTGGGTGCCCCAATAAGGGGCAGAAAGGTGTGTGTGTGGGGGAATCCAGTAAATAAATATGAGAGCCAGCATGGTGTAGGATTGGGAAACCTTGTTTCAAATCCCTGCTAAACGAAGAAGCTCGCTGTATCATCTTGGGCCAGGCACTGACTTGTAGGCTAACCTACCTCACAGGGTTGTTGTGAGGATAAACTGGGGAGAGGCGTGTAAGCCAGTCTTTGCTCTTTGGAGGAAGAGTGGGCTAGAAATGTTGTTGTTGATGATGATGATGATGATACAGGGATCCTGACTAATCTCCATCTCCCTCCCAGTCTGTGGTCTTTATGTAGCACATCGATCTGCTCTATTAAAAATGTCAGCACAGGTTACTTTGTAACTCATTGAGTCCTCTGCTCTTTTTGTTCCCAAAGGAGAACACACCTCAGGGGCTTTTCTGGCTACCTGCCTTCCTTCCTTCCTACAGAGAACTCCACAGAAGCAACTGGCCAGCTGCAAAACTCTCCTTGCCTTTGCAGTTTCTCCCTGATCCAAGATGCAACACGCACACCCTTCCCATTTCCTGGCTTAAACAACAGCAAAAACAAACCCTCCTCCCCTTAGTTCCTGTGCACAAGTACAATGTGCCGGTGCGTGTTGTTTAAATCAGGGACGTGAGCATGTGTTTTGGTTATCAGCAGAGGCTTTATGGGGTCTCAGGCAGGAAAAGGCCATTCCCTGTCCAACACAGTTTGAGGGCCCAATCCTATCCAACTTTCCAGTGCTGGTACAGTTGTGCCAACAAGTTGTGTGCTGCATCAGGGGATGGGGGGGGGGGACAGGGACAGAGGCCTCCTTAAGGTATAGGGGTATTTGTTCCCTTACCTTGGGGCTGCATTGCAGCTGCTCCAGTGCTGAAACGTTGGATAGGTCTGAGCCCACAGTTGCTTACTAATCAGTAGTGTGCACTGTTAGGTCGGAGCACAGCAGAAGACTCGCTGTGGAATGTGGTTCTAGTTCAGTGCTAGATCAGCCTGTACCTGGAAGCTTGTACTTTCTCCATTGCCACCCCCCTGTTTAAACTCCTGACACACTTGAAGGCTCTGAGGCTCAGCATCTCCAGGGTGGCCTGAGAAAGACCCCATCTGAAAGCTGCAGGGAGGAAATGTGTAGCTAGATGGACCAGTGGCCTGGCTCAGCATGGATCAGCTGGCCACAGACTCCAGGGCAGGGGTGGGGAAGAGGTAGATCTCTGAGAGGTTTTAGATCAGGAAGGGGTTGGGTACCCAATTATTTAGCAATAATAAAAGAGCTCCCACCCAAAAAAGCCCAACCTAGATTTACCCCTGCTAACTGGGCAAAGAGGCACCTTTCAAAGTTGTGCCCTATTTAGCAAAGGGGGAGCAAATGTCCCTCTATGTCCCAGCAAGGTGTCTTTTCCAGTGGCTGCTGCTGGTGTCCCTTCTGTATTTTAAAGATTGTGAGCCCTTGGGGG
>JAJKFI010000149.1:0-36935 GCA_029204185.1 Lerista edwardsae | reverse complement strand
CCCACCATGGCACTCCTTGCCAGCACTTCAATGAGGCATTAGGCCAGCAATTTTCAACCACGGTGCCACAGGGCATTGATGTGCTGCTAAAATCCATAGGTGTGCTGTGGGAGTTTGGAGCACAGCGGCTGAGTTGCTGGGAGGGACACTGTGCAGGGATGAAGAAGGACAGTGGCTTTCCCCCTGCTAAATATAAGGAAGGCATCACTTTAAAAGGTGCATCTTATCCCAGTTAGCAGGGGGTTGCCTGGGGGACTTCCCCAGTTAGAAAATTGGATTAGACTCTTGTAAGCAGGGAGAGTTGGAGTGCTTGTGATGGTCTTGTAGAGAAAATAGTAGCTAGTTTGGTATAACTGAAGGCCAAACTTCATACCGTGACAATGGGAACTTCCCTCCAGGAGCAACCAGTAGCTATGTTAATCAGGGGGAACCCTCGTATCGCACAGTCTCCGTGATCCAGAGTGGGTGCTCCCCCCCCCCCCCCCGTGGCTGTTGTTTAGAGAGCAAAGAACAAGTTCTCAGTGCATGCTTAACTCCACAAGCGGTTTGGTTCTCACTTTTAGACAGAAGAGATTTCTGCAAATCCCTTTGACACACAGATAGCATTCATTTTTTAAGAAGTGCACAAAGCTTTCGTCTGAAAAAAACACCTCTTGGCATCCTGATTTGTCAGGTTTGGAAACACTAATGTGCTGTTTGAGCGTTACGCCCAGAATGATGATGTGTTTGACATCTTGCATCTTTTAAAACCTGGAATGGCCACTGTTGTCAAAGTCTGGGCTTAACTAGTCAACTGTTGGGTTTTATTTTTTTAAACAGTGATGGAAGATAGCTAGTTTTATTTTGGCGAACTTTCCCAATATTGCTATAAATCATTTCTGTATTATGATAGGTTTTGGTATTTTATTTATCCTCACAGGAATTTGGGGGTGCGCTGGTTGCAAGTCTGGGAGGTAGTGACATTCAGGACAAAGCAGTGCCACCTGTTCCTTATCCAGTGCCCCCCTTGCCCCTCACTCCTTGCAATGTTCCACTTACTTTCCCAGCACTGTCCCTTTTTTGGGACACCTTTCCAACCTTTCATATTGGGAACAGATGTTGACGCCTTCTAGCTTTGTGGTCACATTCCATTCCTCTCCTCGGTGGTTTCTGGACTGATCAGCTTTATTGTCGCATGTGGGCCAAATTCATCCCTTCTGCGTGCTGTTGTCGCTAAAAATGTTTGTGGCGGTTGCAGGAAACCCAGATCCAAAATGAGGCTCAGGCTAGCTCTGAAAATTCACTGAGTGCTCAAGCCTCTCTTCCTCTTGACCTAGCTTTCCCCCAAAGCGTTATTGCAAAGCAAAACATTTCAATCCGAGCTCTTTGGAAGGAGAGGATGCAAATACAAGCCAAACTCCTGTTCTCCTGACTTGTCTAGGGTGAGTGAACGTGTGCGCTAAGTGGGGAGCAAGATCACAGTGGCAGGCCCCACCCCTATCTATAGATGTTCATCTGAATGACTGTGTTTTGCATAGATGCTCAAAAGCATGTACTTTTTGCATCTCAAAAGGACTTCTGGAAGTCTGTCTGCCAATGACTGTTAAGGTAATGTGGTGTTTGGCCCTGAGAGACTGAACTATGACTTCCTGAGTCAGGAAGTCCCCAGTTTGACTTATAAAGATGTCATAATGGGGTGTGTGTGTGTGAGCATAAGCGTGTGTGCATGCATGTGTACACAGAGCACATGTTCCTAACATGTATTAAGAAAGTACTGTTTTACAAGCCAGGAGCTGTGTGACATGAGTTCCAGGACACTTATGGTGCACTGCACTAGAACATGCATGCTTTGCCGGGACCTTGAATTAATGCCCGCTGCACACCCACCAAAACTGAACACAAAACGCGCAGAAGAGGTCACCCCCCAAAAAGGAAGATTGCAAAATGATCTTAATAATACATTTAGGGATTGTATATTCTTGGACTGTCTCAAAATAACAGAGGAGAGGGTTGCCTAAATGGAGAACCTTTTTGCAAGGGGACGACGACAGAGAAGCCTCCCCAAGGAGAGGAAGGCTGTGTTGTGAAAAAAAAATATGCAGATTGATTCCCACCCCCCAGGAGACTGCAACTTCATAGCAGCTCAGGCAAGCTTCAGGCAGTGAAGAAATTGTACAAAGAAGTTGGCTCCAAAAATTGACTAGGGAAGAGAGGAAAAGGTTGTGGGGGAGGAAAAGTTCAAGAAATTTAAGGCAACTGTTATCTTCTCCCAGCATGTGTTGAACCATGCATTCACCTGCTACATAGGAAGAGAAAGGTCTCTGCAGGACCTGGAGTACAGTAAATGATAATGGATTTTTGAGCAAAATAATTTTTTCCTGCAAAAGAGTTCACATGTAGGAAAGGCGAAGAGGTGTGTTCTGCTGGATCTCTCTCTGTCAGCTCAGCTTGCCTGCTAGATTCTTCTTTTTTTAATTGCACAAGGAAGGAAGGGGGAACTGTACATTTAAATTTTGGGCTGGAGAGAGTTTGCATTAGAGATTATTGCACTGCAATCCTGAAACTGAGACATAGGGGCCTTATTTTTGTGTCCCCCAAATGCTCCTCTGCCAGAAGAGGCATGGCACGTATACAAGTATGTATTAGACAAAGCACAAACTCAAGCTCCAGTTCCTTTTGTAATTTTCCAGCCTCTCTCCTTCTCTCTCTCTCTCTCTCTCTCTCAGAGGAGAGAGAGGATCACATTTTAAAAGTGGCTCTTTTTCCCTCTGTGCTGTGTTGATATAAACTCAGGCAAGGACACATCTGTATTGCATTCCATCATTCCTAGGGGTACAGGTTACAGCTGTTAGATATGAAGAAGCTTGGAAAACATTCTTGCCTTACAATCTTTTCTCAACATGCCAAGTTACCTTCATGTCAAGTGGCAAGCTATATGTCGGCGTGAGTAGCATTGAGTGTGTGTGTGCATTTAGAGATGGGATGCATTCAGCTCCCATTCCAAAGATTTAACTTCCAGAGATGTTGGGAAGAGGGCTATACCTAAAACAGGACAAGCCCAGCAGTTCGCACTCACAACCTTTCAGCAATGCGCCTCCAAAGGATAAAAACAGGGACAAAATACCAAGCTGGAGAATTAATAATTGCTCCTTGAATAGCCTTTCTGCGAATTGCCCCATGTCAGTGTGTATTCCTAGGTAGGGGAGTCTTTAACAACTAACTTCCTTTCATTATTTTTTCTTGTTTAATAGAGAGACAGTGAGGAAACACCACAGCTTGTGAGCAGGGCCCTGTTTCTGAACAGTGCCCAGCATATTTGAAGCCTGTTTATAAGTACATGACTACTACTTCAATTTGGCAGAGGGATGAGGATGTGGGCTGGCCTCATAATGAAGCCAGCTGAGACTGTTGTCTCACATAGAGATTGATCAGATATCTGGAAGTAACAGCCGCTCCTCTCCCCACTTCCTGCCGAACCTGCCCCCCTACCCCAACCCCACCTTTGGCAGCAGTGCAAAGAGCTGTTCTTTTTCCTTCTTGGGTTGTTGGATTGGAAAAGCACGAGAGCAACCAAGTAGAAGCGGAAATGAGGAGGAGAGTGTAGGGGCATGCTCTAGCCCAGCCCTCCTCCACACTTCCACTTTCTCCTTTTCCAGTGCAGTGTGCCATTGGGGAGCCCTTCATGTGGAAGTGGAGGGCAGATGTGGTGGCAATATTTGGCTCCTCCTGCCTGAGAGTCCTTGGATGCCTCTGATGAAGACAAAGGGGTTTGCTGAACTCCTCCTGGGAAAGGGTGCATGTTGAGGTAGGGTTTAAAGAGCAAGCGAGCCGAGATGGCATTGAGCTGGTGTTCAGGGAGGGAATTCCAGATTTTGCCCCCATCCCACACACATACTATCTGTTGCTCGTCTCAGTACAGGAAGCCAAATTTGTTGCCTTCATCTTCAGCATTAAGCTAAGAGGCACTTCCTAGCATTTAGTAGATTTCCTATCCACACTGCCGCAAACTACTGTATATATGGCCACCAGACACACAAGAGGTATTATACCATTCAGAAGTGAATGTCTTGGGGCAAGGAGTGTGGGGATGGCATTGCGATTTTTCCTGATTAGGAAATAGCTGCCCTTTGACCACCTCTCATCAATAAAGTGCCTTTGGCAGGGTCGCCACCATTGTAGGTTTGTTTTCTCTTGAAAAGGAAGCCCGTTTTGAACTGAGCGATAAAAAATGCCTGTGAAAGGCGAGTGGCACTTTTGAAGCCATTGTTTGACTCTGCCCTTTGGTGAAGACACCATGTCCAAAGTGTGACAAAGGCAACTGATGTTTGTTGCTCTGATGCTAAGCAAGCCGGCTGGCATTTGCTGCTTCACGCAATTCCAACTATAGTACAGGATATGCTGTGGGCAGTTGCCTTGACTGTGTTGAACATTTTTATGTCTGTAGAGGGATTCCATAAGACTACAAAGCAGTATTAGGCTCGCTCTTACCTAATGCATCTAGTCCAATGTTCTGTGACAATTTCCATTGTAGATTGTAAGCTCATTGGGACAGGGATCTGTCTATTTGCACACTGTAAAGTACCATGCCTATTGATGATGCACATTCTTTGTTTAACTTTCTCTCAGTCTGTGATGAGCCCAGAAGGCTCTCTCAGACCACATGAGAGAACTGGGGTACCAGTCTCAGTTCTGCAACAGAAACCTGTGTGAGCAGTTGTATTGGGCATGAATGATCTTGGGCCGTAAATGGCCTTTGGCCCAGCTGTATTAGAAACCGTGCTTGGTTTTCCCCACCTCACCAATCTAAGTTTATGAACTAGTCTTTCCCAGGGAATAGCTAGCAATGAATCATTCTTATCAGAAGAGGTCTGTGGTATTATTGTTCTCTTAGAACAATCTGTATATCCACCTATCTTTTTGATTTATTTTTAAAAATTATATTCCAGTTTATCTCAGTTTAGAATGGAATCAAAGCTGTTGGCAACCAATAAAAAATGTTTTGTACAAGATGTACATAATAAAACATCAGCAGTAAAAATGCGTGGAAAAGTACTAATCCTGTAGTTTCCAAATGTTTTATCATTGGGACCCTCCTAAAAAAAAAATTACTTTATCAGCCACTCAAGCCTTCATGGCTATAATGGTGATTGAGCCGCCCCCCCCCCCACAAAAAAATTTGCAGGTTGTTTAACCCTTGATGCACATAGCCTGATCTTCCTTGTCAATTTCATGACCCACCAAAAATTGGGTTGTGACCCACTGGTGGGCCATGGACCCACAGTCTGGGGATTGTTGCACTAATCCATTCCAAGAAGAATCTGGCTGCAAAACAGGATTGTGCCCCAGACAGACTCAGGGCACAATCCTAAGCGGTGCTGGGGCAGGCAGGCTGGTGGGCAAAGCTTGGGAGCAGGCAAGAGCCTCCCTGGGTCAAAGGAATATGTATGCGCCAGCCACCCTAATGGGCTCCTTGGATCTTGCTCAGAAGCAAGACCTGAAGGTAATGGCATCCATTAGTTGACGGGAGATGATGAATATGGAGGTGGCATTAAGGCTAACAACCAATTATAGGCTTCTTCTTTGAACTTGGTTAGTGCATCCCCAGCACCTGGTATTCAGAGGTAGATTGTCTGTGTGAATATGGAGGTTCCATTTAGGCAGCATCAATAGGCATATTCATGGTGAATTTGCTCAGTGCTGGATCCCACCCGTGTATACATTATTTTACCCTATCACTTAGTGAGCTGCCCCCACTGCAAAGCATGGCATGCGCAGGTGGCTTCTGGTAGCCAGTGGAGTGTTGTGGCTACTGCAGAACCAGGAGGGGGAAACCTGGCTTCACGTCCCTTACGCCCTTCCCCTTCGCTGCAAAGCTCATCCTGTCCTCTCGGCTTTCATTTACATCCAAGCTGCGTACTGCCTTTAATTTCAATCCATCATGGGGGGGGGAGGGAATGCGCAACTTCACCCATGGCTGACCTGCACATGGATTACTGTGCAAGTCGTATTTGGTGGCTTGGCACAGGTTCCCTTGCATGTGCAGCTTTGTGGCTTGGGAGCCAATCTCTGTAGCTGCCTGTGCAATGTGGTGGGTGGGTGGGTGGGGTGTTTGAATTTTTCTTTCTATTCCAGAGAAGCCAAGGGTGTGTCTTGTATATTGACTTTGAGTCCTGAGTCACGAGGTATCTCCAAAGGAAAGATTCTAGCTGACCAAATTGAAGGTCAACACTGGCATTTGGCATGTATGCCGTAGAATCGATTCACATTCTCTGTTGGTCCCCCGTGGATTCGCCTTGTTGGCACTTCCTTGCTATGACTGGTGGGTTCTCCCCACTGCCTGTAAGGCCCAAACAATTGCTACAAGCAAAGTGGGGAAAGGTGCAGAGTAGGGCAGCCCAATCAATCCAGGGGTTGGAGCACCTTCCCTTCAAGGCAAGGCTAGAGTGTTGGGGGATTTTTAGTGTAGAAACGCAGTGTATGAAACACAGTGTATGTGATTTATGAAATTGTGAATGGGGCAGAGAAAATGGTGGAGAGGCGTGTTTTGTTGCTTCTCCCACAATTCCCAGGGTCAGCTAGCAAAATGGCAGGATAGGCAGGAGATTCAGCACAGGAGATTCAGCTATGGCCACTGGCTTAGCTGACCTTAGGGTGAGACACATTTTCTGGAGGAGGATTGATCTGGCAAAAGCCACAGTAGCTGATGGAGCCCCTTACAGAGAAGCAGTCTACCTCCGAGTATGAGGTGCCAGGGACAAACAAGGATAGGCCACCTTTGTGCTTTGCTTGTGAGCGCCCAGAGGAATGTGGCTGGCTACTGTTGGAAACAGGATGCTGGACTAGACAATCTGGTCCTGCCAGCCAAATGTCACAGAGAAGGCACTTTGCTCACAAGCAAAGCATGAAGATGGACTTGCAGTGTTTTAGTGGGTTTGCTCCTCCTTTGGGCCTGATTAATCACAGCCTTTGAGGTCAGTAAAAATGTTCTCTCCAGGCCAAATAGTCATAGGGAGCAACAGAGGCTGACTTGGTGACCAGACAACACTGTAATCACAATGCTTGTGTTTGAGTGTTTTTGGCATCTAGCCTTGGAAGTCAGTCTACACAAGTTACTAGTCTACAAAAAGGTTTAAGTTAGTACTCTGCTCAACCGCATATGCATATGTGAGCCCTTTTTGACCTTAAAAACAAAGCACCAATGCTCTCTGCTCTTGTGTGGAGGCAAAGTTTATTTCATTTAGGGTGCAATCCAATTCCCCTTCAGCCAACTCAGACCACTTGCGTCAGCTGAGCACTATCACAAACATGCTGCGAGGCCCATCAGCACCAGTGCTTCTGGTGCCGGGCCGATGCAGGCAGTTGTGTTGCCCCTGCAATGCTGAAGCATGCCCCTGGTAAGCAGTTCCTGCACCAGTTGCATTTGACTGGCACAGGAGCTATTCTGGGCATGGGGAGAGTGGGAGGGAGGGCAGAATGGGGCAGGGGAGGGGTTCCAGTGGGTGGGGTAGCCCAGATTGAGGGGTGAAGCTTGGATGCGGCTCTTCCCTGGCCTGTGCAGCCCCAATGTGGGCCGTGTGGTGTGCTTGGACTCCCTTCCCAGACTCAGTCCCAGGCAGACCTGTATTTAGCTAGCGCAGGTCCACATAAATGCCCTGTGCCGTGGAGGCTAGAGGACACCTTCGCAAACCAGGATGCAGTGGTGGCCATTTTGGTGCCACTGCATCAGCAGGGGAGGGGTAAGAATAAGAACATAAGAAGAGCCCCACTGGATCAGGCCAAAGGCCCATCTAGTCCAGTGTCCTGTATCTCACAGTGGCCCACCAGATGCCTCAGGGAACACACACAGATAACTAAATACCTGCATCTTGTTGCCACTCCCCTGCATCTGGCGCTCTGAAGTAGCCTACCTCCAAAGTATGGAGGTTGCACTAACGATCATGGACTGTAGCCTGCAATGGACTCATCCTCCAGAAATCTATCCAGTCCCCTTTTAAAGGCACCTAGGCCAGATGCCATCACCACCTCCTGTGGCAAGAAGTTCCACAGATTAATTACCCACTGGGTCAACAAATATTTCCTTTTATTCGTTCTAACTCTCCCAACACTCCGTTTTAGTGGATGTCCCCTGATTCTCGTATTGTGAGAGAGGGAAAAGAACATCTCTCTATCCACTCTGATCCCACGCATAATTTTGTATGTCTCAATCGTGTCTCCCCTCAGGTACCTTTTTTCTAGACTGAAGAGCCCCAAACGCTGTAGCCTTTCCTCATAAGGGAGGTGCCCCAGCTCAGTAATCATTTTGGTCACTCCCTTCTGCACCTTCTCTAGTTCCCCTTTACCTTCTTTGAGATGTGGCAACCAGAATTGAACACAGTACTCCAGATGTGGCTTTACCATCAATTTGTACAGTGGCATAATAATATTGGCCGTTTTATTTTCAACCCCTTTTCTAATTATCCTGAGCATGGAATAGGGCTGGGTTCTTGTTTTGTTTTGTATCCAGCCTCTTGAAACTGTTCAAAGGGGTTGACAAAGTGAGCATTAACACAATACAGTAAGCAGCGGAATGCTTGCTGTAGCTGGCTGCAGGTAAGCTGATGTTGATACGAATCATGGTTGATTTCAACATTGATGTAGAGCTGAGAGGGATGTTGATCCCTTTGGTCTTAGCAGAATGACCTCCAAAGTTTTACAGAGGCTGAGCTACAAATCAGGATGTCACAAGATTGAATCTTGCCCTGCTTTGAACACAGTAGGCAGGTCAAGAAAGTCACAGCCTCTGTTTTCCCCAGCTGGAGTATGGGGATAATAATATAGAATCACTTTGCAGGAGCATTGTAAGCGTGACTGCATCTGAGACAATGTTCAGGGATGCAAACAGGGACGCTTGTCACAGCTCTCTTTTTACACCCCAAAATACCACCTAACCAGTCCCTAAAGTCTCCACCTCCCGTTCTCTGTGCCCGTGTGTTTGTGTGCGTGTTTAAAGCCAAGGTTAAAAAGAGATTATCAAAAGCACAGAATGTTCCTATGATCAACTGTCCTATGATAACAATTCAGGAGGAGATTTCTGAGCATGTAAAATAGCCATAGGGGGTGCTGGGCAGCGGGGGCTGAGGGGGCAAGGCCAGAACAGTAATTTGCCCCCTCCATTGCTGCGTACCGTGTTTCTTAAGCCTAAGCAGCAGTTTCCAATGAAGTCACTTGCATCTGTCAGCAACGGAACTGGGTTGAGGGGAAGAAAGTTTGTAACCCGATCCAAAATCAATAGGAAAGACTTCTGCGAAAATACGTTTCGCATGGGAATGTTAATGTGAAATGGACTGATACGACGTCTTCAGAAGTGAAATGTGGAGGACAAGCCTCCACCTTCCTCGGACAATGCTCTTTGCCTGTTCTGCACCTGCCCTGTTGTATGCATTATGCTTGCAGCCAATGTGGCAACATTGCATTTGTGCAGGTGTGTAAACTTGCACATGATTTTGTGGCCGGCTCTTGCAGGGCATTTCCTTGCCTGAGGCCACGCTTAGTGCTCGGAGGCCACGCATAATGCTCTGTGCACGTGTCCCCCTGCTCCACTCCCTCTGCCTGAGCTAATCTGCATGGGGAGGGGGGACGACACTGAGTGGCCTCAGGCTGGCGGCAACAGCCTCCCCCAGGGGTAAACAGGGAAGTGGGACTCATGGTGGTATTAGCAACTCCTCCTCATCCTTCTTGGGGAGTAGGAGGAGGGAGAGCCACAAGTCCTACGTTTATTTTTTACAGGTAGATTACTCCATATCTGGACATCCAAAATCCAGACTATTGCCAATTCCAGACATTTTTTTTTCTGTAGTGTGAACACTAGGAGGTCTTGTGCTTGTTCCCATGTACAGTGCAAGTACAGTCTGTAAGTTCTATTCTCTGCTCTGTAGTGTGCCCTCGATAGACAGTGTTGGAAAATGTCAGAGGCCAGCAGACGCCCACATGGGTAACAGTAAAAAGAGCAAGAGGAAGCATTTCTCTGCAATCCAGACAAAACGGGAAATCCAGACAGCTTCCAATCCCAAGAAGCCTGGATAAGGGATACGCACAGTGATGTCATGCAGGGGGAACGCGGGGGAACTCAGTTCCACTAGTTAAAATTAGGGCTGACTCCGCCCACTTCACTCTCCCTCCTCCCCCCTCCCAATTCCTCTGCAAAGAGCTTTTCTTCTTGGTTGGCCGGCACTCAGAGGGTTAAAGGGAGCGACTCCGGATTCCTAGGGGGGTGAAGGCAGTGATGTCATTCAGGGGGAACGGACCAGAACGGGAATCCTAACGGGCTCTGTGGCTGGTTCCGGGTTCCCGACAAGTGCCAATCAAAAGTGAGTTCCTGTTCCTAAATTATTTGAATGACACCACTGGATACGCACCTTGTGCTTATTTTTCACGTGTTGATACTGTCCTTCCTCCAAGGAGCTCAGTGTGGTACACATACTGTAGCTCTGCCCCTGCTTTTGTCCTGGTTTTGAACAATGCTGTGAGGTAGATAAGGTTGAGAGAGAGCGAGTGCAGCAAGATCACCTAGGAAGCTTCGCGGCTGAGCTGGGATTTGAACCGGGATCTTCCAGGTCTAAGCCCAACTCCCAAACCAACACTGGGCCCTGGCTCTCCCAGCATATGACTCTGCTGCCTCCCACCCGCTTCCCCATTTGCTGAGAAGGCAGCAGCAGCAGGACAGACTTGCACTTCCCTCCCAACCCTGCCACTCTTCTCAGTCCTGGGAGCAGCAGTGCCCACTACCCCCTCTCCTTATAATCTGAGCTGACTCATCATTGGACCAACTCAGCCTCTGAGCTCCAGCTCTGCGACTTCTAGAGAGAGACCTGAGGGGGAGTCGGAAGAGCAGACTACGCTCGGAACGTATCACAAGGCATTCGCTAAAGACAGTGATGTACCAGCGGCAGGGCTTGGACTGCAGAAACTGTCCCCGGGAAAGAGGGTTGATCGGGATGCAGATGTGACACAGGCAAGTGAATCTAATCAGCCCCAAACCCACGACTCAGCAGTTCTTTGGAAAGTCCTGTTTGTATACGTGAAGTGAATGGAAAAGGTCAAACTGTGACTTGCTGCAGGCTTAGAAAAAACTTGGCTCACTCATTAACTACAATCGCCAGGAGCAAAAATGCAAACTTGAGAGGGTACAATGCTCTGCAGACTTTAAACTGACAGCACCTTGCGGGTTCAGACAGCGAGAGTCACTCTGTTCCACTTCTTTTAATCTCTTTTGCAAGTTCACAGCGTGACCTTCTTGATTCGGAAGCTGCGCATAGGTGGAAATTTGACTCCTGATTGATTCCCACAACCTGGTTTTACTCCTGGCATCAGACTTGAATATGTGAATTTGCAATAATGGCGAGAGTGTCTCTGCCCATATAATAATAATAATAATAATAATAATAATAATAATAATACATTTATTTATATACCGCCTTTCTTAAGATCACTAGATTTCTCTAATGATTGAACTCAAGGCGGTTTACATAGGCAGACTTTCTCACAAACCCGAAGGTTTTTACAATTTACAGAATGTTCTGTCTTCCAAGAACAACACTCCTACAGATCTTTTTTTCTGGATTTAGCCTTCTTTCTTTCTGGATTTAGCCTTCTTTCTTTAGCCACCCGTCTGCTGGCTGATGAGGCTTCCCTGCTGCCACCAGAGATGCAGCTGATTTCAGCACACTCCTCCTCCCACGAGGCAGCTGAAACTCAGCTTGTAAGTTGCCAAGTGCCAAGTGCCAAAGCAGCCATTCCTGTAGTGGGAGCAGGGGACAAGTTTTTCTGCACACAACTACTATATATGTGGTACAGAGCACATTGTACAGGAAATGGACAGGGGGCTGTTTTTCCTCCCTCTCTCCTTAGGCTAGAACTCAGCGCCATCCAATGAAACAGACTGGCTGTCAATTCAAGGCAGACAAATGAAAGGACAGCTTCACACAAGGCACAGTTAATGTATGGGATTTGCTGCCACTAGATGAGATGGCGGCAGCTTCAAAGGGAATTAGAGGGAGAATTCATGGAAAATCAGTCCTATCACTAGCTATCACCTTTTTCAGGTATGAGGCAAGGGCTGTTGCCTTCATGCTGCGGTCAGCTGTGTCCCTGAGACCTGCTGGTGCCCGGGCAAGGGGGACGTGATGACTTCACTCCCCCGACAGAGTATCACACCTCCCCGCATGTTGTGACCTCACTACCACCACTCAGCTTCCATTTGGCAGCCACATGGAGGTGAAGGCAGGCAGGAGGGCCCCTCCATGTTGTGCTCACCGCTCCTAACGTTCGGTACTCTGCACATGCCTGTGGAAACCATGGCAAACTGCCAGATTGCTGTGGGCAGACCGCCCCACTATGCCTCTGGCCTTGGCTGACAACCGTTGGGAGAACAGCTTCCCAACTGTGGCAACCAAACTGCTGGACTACACTGGTCTGACTCGGCTGGGCCTTCCCTTCTTAGGCTCTTTGTAGCTACAGCAGCAATTTTCAGTGTTTTTCTTCTCGCAGTACACTGACCTCTATGGCCTTCTCTATGGTCTTTGCCTCTTGTGATGCCCCTTCTGGGAGACTCATCCAGGTTCGGTGTCTTTGTTTCAGAGCCGGCAGAGAAAGAGGGGAAGACAATTCATTGCTACAGACAGTTGCCCTAGAAACAGGGCTGCAGAACCTGGATGAGTTTTTCAGCGATTTTCAACACTGTGCTCCAAACTCCCACAGTACACTTGTGTGGACCTTTCTTGGCACACCAATGCGCTGCAGCGAATCAGTTGAAAATCGCTGAGCTGCAGTGTTAAGAGTGTTTTAGGACGTATGAAGAGCTCAATCCTATGCCGGCATTGCACTGGCGCTGTGCTCTTGCACCTTATCCAGTGTTGTTGCAAACGTGCCGTCAGGCGTGTCTGCGCCAGCGAGTCAGGTGCTGGACCGGCTCAAGCAGCAGCCGGCAGGGCTCGGTTGGCATAGGACATCACGGAAGGCGTGCTTAGAGGCGTGCCGGGGGCGCAACGGGGCGGCGCAGTGGGCGGTGACGGGGCGCCAACAGTCGTTGTGCCAAATCCTAAGCCCTGTCCCCAGCCAAGGTGGCCCTGCTTTGGGCCATTGCTGCGCATGTGCGCCTGCACCTGCAAACAGCAGGCACGGATCCGAGCAGCTCCATAGGGCTGGCTGGCTGGGGCTTACCCGGGTGCAAGGGGAAAACCTCCCTTTGCCCTGCACTGTGCTGCTGCTGCCTCCTGCTGGGCTTAGGATATGGCCCTGTGCGCCGGCCTTGCTTAGGATTGGGCTGCCCTTCTCTGCTCATTTGGTGAGCCTGAGCCAGTCGCATCTCTGCCTCTCCTATTCCATTTATTAATTGGTCGCATTTCCTTCAAAGAACTTGAGACGTGTGCCTCCCTCCCTCCCTCTCAACAACCCTGTGAAATAAGCTAGGTTGAGAAATAGAATAACTTGTCCAAGATCACCCAGGGAGCTTCATGACTGAGTTGGGATTTGAACTCTGCTGTCCCAGGCCCTTGTCGGACTCACTGACCACACACCACACCGACATTCTCACAGGGATGGTGCTGGTGGGGACATATCGTGTACCTGAGCTCCTTGGAGGAAGGGTGTATACAAATGTAAGTTAACTAAAAATAAAGGCCTATTCTTAGACTTATGCAAGATGAAATTGCAAAAAAACAAAACCTCACAAAAAGCAATCCCAGTATATTTTTAGAGAATGTGTTGTGGTTAATTTCCTTTTGTGCACGGTAAATTTAGAAATGGTATCAACAGTGGATAACAAGATAAACAACAAAGGAAAGCTGTTGCCTTCCAGCCCTGCCTGGCATCTGGCTGGCCACTAAGAGCAGAACACTGGGCTACATGGACCATTAGGGTAATCCTGCTCTTTTGATAGTGGTGGAGCCTCCATGTTCAGAAGCAGTGTACCTTAGCCCAACTGATGCTGGGCCTGGATAACTGGAAAGGGTCACTGCATTCTTTAAGCCCTGCTTGTGGGCCTCCCAGAAGCATCTGGTTGGCTGCTGTGGGAAACGAAATACTGGTCTAGATGGGCCTTTGGCCTGATCCAGCAGGGCTCTTCTTCTAGATATGGCCTTTCAGGGCAATGTTACGTATGGCTGGCAGGTTAGTGTCATGGTGCTCAGGATCTCTGATTCATCTGGAATTTGCTGCCCTTAAATTGACCCTAAACCTCCAGGGCTGATGCACCTGAGACTGGGCTGGCTTTGAGCACCTGGCCCAACACTTGCTCCCTGACATCCTTTGGACCACAAATACCAGGAATGGAACCAGAAACATTCTGCATGCAAAGCATCTGCTCTCTCTGTTGCTTGATGTGAAATTTCCCTCCCAAGTGTGGGCCAACTTTCTGGTGCTAGCACCAACTTTCTGGTGCTAGAATGGGGGAAGCTGTCACAACTGATGCATGCCTATGTCCTAAGCTGTTACCAGCCTTTAATGATAACTCCTTTTCAGTCTCATTGGTTAATGTTTACTTATATCTTGAATACTCCAATCACAAGGTTCATCTGTTAATGTTTTTACAGCCTTTTTAGAACCTTACAAACACCATAAACCACAGGAAAAGTGTGATAGTTGCTTTCCAATGCTTTGGGGAAAAAAACATTGGATATTGAAATATACAAGAATGAAGGGTTTTTGTGGATATCCTTAGCTTTCACTTAAAATGTTTCTAGCCCTCAGGTTAATGACTGACAGAAAAGCAACATGCGCATCTTACACATAGATTGAGGGAATGAATCTGTAAGATAGTGTTTGGTGGATTGGATGACTCATATTTCTAAAACTGGTACATCTGATGTTTTATTTTATTGGGTTTATTTGTTGTATAAATCCAGGATTTATATGTTTTGAGGGATTTTACTTTCCAAAAGCACATATATGCACTGTATAGGAGATGCACACCCAGCTGTTGTGTGCGATTATAGATTATGCACTAGGTATCCTTGCCTTTTCACATATACACGGACATGGACAATTCGACAGAAATAAAGTAGCCATTGGTGCAGGGATAGGGTGGAGTTTAAACCTGAGCTCTCCCATGACCTGATGACTAGTTCATTGCTTGCTTGACCACACCAGCTCTCCTCTCCTTCCTAAAGATTCTGGTGTTTATTTTACATTTTTTGAAAATACTTTTGTATCTCTGCCAGAATATACAACAACAAGGGATATTTACTCTCGGGCCATTTTTCCAGATCCAAGACAAACATCCCCAAACCTTCTGCGTTTTACTAAACAATACTGATAAATCAGATAAGGATATTTTTAAAAATCATAAACACACTCCTTGGGGATGCAAGTCTGATTGATTCATTTCAGGAATGGCCGGCCGGCAACCTTTAGGCCAGATCTGATCCTGAAAATCAACCTTTGTGTCCCCTGAATGCCAGATGAAATTTCAAGTAAGCTGAATGAAACGTTGGCCAGCTGTTTCACTCATAAGTGAATCACACTAAAAATATTTTCAAGCCAAAAATAGACCTCATTTTAATGCTGCACCTCTCACGGGAACGTCTGCATGTATTGCCCTGACTATGCGCTCCATCAGTTGTGGGTCCAGATTTATTCTAGAACTGAGCATTTGCAAAGAGGTTGCTCAGTGTGACCAAAATGCACATACATTTTCCAGAGAATAAGGACTCTTACCCCAGAACACAGAACTTGGTTATTCCAGATTTATTTCTTCCCAATGAAAGGATCATCAGTGATGGGTTTAATCTTTATTACTAGAACGCACCAGTATCCCATTTTGGGTGTGAGAAGAGGAAACAAGGATTAGAGTAAAGAATGTAAGTAAACTCTCACTTGGAAAAGAAGCTGATGCAATACATATTATTATCAAAACCGAGACACTAGCAGCGACTCAAAAAAAAGCTACAAATATTCATGGTGTCATATCGGTGGCTGAAATAAAACCTTGCCAGATTTCTTTCATTGCAAGGAATATTTATCGATCCCTGTGCATTAAAATAAACCAGCTGTGTGAGAAAACACCCTATCCTGCAAGAACAGAATTCAAGGCAAGCAAGCTGAATCTGGGCAAGGAAACAAAATCCATAGTAGGTTTACAATCAAATAAGATCCCAGCAGTTTTTTTCCCTTTTGCCATGCAGCAAGATATGCCACTGTGGGATTGCAGGCACTTCCAAGGCTCCCTTCGCTGCATGAATGAGCTGTGCTTCACAGTCCTGAAGAAAAGGGAGCAAATCCAGACTTACCCTCCGAGGCGACTGCTGCGCTGCACAGGGAGAGCAGGAGCACCAGACAATGAAGTCGTCCCATGATCCTGCTTCCAGATGGGGTGGGAGGATGTGCTGATTTAGATCTCTGAGTACATGACCTGCTCCTGAGTTTTTATATAGCAGGAGTGCAGTCCCAATTACCTTTCCTTGCCAGAAGCAGGAAGATGGCAACTCCTCCCCCTTTTTAATTCTTTCAGCTCAAAACTGCAATGTTCCATCTCTTTTCAAACTTCTCCATTTCCTCAACACCCCTGCAGTGTCCCGCAGCTGAAGGAGCAAGAGCCTTCTCTGCTGCTGACCAGCCTGCACGGAGTGAACAGAACAAATGTCTAGTAACTTATTAGATAAGTAAAACTAATCTGATTGAGGTTTCCTTGTCAATTGCCCATCCTCCAGCAGGAGTTATTGGCAGATAAAACTAATTGTCATCCAGTTCATTCCTTGTCTCTTAAGGATATGGTCCTTGTTCTCTCTCCTCCCCCTTTCTCAAGTGGATCTCAAACAGGTACAATGAACACAGGAATAAGATTTCTGCTGTGAAATTTAGCTATGGGCTTTTGTCTTGTGCCAACAAATTACAGTCCGTATAATTCTTGGTGTGACTATAGGCAGTTGCCACTTGCCACCATTATCTTTTTAATTTTTTGAATTTAACAACCACCTTGCTGGATCAAGCCAGGAGTCCATCATGCAAGCTCTGTGCCATGAAAGAACTGCAAATGTCCCATGAGAAAAACATTAGTGAGATAATTAAAATATTCTCTGGCCAATTTAGCCCCATTTGCAGAGCATCCTTCCTTTTTGTCTCTGTTCTGGCCTCCTTCCAATCAGCGTCTTCTGGGAGGTAGCATCTCTCTCCTGGGTACCTTTGGATCATGAAATCATTCCAAATACAGGTAATCTGCAGAATGCCTGCTCTTGGAGGAGGTTGCATGCTGTGTCTCTGTGCTGTACTGTTCAGGCTTTGTTGCGGTGAGTAATTCTGTTTCATAATTCATTGGGTATGATCAGATAATTCCCAATGCCAAGATACAGCAGCATTATCCATCCTCAGAGGAGTCTGCTTGTTGTATCTTGTTGCGATTCACTTCTTTCGGACTTTCGTCCTTCCAATCACACACCCAGACCAGTGACTCATACAGAAACACAGGGATGAATTACCTCTAAAGGCTGATAATTTTTACCATTAACCTATTGGACGAACAAGCTAGATGAGATGGTGAATGAATTGTATCTGTTTCCTTCTTCTTCTTCTTAATGAAACAGCAGACAAAGGGGAAGAGATCAGGATGAAGGGATGTCCCAAGGATCTGTCTGTCCCCCAAGAATCTGTCTTGGGGCCAGTGCTTTTCAACTTGTTCATAAATGACCTGGAGACAGGGATAAGCAGCGAGGCAGCCAAGTTTGTGGATGACACAACACTTTTCCGGGTGGTCAAAACCAGAAGGGATTGTGAAGAGCTCCAGAAGGCTCTCTCCAAGTTGGGGGATTGGGCAGCAAAATGGCAGATCCGTTTCAATGTAGACAAGTCACATTGGGGCAAAAAACCAAAACTTCACCTATAGGCTTATGGGTTCTAAGCTGTCTGTGTCAGCTCAAGAGAGAGATCTTGGGGTGCTGGTGGACAACTTGACGAAGGTGTGCTCCTGAGGCAGATGCTGGGCCACTGTGAGATATGGGAAACTGGACTACATGGGTCTTTGGCCTGATCCAGCAGGGCTCTTCTTATGTTCTTAAGGGATCTTGTGAGCAGGCATGTAACCTTTCCCCCTTATTCTGTGGTACTGACAAAGTGGTCTCTGTTGACCCCAATGGAATCTTCCTCTTTGGGGCTTAAAGCAGCCTCTCTCTCTCTCTCTCTCTCTCTCTCTCTCTGTGTGTGTGTGTGTGCGTGTGTGTGTGTGCGCGCGCGCGCGCGCGCTGCAGTAACCGCAGTGTAATAGGATAGGATTACATGTTCCTTCCCTACACACCACAAGCCTGACCCCCGAAGCAGAAATGATGCTGTTGAGATCACAAAGTGGATACGCTGAAAATAAATATTTTTTCAGGCATAAAAGTTGAAGAGCCTCCAATTCAAGATTAAAAACCCAGGTGTGTTTTTGGAGGCTTAGAAAACATGGATGTGTTCCAATAGCCTGATTCCAGCAGTGGCTGGCCAGGTGCCTCTGGGAACTCCACCAACAGGGCAGGGAGGTGACGGCCATCTCTCCCATCCCCAGCCCCTGGCTGAGGCTTGTCTCCAGCAACCAGTACTCAAGAGGATCAATTGTCTCCTTAGCAAGGAAGTTCAACTGATAGCCATGGATGAGTGAGTGTTCCAAGATTCACAGCAGACCAGTGGTTGTACATGCTCATATGGTGGCATGTGCAGTGTGCTGCCAGCAGCCATTATTAAACCACCTCATCAAACGGAAGCAGTTTCGGAAACCCGCTGCCACTGCCGGCTACCGACGATAGCAAAGGTAAGCCAGAGAGATGGATGGGTGGTGGGATGAATGGGCAGGCAGGGGAAGGAACAGGGGAGTGGCTGGGTGGGAAGGGGGCTGGGACAAGGCAGAAAAGGGGGATGGGTGGATCCTGGTGGCACCAGCATGAGCCAGGATCCTACCCCTGTTCTTCTCCCCATCCCTTTCACTCTCAGGGCCCATGAGAGGGGGTGCAGGGGATGAATTGTACCTGGGCCCAGAGTCAAAAAGGGGACCCAGAAGCCAAAGGAGGGGGCCCAAAAATTTCCTGGGATCTCACATTTTCCCATCACACCATGCCCATGAGGGGTGGTGGTGCAGGGAGCACATTGTACCTGGGCTTGGGAATGAAAAGGAGGCTCGGGAGCCAAAGGCGGGGAGCTGGAAATTACCTGGGATTTCAGAAATGTTTGCACATAGTGTGTGAAAACTAGAAGGCACATTTTGTGTAAGGCTACATAGTCTGATATATTGTACTTTGCAGAACGTCTGATCCAATGGAGAAAGGAAGGGACCCAAATGAAACTTTGTACCCACTGATAAAGTTCCTCCCAGAGGCCCTGCTCACTCTCCTTGGACTCGTGCCAGCAACATGGTTGGGGTAGATCCAAGGAGACCCATTGGGGCAATAGAGACATGCTCTGAAGCAAGCCTCCGGGACTGCCACCTGCAGGATGCAGGATGCCATTGCACAGTAGAGGTTTCCTTCTCACTCCTCTCTTCATCCCACTGCTTTAGCCCTGCCTCCTTCCAGTCAGCCTTTTGTTGCCCCTTTACTCCTGCCAGGGAGTGAAGTCTCCCTGCCTGTCCCCACCACATGCAGGTGTGGGAACTGGACACGTGGTCTGCCTTTACCACATGATGTCTTTGCTTCATGCTGAGAAATGAATGTCATTATTACTCACCTTAATTATTAGAGAAATACCACTCAGCGAGGAAATGTGGTGCCACTCCACCCCTACGCTGACATTGGTTGTTAGCACCTGTGGCTAGGAGTGTTATCCTAGGTACGCCTCTAAAAGTGACAGGGTGAAACTCCCAGATGCATTAAGGCAGTAAAAAAATGGGCACCCTTCTATCACCAGGACCTCGTTCCCTTCCAGGAGGTACATTGTTGATAGTTTCAATGCAGCCGCAACATAGTCCTGGGTGCCAAAATGAATTGAGCCTTTTTTGTGGCTGGACCTTTAATAGTGTTGGCCTGTTGGCTGACTGCTCCTTGGGTTCATAGCCCACAGTGGTCAGTTGATGAAAGTTACAGGTTAGGAGATTGTTAGAAGGCAGTCTGTGTTTGAAAGGGGGATCCATCAGAATTCGGAGAAGCTCTTTGAACTCCCCCCTCCCGTCTCTCTCTCTCTCTCTCTCTCTCTCTCTCTCTCTCTCTCTCTCTCTCTCTCTCTCTCTCTCTCTCTCTCTCTCTCTCTCTCTCGTGCAAGGGAGCAGGTGTAGATCTGCATTTAAAGGAAAAAAACCCCTTTTTTCAGCTTGGAACAGGGGGGAAAAGGAGCTGTAAGTTGGCTGAAGGTCCCCTTTGGCAGACCTTTTCCATATTGGCTGCTTTGTAGAAGTGCCTTCTGTTTGCCTCTATTTATGTACTGCTTTTATTTTTGTAATCGGCAACCCAATCCTACAGAGGGTCTATGGCAGTGGATATCTCTATCCACTGCCATAAATCCTCTTACGGTGTTCAAAAAGCTTGAAGCCATCCTGTGCTTTGGCCGAAGGCAGCGCAAATGGCACATGCATCAGCAGCTCCTGGACACACCCTGCCTGAGCAGGTAGAGTGACAGTGGGGGCAGGTTGAGGGCTGTTGGGGGGAAGATTGGGGTGGGGAGCAGTGCAGGCAGCTGAGGGCGGGAGCGGGTGATCTCAGTGGCACCAGTGCACACCAAGATCCTATCTGAGGCTCCTCTGACTTGCACCAGCTCCTTACACCAGCGAAGTAGTTGGCGTAGCTAAGTAGCTGGCGTAGGTTCAAGGAGGCTCATTGTTAGACCAGCCAGGTCATCGATGTGTCTCTTTGGACCTATGCCAGCTATTTAAGTGGGATAAAAAACATTTTAAACTTACCTACTGATTACCTTTTTTTTTTTTTAACTTACCTCTCCGGGGTTGGCTGGGTTGTCACCATAGCATGCAAAGCGCTCTCTGTCAGTGCAAAGTAGTGGGGGAAACGATTCGTAAATTAATAAAGCAGCCTCCAGGCAGCAATCTTATCCAGAAGAAACCAGATAGCCCCAGCCCAGCATATCTCCCTACTCTTGTTCTTATGCCAGGTTGCTGTGGGCTCTGTACCAGATCCTGATTTTGGGACCACCCTTCCCCTTGGCCACTATTGCCACCAGATACTGGGAATCAGGGGTTGACCATGTGGGGCCACTGATGGGTCTGGGCCATTGATCAGTGCCCCACATTGCCTACCCCATGCAGCCCCCTTCACCTGGCACCATGTGGAGTGCCCACAATATTCTAATGTTGTGGGCTTGGCCCCCTAATGGATTATGGAACCGATATTCCTGCAATGAGTTCTATTAATTAACTCCCCAGATTAAAGAACCACACACTGTGGCAGTTTCTGGCCAAGCGAAACCTTTTAAAAAATCTTCTGGCACAAATTGAGTTCCTGAATCAAGCCACCTGTTCACCGGCTCCTGGAATAGAGTGGAATTAAGTTTGCTCTGTAGACATAGTGACACTTCATTTTTTTCTGTTGATTCACTGGAGTTGCTCTTTCGGATTCTTTGGAAGATTGATCAACCTGGGCAAACACAATCTTGCTGTTTGTAGCGCAGTATGCTGTCTTTCAGCCTCAATACTGACACTGCTATTGACATCAAGATTCTTAGGAAGTTAATACAGTTCTAGGTTGATTTGATTGGCCTGACATTGGACTGATAACATGTTGAGATTGGAGACAGAAAGCTGGGAAGCAGGAAGTTCTTAGAAGCCCAAACCACCTGCACGGCAAAGCGGGAAGCAATATGGGAGTCTTGGTTGAAATGTGATGTCCTGCTGGCTTAGAGCAGAGTCCGGCATCCCAATCATTGCCAGCCCAGGTCTGGCTCTTCCCATGTTTTTTAAATTTATTTATTTGAAGAATTTGTATTTGAAGAATTTGCCTTTCTCCTACATTTAAGGGCATGCATGAATGTGTGCATTTATGAGGGCACGCCTGCATTTAAGGCCACTAATATAAGGGCACAATCCTAAACTGTGCTGGAACAGGCAGGCTTGTGGGCCTGCGCTGTGTCCAGTGCTGCTTGGGGGCAGGCAAGAGCCTCCCTGGAGCAGGGGCGCCCATGTTCATGAATCAAGTCAATGGCTACTGGCATTCCTGGGGGGGGGGTAAAACTATGTTTTGCAGGAGCCTGAACTCCTGTGTTTAGGTCCTTCGCTTTCAGAGCCATTCGTGGCTCAAAAAGCAAAGCTTCTGAGCCCAGGGATGTCTCCAGAAGTGGTGGGGCCCATTCCAGTGGGGCCTCCCATCCTCCACATGGAGCCCCCCACTCATCAAGAAAAGCACTTGTGGTGTCACACGTGGCACATGGAAATCGTTGTGGTGACATGGTGACATAACCGCCAACTTCTTCCAGGAGGCCCATTTTGGGTCACTGGGAGGCAGGGGCAGGTGGGAGGGCCCACTGTAAAGCTGCTCTGCTTACCCCACTGACCTACAGCCCATAGAGATCCTGGCTGCTGCAGCAGGCAATATACGCACTGCGCTGTTACAGGTGCCCCCAAAGTGCGGGGCCCAATGTGACAACATTGGTCACATTGGCTTAAGGCCGGCCTTGTCTGAGCCAGCTCTCTCAGACAGGATGGATGGCTCTGAAGGTGATGGGAGGGGCCACTTTACACAGGAGCTCTTGCAAAACCTAGTGTTCCCTCCCCCCATAGGAATGCTACTGGTCATGATGGCTTTGTGCTGTCTTTGGTTCAGATGCTTGGTTGAAGGCCAAGAAGGCTGCCATGATGTTTCTACTATGATCGGGCGAGAACCCTCACTCGTTTATTGACATGTTCTTTTTACTGATGGGAAATTTAGACTGTGAGGCATTGAATTCCTGTCTCTGTAGAGATTTGAACCCAGGTCTGGTTCAATATTATCAGTTTTGCCCTGTTGGCTTTCTGAAGTATGTGACTCAGCACTCTTGAAGTCTCCTCTTCCATTGCCTCGATCCCAAATTAAGTAAATAGCCATCACTCTGACCTTCTAGTGCCACTGTGTCCACATAGTTCTTCAAGGGTTCTCCACATAGCTGTGGAAGGGGGAATTCATGAAAGATTACAAGAGGAACTTGTTATAAAACTACTCTTGGCCTTGGACCCAGGATGTCTGCTCTTGTGATGTGTGTGAAGTCCAGCTCTGCTTAAAGCCCTGGAACAGGAAACAAATTTGCGCCCAGCCTCCTACTTGTCCCTTGGGGGGGGGGGCTGAGAGTTTGAATGGAAGCCCCATGGCCAATGGGATGGAAGTTGGAAGGAGTGGATGTATTAGGCCCATTCCCACCTCTTTATGAGTTCAGGACTCTTCTGTCCTTTTTAAATTACATGCAGTCACTATGGACCATCCCTCTGAGATCCCAAAACTGGCTTCCCATCCCATTCAGCTGTTGCCATTCCCGCCACCTGCTGCCATATGGCCATTGAGGACAATGGAACGGAGAGGCAATCCTAAACTGCGCTGGAATGGAGCGGGCCTGCGCCATATCCAGCGCACCTTAGGCGCACTGGGTAGCCTCCCTGGCGCAAGGGCATGTCCTAGCCTCAGGGGAGGTTGCAGCCTCCACACAGGTTTCCTTGGTCCTATGCCTGCTAAATAGCAGGAGCCGAGCCGAGGAGGCCGCGGGGCCCAGGGATGGAGGCTGGAATGCTGCCTACTGGCCCCATCCTTTCTCCGCCCCCCTCCCCCGGCCGCACGCCTACTGGCCCGCCCACCCCCCACCCAAAAAAGCCCTCTTGCTGAAAGCTGCTCTTGGAGCAGTGCTGCAGCACCGCGGTCTGTTGGGCCGATGCTGCAGCTAACGTCAGCCCAACGGCACTAGTGTCGACACAGGGATGCCGGTTGGCGCTCTCACGTCGATGCTAGTGATGCCGGGCCCACGCAAGCACGTTGTGTCGGCCCAGCGGGCGCCATAGCATTGCACCCTGAGTTAAGATTCGGTTGCCTAACAATTAATTGGCTACATTGCTCGTTTCTGCAACCTTTGGCTTGGCTAAAATTGTGGGCATTAGTCTATATTTCACAGGGCTGGGTGAGATGAGGTGGACTCACTGGGATTAGTATTAGCCCTCTCGTGCCATAACTACAGGAAAGGCAGGGTATAAATTCTTGAACTTGGCGGGCAGCCCAATCCTAACTGCCCAAGGCAGGAGGCAGCTGGAGCTCACCACAGGGCGTTTGTCCCTTGCCCCATGGTAAGTCCCAGGCAGCCTGATGGGTCTGCTCAGACCTGTGCCCACCGCTTGCCTGGGTTGGCGCAAGTGCTCCTGCTCTTGGGCTGGCGTGGATGTGGCTTATGGCACGTTTATGACTGCCCTGGGCCAATGCAAATGACATGTGTTGGCCCAATGGCGTTGTTGCCCTAATACACACACCAACTGCAAACAGGGAGCCCAAAGGTTATGCACTGCAAGCAGCCAAGTCTGTGCCCTTTCTGTGCATGCAAGATAAACACAACGGCCGTGTGCACTGGTGGTGGACGGTGGGTGCCAACACCGTCTTCCTTATTTGCTGTGATGATTTAATTTCCACAATGGGAGAGGGAACTTTGGCCGGCCGTGAGTTCACGCCAGACTTGCTGATTCTCGCAGCTGAGGAAGTGGAGCTTCGGCTGCAAAAATCTGCTCATGCACAAACCAACTTTGGGCGCCAGAGTTTGTTATCTGGGGAAAGGCGATGGATAAATCTGCTAATGAATAAATATAAAGTGCCATCAGATTTCTTTGTTTTTGAAAAAAAATCTTTACATTTTTAAAAATCGCGATAGTGGGCCCAAGCAAAGTTAGAGGCCAGAAGGAAACTGATACATGCTTTAAAATGTGCTTTAAATGTAAGGACTATACCCAGGCAAAAAGTGCATTGGGTACCACCCCACCCAAAATTAGTGCCTGCTGTTGACGTAAGGGCCAAGTAGGGAGTCCTCAAGTGAGACATGAGTGGTCTGTGGTTGCCAGGTCAACCTGAAATGTTTTCCTTGCAAAGCCATTGAATTACAGCTACAATTAGAAGCAGATGGAGAGTGGAGGGGGGAGGTCTACTTATCAGCTGCTTTTCTGTCAGAATTACGCCACTTCCAAACAGCTTTCGCACATGGGTGAAAAAAATGCACTTGTACCTTTTCCCCAAGAGGAAAAAAGCATCTAAGGAGAGAGGTTGAGATGTATGTTCAGGAACCCTCAACGAACTGTCCACCATGGCCTCCCTCTACTGTTTGGACACTGAAGGAGTCGCTCTGATGCCACCACATAAATGCTGTGGACACAGCTGTGGTCTCAGGCATCATAAGAAAAGCCCTGCTGGATCAGCCCAAAGGCCCATCTAGTCCAGCTTCTGGTATCTCACAGTGGCCCACCAGATGCTTCAGGGAGCACCCAAAAAACTAGATACCTTGTATCCTGTTGCCACTCCTTTGCACCTTACATTTTGTGGCAGCCCCCTTTTAAGGTTGCACATTCCCCTCTTGGCTTTTAACCTTTGATGGACTTTTCCTCCATAAATCGGTCCAATCCCCTTTTAGAGGCATCTAGTCCGGGTGCCGCCACCACATCCAGTGGCAAGAGTTCCACTGATTAATTACATGCTGCGTAAAGAAAGATTTTCTTTTGTCTGTTCTAACTCTCCCAACACTCAATTTTAGTGGATGTCCCCTAGTGGGGCATCACTAGTGGGTCGTTGGCAGCTGCCCAATGACTGCCTCTCATGCCAGTCCTAGTTGCACTAACACAGGGCAGGAGGAGAATGGGTAAGCAGCCCTTCACTGATCCACCACTCTTGATTTCACTAGCTCTTTTGTTCTTGAGTAGAAAAACCACTGGGTGTGGTTGGCCCCAAGTCGGACAAAAGTGACAGATTTCTGCTCTGGTGGGCTTCTGTTATCTAATGCTCAGAAGGGCAAGAAGAAATAAAAGGCTTTGGGGCTTACACAATTTGATTGGCCAGCTTCAGGTCTGAATTTCTTATCTTTTCACTTCCTTCAAACACTTTGCAAATGTTGTTTACCGCAATGAACTGGATGTACTTTCCTCGTCATTTTGTTGTGATTTATTGTCAGGGATGTTGTTTGGTACTTCTCCATGTTCAACTCCATCTCTCTGAATTGGCTGCAATACAGTCATCCTAGACTGTAAAAGTCATCCTAGACCAGTGATGGCGAACCTATGACATGCGTGTCAAAGGTGACACACCACAGCATTTAGAGTGACACATCAGCTTTCACCAATGTCTGACAGAAACTGAGTTTGTTTTACTCATTTTTCATTTTTGTAGTTATTTGATGTTTCTTTATATAATACATAGCACCACACATGATTGGACTGTATTTTTGTTTAAATAAATGAATATAAAGAATGGTTTCTCTTTTGTTGGGGGGGGGCAGGTTGACACACTAGCAGAGTCAAGTTAAGCATTTTCCTAAGTTTTGACATGTTGAGCTCAAAAGGTCTGCCATCTCTGTCCTAGACTGTAAAAGTTTTATTTGCATTCAAGAAGTAACGAATTGTGATAAGGATTCTAGCTGCTTATTTGTTCTTGGTACAGGAGGAGATAACAAGCAGGGCACTTGCACATGCACACAGTATTTAGGGTGGTGTGCGCACTGCAGTTCTTTTGGGAGTATCTCTGATTTCAATTTAAAACACACACCCACACCCCAAGTTTCTAGACCTTATGATCGTGAAATGCATAAAAGTATAAAACTGCAGAAGCCAGAGGCCCAATCCCATTGACAGCCACAAGACTGCAACATTTGTTACTGATTATTGGAACTGAGGGTGAGAGATGGCACGTAGGCAGAATCTCTACCTAATGGACCAGATTATTCTTCATTTTAGATGGTGGAGTTATAAGCATAATGTTACGGCTATAAACTTGTATCACTTTTCAGGTGTACTTTGGTATTATTGCTACTCTAAGTCCAGGAAAGCCTTGGATTTATTCATGCAACAAACTGCAGAATTGATCCAAGGTGTCCCAGAGGAGTTCTCTCTTGGGCTGCTGAGAGCACCACTTGCTTTGCCACTTGCTTCCTGGTGAAAAGTGACTAAGGGTGGCTCCTGCCTGGTGGAATCTGTGCTGGAATTTCAGGAGAGCCATTTAGATTGCCCAGAGCTCCCAGTCCTACCAGTTGATACTATGATCCCATTCCTCCTGCATACCCCTCTGCCATGTGCCATCAGCTTTACACGGAAGATATCCAGAGTGGCCTCTTCCACGAAGACCACCATCTTGGACAGTTGGTGGAGGTTGGCCATTCTGACCGAAACTCTTTGGCCCACAGAACTGACACTCAGGAAAAAATGGGTTTAGCTGCCAACGCCTGTCTGGCCAGGTCTGATGCTATATGCAACTTTCTGGGGTTTGGCTCTCTCGCCCTTATCAAGCTAATTTTTTAATGTTTCACCCCCTTCCTTAGAGAGAATTGCTTCTGACACCCAAGAAGTGACTGGAGTATCCATTAAGGCAACGGCTCCCTTTGGCCAATGGCTTCCTTGAGCCATTGGCTCCAGCTCCCCATTTGAGTTACAATCCTATACATTGTGTTGGGCAGAGGACTTTTCGCAAGGATTCTGCGGCTCCTCTGGCTTATTTCCACGGCTCCCCAGGGAGCCACGAATCAGTTTGGAAATCACTGCACTAAGGGGACATTTAACTTACCCATTACAGTTTGGGGCAGAGAGGAAGACATTTTCTGTAGTTCCTGTCAACATGTGAACACCTAAGCACCCCGGTCTTTTGGAGGAAATATATCCTGAAATAATTGCGGACATGGGTCCCTATCTTTGGCCACCAGGAATACCTCTTTGTTCTACGTGCAGAGAGCATGGGAGCTGCTGCCTTGGCGCCCAGGCCCTGGTTGCCCCTCATGTGGTTACATTATTCTTGGGTTCTCCTCAGGTTCTAGTCTTGTGCTCTTCCCCGCTGGGCCACCACTTCCCCTCCACCAGCAGCTCCTCTGGCTGCTGTTCCTCTTGTGGTAACAGCGAGATGGGGACTGCACACTCTTGGCCTCAGCTGCCAAGGGGGTTCTCCTTCTGCTACCTCCTGGCATTTTGAGGATGTTCCCACTTCTGCTGGGCACCTCTGGCCTTATGCTGGCTGCCAGTTTTCACTGTTCTTATGCCAGCCCCACTGTCTGATATGGTGGCTGATTGGCTGGAAGGGGGAGGGGAAGGACCTCAGGGAAGGATCTCCTTCCCTGGGATCACCATGGCCGCCCCCTCAATGTGGAGCCTTCCCTATATAAGCTCAGCTCTTCCTGCCCTAGGTCCATCAGGGCTATAATTTTGCCTTGTGTTTTTTTTCCTCCAACATGCTTAAAAACACATTCAATTGCCTTAAATGGACCACACCCAATTAAAAGGAGCATTCAGAGCCATTCCACCCAAACACATCACCTGCTCTTGGCATAATAAGGGCTAAATGGGAGGCTAAAGTGACACCTGAGTGACGTGCAGTTGCCAACTCTGGCTGCAGCTATTCCTGGAGAATTCCCTCCGCCCAAATGATGCCATGTCATCTTGTCAGGGAGACCGTTAACATCTTCAGAATCACTTACAGAAGTCTCCTGGAGCTTGATGGTGGTTCCTGTGTTCAGTTTGTGTACGTCGGGCCCTTCTTCCTTGGGAGCCCACGGTCCCTAAACTGCGGGAGGTCAGTCTAAGAAAAGGAAGTGAAGTGCCCAGTGAGGAAACTAGGGGCAAAGATGAGACACTGTGGCCTAATTGCAGAAGAGCCTGGCTGGAAACTAAGTCTCAGAGTGGCCTACCAGATGCCTCAGGAAGCGCTCAAGACATCAAGATACTTGCATCTCGCTACCACTCCCCTGCATCTGGCATTCTGAGGTAGCTTATTTACATTTGCACCCCCAGTGAAGACACCAGACTTTGGCTTAGGTTTAATAAACACAAGTAAACATTTGAAGATCAAAACAAACATGAAACATACTGAACACACTGTCCCTCCCGCACCAGTCTGGGGTAGGCCAAAAACTGCCATCCACGGCCAATTCGGATGACAGCAAAAAATTCTTACCCGGCCTTCATAATGAGTGATCAGCTAATCTCAGACTGTACATACCCATCATGGCTTGTAATCTGTGATGGAGTTTTCCTCCATAAATCTGTCCAATCTGCTTTTAAAGGCATTTAGGCCAGATGCCATCACAATATCCAGAAGCAAGGCGTTCCACAGACTTACATGCACGGTAAATAAATATTTTCTTTTATCTGTCCTCCTGACATGCAATTTTAGTAAATATCCCTTGGTTCTGGTGCTCTGTGAGCGGGAAAAGAGGATCGCTATCCCCTGCATAATTTTGTACGCCTCAATCACATCCTCAGGTGCCTTTTTTCTAGACTGAAGAGCCGCAAACACCGTAGCCTTTCCTCATAAGAAAGGTGCCCTAGCCCAATAATCCTTTTGGTCACTCTCTTCTCCACCTTTTCTAGTTCCACTATATCCTATAGACTGAAGAGTTCTCTTAAGAGTTTCTAGTTCCTCTATATATATAGACTGAAGAGCCCCAAACACTGTAGCTTTTCCTCATTAGCCCAACAATCATTTTGGTCACTCTCTTCTTCACCTTTTCTAGTTCCACTATATCCTTTTTGAGATGTGGTGAACAGATCTATACGCAATACTCCAAATGCGGCCTTCCCATTGATTTGTGCAATGGCAATACAATATTGGCTGATTTATTCTCAATCGCCTTTTTAATGATCCCAAGCACACTGGGTTGACACTTTCATCGAGCTGTCCACCAGTACTCCAAGATCTCTCACCTATGCAAGCACAGGCAAGTACATGTGTCAGAGGAACTGCTATATCCCCAGGAGGTAATGCAAGGTGTACATGGCCCATCAGGTTGCAAAAAAACCTGTGTCTTTGGCCTACAGGGAGAGGCCATGGCTCAGCGGTGGATTGTGTATAGGGGATTTCTGGCATTTCCAGGTAGGGGGAGGAAAGATCCTGCCTGAAACCTGAGAGTAGAAAATGCTGAGCTAGCTGGAGTAATGACCTGTCTTAGTATAATGTGTTTGTTCTCTTTTAAGCAATCTAAGTCCAGCTTTCTCAGAGGACCCAAGGGGCTAACAGCTTGATCACAGTGCAATTTCCTAGGCCTCTTTGTGTGAGGCCCTGATATGATGGGGTTGGTTTTGATTCCATGCTCTGCCTCCACGTGATTCCAGGGAATGCATAATCTCTACCTGCCTCTTTCCCTTCCCAAACTGCCTCCATCAGCAGCCATTCCATGTGGCTGCATCAGAGGAAGCCACGAGGCAGCCAAAACATGCAGCTCAATGCAGTATCTATACTGAAGACTGGAATAAGGGAATAAGGCTGATCTTCACCATTTTATGTTGCTATTATACATTCCATCTCACTCACACAAGCTTTTTCAAAGAGAGGAGGAAATGCAAGCTGGATTGTAGTTTGAGGTGGCTCAAGATTTCCAAGCAAATGCTGCTGTGGATACTACACATCACTCAGTGGCAGGTGAGCACCAAGTCCCCTGCCTGCCTCTTCCTCGCTCAGATTTGACAAGATGGAGCCAGTGCAGAGAGAGAGAGAGAGAGAGAGAGGCTGCTAGGCACCTTCCCACCTCTCTCCCCTCTCTATTTGTGCTCCATTTCCTCTCCTCCTTTTCCAAACCTGAACAAGGAGGCTGTGGACAGGTGGGGCTTCCTGGCACACTCATGCACACTCGTGCAGCCAAGCCTGATGGCAGTGGCAGGTCAGGTGTGTGGGTGCTGGCATGCCAGCCCCGAGACAGTTTACCTCCTAATGAGGCTGGCCCTCATTGTATACAACATTACAAGTTCATGCCTGTGGACACTCCACTTCAGGGGTAGGCAACCCACAGCCCACAGGCTGGATCCAGCCATATCCACTTATATAAGTCATCTGGTCCATGTGGAGTTTGGCTTGGGAGGCAAAACGTCCTGCCCAATCTGCCACGCACTGGACATGGAATGGCAGAGCCTCCTGACCAGGCTCGTGGAGTCCCTGCCATTCCCTAACGAGTGTGTGGCAAATTGGATGGGAGGCTTTGCCTCCCAAGCCAAGCTCTGCGCAGCTGCTTCGGGAACTCAGCAACCCAGAACCTGATGACGTAATTGCTGGACCCCCAGCTCCTTTGCCCAGAAAGCCAAATTTCTTGCATTTAGGTTACACTTAGGTTTGCTCATCCCCTGCAAACCTTGGTGCTCTGGACCTTCTTCTCAGAAGTCAGTGTATCTTCATGCCCCCCCCCGCGCCCCCCCCCCCCGCCCCCAATCAATGGGACTGTCTTCCAAAGCCAGGCACTTTTAAGAGGCAGTGGGAAGTGCTTTCTTTGGCAACACTGCCCTCTACTGTTCATAGATTTCGTAAACGTTTCTTCACATGAGCACTCCCCTCACCCATGCATGCACACACACAAGCACACTCAGAAGTATGGGTGTTTATTTTTGCTAAAAACACAAAACACCGCCTTTTTGGTGTGACTTTTATAGTCACATCTGAATAAAAACACAAAATACCACATTTTGGTATTTATTTTCCAAAAATCAAAATAAATTATTTTTTCACTTAGAAATAATACTGTGCCTGCATCTGCTGACACTACATGACCTAAACCACCTACCTAGTACACTTTAAAAGCATTTAAATGACTAAAAATGAAAACTTGGAACGAGAACTTGGAATAAAAGCACACAACACTGCTTTCTGCCTTTCAAATCAAGAAATCTCCAAAAAAAAAACCACCATTTTCAAACACCTATGCATAAGTCAAGGAGAATGCAACAAAACTGAAGCTCAGAACTAGAGCATTTGGATTACTTAGGACAGAACAGGTTCAAGTGTTTGCAAAAAAGAGCTTAGGAGGCAGTAACATTGCCATTTAGGCTGGAGGCCAACTTTGATGTTACCTGGAGCTTGGCAATTGGGACTCCTACTATCATTTTCTATTTTGTTTTTAAAGCAACTACTGTGGTTCCACTTGTGGCACAAGGAGAAAGAGGGGGTCCTACCCTTTCCCCCATGCCAATTCCCCTACCAAGCTGCTATTTTGAGCTCCATTACCCTTGCCCATCCAAAATTTAACTGCTCTGACAAATGTTTCCACTCTTGCTGATCTTATGCTTGGAATAGCTTCCCAGAACTCCTTCAGAATTCTTCCTCTCGTACACCCCCAAATCCTTTCTTAAAACCCAAATTTCCATAAAGCCCTTGGTACAAGCCCCTTGTCTCCATACTCCAAGTACACATTAAATTTCATATTTTGGCCCATTTCCCTTGGCCTCAGTTTTCTTCCTCTGTTCAATTCTTTGTGTTACATTTTTTATTGTAAGCCCTTTGGGGCAAGGACCTGTCCTCTTGTTCTCTGTAAGTTGTCATGTATGTGGCTGGCACAATATAAATACATCATAGAAATAAGTCTCTCTGTTTCAATAGAGCTTGCACACAGGTAAGCTTGCATGGGATTGCAGCATTGGGCCCAATCTTATTCGACTTTCAAGTGCCAATGCAGTCGCAATGCAGCCCTGAAGTAAGGGAACAAATGTTCCCATACCCTTGAGGAGGCCTCTGTGACTGCTCTCCCTTCACAGGATGCAGTACATGCCCTTTTGGCATGACTGCATCGGCACTGGAAAGTTGAATAGGATTGGGCCCTCAATCTTTACCACAAAGCAGTAAGGAGTCTTATTATAGCATCTTAAAATTCTAACAAATTTATTATGGCAGACATTCTTGTGGACTGCAGCCTACAATATGGACTCAGACCACAGAAGCTTCTGACACAAAGAATCTGTTCTATCTTTTAAGGGGCCTCAATGTTTGAACATTCAGTAATCCAATGAAATGCTTTCTTTGTTGGGCTTTGTGTTTGTTTTGTGTTTGCCAGCTCTTCCCTCAAAGGGTTTCATATGTGAAAATCAATTAACATAATTCCAGCGTAGGTGGCCCCCAAAATGAGATTTCTGATAGTGATCACACCCGGTAGATTAGCAGAGTGTACAAAACGTATTTGCTACTTAGGATCCTCCTAGCAACCTTGGAATAGGAGGCCAGCTGTTTCCTTGAATGTGGAGTGCATCAACATAGTTTGATGCACAGAGCATTGTTAATGTTTAACCCAGAATGGAGATAATAATGTAGCAACAGAAATGCTGAATCGTCTTCCTCTTTGAAACAGAGAAGGTCACTCTACCTGTTATCCAGCTTGGTTCTGCAGGACATGGAGATAAGAACCATAATTTCATGCCACATGAAATCTACATGACTCTTTGCCACTCATCATGCTCAGATCCCAGGATTTTCTCAACGGTACCATTAAGTTGTGGAGCAAACATCTGGTGCTGTCTCTGGGGGTCCCTCAGTTGACCATCACCTTCATCTCTGTGGTCTTCAATTCTGCTGTCATCCTTACCATCATATATTCAAAAGAGCTGCACAAACCTATCTTCGTTCTTTTCTGCAACTTGGCCATCTCCGATCTTCTCTGTAGCTCCTCAGGCTTCTGGATTGCTGTGTTGTTTGTTACCGAACCGGAAAGTACCATCGATGGGTCTATGGACCTCTTGGTGGCCTACACCTTCTATACCATCTCGATTCTGGCTACCATCTACAACTTAGTCACCATTGCGGTGGAGCGCTACTTGGCAGTGGTCAAATGCCTGAAGATGAGGTGCCGGGTCACCAGAAATCAGACTTTAGCAATTGCCTTGCTTATTTGGGTGCTGGCTGCCATATTGGGTTTCATGCCCCTCATGGGATGGAATTGCCTGGGAAAGACCTGTGTCTCTACCTTGTACAACCCTCTTTGCATAGATTACCTCATCTTCATCACTATCCCTCACTGTGTTGTGGCCTTAATCCTGCCTTTTTCCACCTACCTCAGCATCATTGGGTTTTTGAGAAAACAGAAGATGACAATGAGAGCCTTGGGACAATCTCTTACCACCTACAGGTTGGCTGAACTCCAGGTAGTTAGGACCAGCATCTTAATTTGGCTCCTGGCTCTCTTCTCTTACACACCCTTCTTTGTGGGGGTTATCTTGGATGCGGTCACTCTTCAGAACCCCAGAGAACTACCCTCAAGCATCTATGTGTTCCGAAACCTGACAGCCATGATGGTAACCATGAACTCTTTGGGGAACCCCCTTGTGTACACTCTGAAGCTGAAAAAGTTGGGGGACCAGCTCAAGGTGTTGAAGTGCTCCTCCAACAATCGCATTGAAGTTCAAACCATTGGGAAAATGTAATGTTGCTTGAAACTGAACAAACTGGATCCAGTCTGGCCAGATTTCCATCCATGGGCTTGGAATACCCACCACATGGCATGACTGCAATCTCTTGCTGGGGTCTAAAAAGTTGATGTGTTGCAGGGAACTGAATTCAATTGTGTTGCTCAACTTCAGCACCAGGGTGGGTGGACAGTTCCCTAGCACATTAGGAAAAGGTAAATTAATTCTTGCCCTCTGATTGGTAACTGGACTTTGACTAAACCTAAACATTTTTTAAAAGGTAGGATTCAGGGAAAAGATTCTTCAAGGCAACAAAGAAAAAAAAAGAGTGCTTCTTGGGAAATAAGTGAGACATTATACTGTAGAAGCTCAATCAGTGGTTTAAAATGATGTACTAATATTTTCCCCATGTATCAACTTAGAGCCAGTCCTATGAATGTTTACTCAGCAGAGTCCTACTGATTTCAGTGAGACTTACTCCCAAGTAAACTGCATTGCCTCTGCCTTAGCTCCTTCCCATGGTGGGAGCCTCAGGTGAAAGGGAGAGAGGAATTACACACTCTCTGGTACACAGTTAAATTCAATGATGGAGATGTCAGATGGGCTGCTGTGGTAGGGTGATTATGGGTTCATTGGGTAAAGCAACATCTCCTGGTCCTATGAAAGAGAAGGGAAGGGAAGGGTCTTGAGTCTTGTATCTGACACCAATCCCTTCTTGGGCTTGGAACAGCCTGGTACTTGAGCCACTGTGAGTAGGTGGTGATCAGTGAGCCACGAGGGCTGGTACTGGGACAAGGATCTGGGGCTTCCTTGAATCCCACTAGACTCCTCTGGCACCTTCTTCCCCTCTGCTGATGCTCCCCCTAGTTCCCCTTTTGATTGTCCTTCTCCAGCTTACTCAGCTGCTTTTCCCCTCCCCCCTCTGTTGCTCCTTGCCCTCTGCTGCACTCATGCCTTCAGTCTCCTCTCCTTCACTCCCTGTCTTTGTGTCTCCAACTTCCTTGCCCTTCACCACCACTTCTCTCTCCTTTTTGCCCACTGTCCCCACCTTTGAAGCCTCCTGCCCTGCTGCCTTCATCCCAATTGGTCAACTGCACCCCCACCTCATCCTCACGAGACACCTGGACATTGCTTTGAATATACTGTCACACGTATTACTAAATGCAGCACTTCAAAAGTTGTGGGCCAGGACACCCTAAAAAGTCCTGGTAGTTGCCCTAAGAAGTCAGGAAGTTGAATTATTCTGTCAACTGGGCATCTGGCTCAGTTCTGGCCCAGACATTAACTTTCAAAAGTGGTTTGGCAGCTAACCAAGAGAATTTGAGCTAGTTTAAATACAGTACATTGCGCAGAGTGTAATATAAAAAAAACACTTTTGAATGAGAGACATATCTGAGAAAAAGTATGCTTTTTAAAAAAAATCCTGTTTATTTTTGAATTTTCTAAAAGGAGGGTTTACAACAAAATTTTTGGGTTCATATTTATATGTTGTGTGGTGACTTGTAATAATGCTCTTCTGTGTTGTATAGGAAGGTTGTAGCTTCAGTATTAATAAAATCTAGTTGAGAAGCATCAGCTCAAATTGGGAGCAAAATCAGGCAAGGTCTTAAAGAGATTTGTTGTCATTGTCGTCCACGTAACGTTTGAGGCAACAGGGAGGGTGTATTGTTTGCTTTGGCAGTGCAGTTGATTTCTTTCTTCCCCTAACTGTAATTTCGACTTTCAGTATCAGGATCATTAACCTTTTGCTGAGAATGATCACACCAGCCAGATTTAATTAATTTGCTGGTCCATTAGTGCGTAGGAGATGGCTGCATCTCACAATGTTTACAGATACTAAATATGATTAGCATTTTATGGGATTTGCCATCCAACGTCAGGCAACCTGGAGAACAACAGGTGTGTGTGTGTGTGTGTGTGTGTGTGTGTGTGTGTGTGTGTTTTAAAACATATATACATTTCTTTTTTCCTTGCTTCAACTCCGTATCTCTTTATCACATCTTCCATTCCTGGCTGGTTGTTTTCTTTTCCCCATGCAACCTCAATGACTAATTTACTTTTACTAATTTACTAATGCACTGCTTCTCAAACATTTCAGTGCCAGGACTAACTTTTGAGAATGGCAGTCATGCTGGAACTCACCCAAAGTGATGTCATTAACCTGGAAGTGATGTCATGGCTGGAAGTGACATCCTAAAGCAGGAGTGCCATCATAGTGATATAATTAAAATGACACTCCTGGAATGAAAACTGGCTTTCTTGGAGTGCAGCAATTGCAAAACATGCTTTACCTGACAAAAAGCAAGATTAGGGGAAAATATTGTGTTAAAACGCTGAACTAAAAACAAAATTACAAAAAAAAACCCTCATGAAAATTCAAGCTTTTAACACACACATTAACACACACAAAAGGAATATACCAAGAGTAAGGTCTGCAGCTTCCAAGATGGCTTCTCCTATCTTTCCATGACTCACCTGGCATCAGGTCGCAACCCACCAACTGGGTCCTGACCTACAGTTTGAGAAACAACGTACTAGTGATTATAAGAGCCTGGGAGTGGCACTGTGCCACTAGCTGGTCCACACTCACCAGAGGGCTCACCTGGATGGGCTGAACCTCAACTCTCCCAGACTGCCACAATTTTTCGCCCTCTGTTAATGAGGAAGATGGGAGGAGCCACCCAGCACGAGAAAGCTTGGGGATCCTTGTTTTGGGTTTTGCCCCAGGTCTGCCAGCTGGTGCTGGTTGGAA
>JAJKFI010000148.1:1388812-1408558 GCA_029204185.1 Lerista edwardsae | reverse complement strand
TGGCGAAACGGAGCGGTACGCAACAGGCGGGCTGCCGCTTGCCCGTTCCTCCCGCCCAGCGTTCCGGCAGCATGACGCCGCTGGGTAGGGCCACCTCTGCCTTCTGCCAGCTTCCCTGAGACCACAGCCTCCCGCCGACGGCCTTGTGTGCAGAATGCTGTGTTGACCCCCGAAGATGCTCCCACTGGTTCAGATAAGAGGTCCTTGTCCTGGGGTCAATAGCAACTGGATTGTCATGGAAGGATAAGCTTCAGGTTTCTACCCCGCCTCATGGTTCCAAACTGCAAGGGCCCCTGATCTGCCCCAAAAAGGAGATCCCAGCTAGCATAACTTGGGCCTTAAAGGAGTTAGAGACTTTCTGGGGGTGCCCATGTTGGCCCTCCTTGCTTCAGAGGCAATGTGTGCCTGAAAGTGGGTTCCTGGGGGCGGCTGCCCTTCAGCTCCCGCTCGTGGGCTACCAAAAGCACTTGGTTTGCCGCTGAAGGAGAGCAACAGGCTGCCGTGCGGTGGCTCTTGGGTGCGGTCTGGCAGTGGAGGGCAGGGAGAGCCTTCTGCAGAGGGCCACTTTCTCCTTCCTGGAGGTGAGCGGGGTTTTCTGCATGCGCAGGGTATTGCAAGCGTTGTCTTGATGCAAAGGTTAAGGATTAACGTCTCCGTCATGCAGGAGGCGGGGAGGGAGTGGCTGTCTCAGGCCAAACCGTTTGCAGCTCAGCCTCCGCCTCTGTGCTGCACTTGCTTGGCAGGAACTGGTCTGCCCAGGGTTAGGCTTGGCGTCCTTTGGCCTGTATAAGCTTTCTTGGGGAGTTGGGCAGGGCTCAGGGGCTGGGCAGGTCTTGGCGTCATGTGCAGGGAGTGTCCCACCTGTCCTGGGCGAGGCTGAGAAGCTGGCGAGGCCTGGGGGCACAGGGAGGGAGGGAGGGAGGGAGGGGCGAGGGCAGCCGGCTCGTCACTCCCGAAAGGGCTGGCCGTGGCTCTGCTCCCCGGCCTGCCTCTGTGCGCTCGGAGGAGACGGATCCCGGAGCCTGGGCCTGCCCGTGTGGCTTCCTCAGCCGTCAGGGACGTGGTGTCAGGTAGGACTTGCGAGGGCGGCTTGGGGGGGGGCTCCCTTCAGGCTCCGGCCAGAGCGGGAGCCCTGCGGTGAGCCAGGACAGCCTGCCTTCCGCTCCGGGCAGGTGCTTCCTCCTGTCGAGCTCCCCTGCGCTGCCTTGCTTGGTGCTGGCCTGCAAGAACTCTTGCAGGGGAGGGGAGGGGAGCGTCTTGTCTGTAAATGGGGCAGGTGCTTCTGGGGCCGCAGTCTTCGGTTGGGGGAGGGAAAGATCACGCTCTGATGTTCTCCCTGACTTGAAGCAAGCGAGGTCAAAATCTCCTGCAGCCTGAGGCCGCCTGCCCCACATTTGTCCCCCGTGCCTGACTGGGGGGGGGTTAGCTGCCCCCTTAGTTGCCGCTGCGGTTCCTCCTGTCTGGATTCAGAAAGGAAGAGGGGAATGGAAGGGGGCTGAGTCTCTGCTCTAGACCACGGCTCTACTTCCTCTTCCTCTTCAAATCCAGGTAGTGAGAGGAGGCAGACAGAGGCAGGATTCTGTCCCTCGGTCGGCGTCATGGCCGGGCCGGGCTTGTCAGGGAACAGAAGTCTCTGCCCTCTGGCACTGTGCAGGCCGCAGCCCCAGGAGCCTCATCGTGTCCTCGGGGGTCCCGGCTGCTGCTGCTGCTGCTCCCCCACCCCTGCGCCCGGTGCCTGCGCTCCTTGGGCACCCGTTGCCCAGGCCCAGCCCTTTCTCTGGCTTCCTCCAGCAGGATGCTCATGGTGGGAGACTTAACTGGTGTGCCCCGGCCTCCTGGAGGAAAAGCTTGCGGTGCCCTTTCCCCTTCCTGGGTCTTCACTGCGTTCTCTCTCTCTCTCTCTCTCTCTCTCTCCCTCCCTCCCCAGTCTGGACACAGAGCCAGCCATGCATCGCCTTGAAGGGGACTCCGAGGTTTACAAGCTGATGCAGGAGAACCGCGAATCCCGGGCTGTGCCACGGCAGTCGAGCACTTTCCGTTTGCTCCAGGTGGCTCTGGAGATGGATGAAAAAGGTGAGGCAGCCAGGGGTGTGTGTGTGTGTGTGTGTGCGCGTGCCAAGAGCCGTTGATGCAGGTGTGGCCTGCCTAGAGAGACGGGTCACGCACAGGGGTGGGCACTGCCTGTTCTGCTTGTCTGTTCTGCTGCCTGCCCTGGTGGAAACTTTGCTTGGGCTGGTGGGAAAGTGCCGGGCAGTGCAGTGCAGGCGTGCCTGTGTGAACACTCTGGGAGGCCCCTGAGCTCGAGAGACCCCTGGCCTTCTGGAGAATGCTGCGGCCTTTTAGCTGGGGAGTTAATTAACTAACTGGGTTAATTGGCAAGGACAAAATGCAGTTGCTAGTTCTGTGAATGAAGGGTGCGCATCTTAGGGTGGGTCTGGAGTGTCGAGGCGGAGCACAACCCCACCTGGCCTTGGGTCGGTGCCTGCCTTCCTCCCCCAACCGTACGTACCCTTCCTTCATCCGTTTCCGGATCTTTGGGTACCCCATTCAAACCCTCGACTGCCTCCCCCACCACGGGTCAGCTGGCAGCTAATTTGGCCCCGGAGGCTTTGGAACACGGGTGGGTTCGTATGTGTGCTGCTCAGGAGTGCAGTGAGGCAAAACACAGAGGCAGGGAAGACAGGATTTGCAAGCAAGCAAGCTAGCAAGCAGGATTTGCAGCGGGAGAGGAAGAGGCAGTTTATGAGGTGGAATGCAGGAAAAGCCGTGCCTGTGTAACGAGAGAACCAGATGGTTCCTCACGCAGTATGTAATTCGTGTCGCATTTGGTTTTACGCTCGCTAAAAGGGGCCTGGAGAACGGACTGGAGTCGTCGTCCTGGCATGACCGGTGACGATTTGGTTTCTTAAGTTAGGAGCTGTCCAGCCCTTCCTTTGCTCTAGAGCGGTGGTTCCCAATCTCTTCACCTGCATGACCTGTGGCGGGTCCCAGGCCCACCCGGCCAGGAAGCTGCAGGGCAACAAGCCGTGTGACCCAGCACTCACTTCCCCCATGCATTGGCTGCATTGCACCCCATTTCCCAAACTGTGTGGTGTGCCCCGCCAGTGGGGCACAGGAGCGTGGACCAGGAAGCTCCGCAGGTTGCACACCCTGTTCCCTGCAGCTTCCTGGTTGTGGTGGGCCCACAACCCACCAGAATCAAATAATAACCCATAGTTTGGGCAAGGCTGCTTTAGAAGACAGAACGTGGCTCAGTGGAAGAGCGTCTTGTCCGCTTGCGGAGCTCCTGGGTTCAGTCCCCAGCCCTCCAGACTGAGCAGAGAGAAATTCCTACCTGGGTCCATAAAGAGCACCTGCCAGTCAGTGTAGACCAGCGATTTTCAACCACTACGCTGCCGCACGTTGGTGGGCCATGAGAGGTCTGCAGCAGGGGTTGAAAATAGCTAAAAAACTCTTCTGGGTTCTGTGGTTTGGCCAGTGGAGGGAAGACAATTCGCTACTACAGACTCTAAACACAAAGCTGCAGAAACAGGAAGAGTCTCCCAGAAGTGACATCACAAGAGGCAGAGACCATAGAGAAGGCAATAGAGGCAGCGATGGGATTCACAAATTGACAAGAGGAACGCTGGGCGGGACTTAGGCGGGACTTCCGCTTGAGTGGCAGCCCATCCGCAGCGTTCCGCAGCTGTCCTGTCCTCGGGGGGGCTCCCACTCGCTGCGGGGGACAGGTAAGGGTCGTGCTGGGTGCCTGGGCAAGCAGCGGTGGGGCGCGCTAACCAGGGGCAGCCCCCCGAGGCCAGGACAGCTGTGGAATGCTGCGGACGGGCAGCCAATCATGCGGAAGCCCCGCGTTAGTCCCGCCCAGGATTCCCCTTGTCAATCTGTGAATCCCATCGCTGCATAGAGGTCCTTGTGCCATGAGAAGAAAAAAGTTGAAAATTGCTGGCGTAGACAGTACCAAAGATGAACCAGAGGTCTAACTCAGAAGTGTAGCTGCGTGTGATCCTGTGGATGTCTTTTAAAAGCTCACATGTATTGAGGTTCTGCAAAAGAAACTGTTCCAATTTCATTTCGAGGAATTCATCTATGAATCTGTTAACTGACAGTGGTGCTCAAGTAAGCCTGTTTGATCACTGGCCAAACCTCCGACTCCTAACGTGCCTCCTCCTGTTGCCTTGGCAGGGTGTCCCGCGCCACACTTCCCCAGCCAGCTCTCTCCCAGCACCCACAAGCCTGTCAACAGCTCTGTGGCCGGCGTTCAGAAACTGCACGTCTGCGAAAAATGTGGCAACAGCATCACGTGAGTGTGGCCTGTCCTTGCCTGGAAGGATGCGATGGGGGAGCTTGTTTGGCCCGGGAGTTTGCCTGGGAGACCCTGGTTCAAATCCCTGCTCGACCATGAAACTCATTGTGCAACTTGGGACCAGTTCCTCTTTCAGCCATCCTCCCTCACAGGGCTGCAGTACTGTGCATAATTAATAGGTGCATAATTAAAATGTGCATAATTAATAGGTGCAGCATCCATACAGTGGACTCTCCCTGTACAATCAAATCACTTTACAATGGACTCTTCTGGTTCACTATGCAATCTGTTATTTGGGGTTCCCAAAGTTCTCCGTGGGAGGAGGGAGCCCCGTGGGTCTTTGCGGGGGTGGGGCCGTCAAAAACTGGAAGTGCTTTCCAGTCACCGTTTCTAGCCACCTGGAGGCTTGGATTGCCCTGGGATGCCGGGGCTCCCTGCAGGACCCTAGACCCTCCTGGCAGCCACGCGATCCTGGGGGCGGCGTTGCTGCCTTCCCTGCCCCTTAAAGGGGTAAAGGCCCAGGCTTTGGGCTGCCCCCACCAACCCACGTGATTCACTTGGTGATGGGTTCACAGTTGTCACCAGCAGGATATTGTGGTCCATGGAGAAGCCCATCAGCAAGCACTTGTAGTCAGTGGTGTCATTCAAATGATTTAGGAACAGGAACTCACTTTTGATTGGCCCTTGTCGGGAACCCGGAACCAGCCACGGAGCCCGTTAGGATCCGGATCGCCCGTTCTGGTCCGTTCCCCCTGAATGACATCACTGCCTTCGCCCCCCTAGGAATCCGGAGTCACTCCCTTTAACCCTCGTGAGTGCTGGCCAACCAAGAAGAAAAGCGCTTTGCAGAGGAATTGGGAGGGGGAGGAGGGAGAGTGAAGTGGGCGGAGTCAGCCCTAATTTTAACTAGTGGAACTGAGTTCCCCCGCGTTCCCCCTGCATGACATCACTGCTTGTAGTGTCTCAGCCAACAGCAGTGTTTTTAGCATCGGGGCTGTGTGCATTGAGGGAAGGATACAGCCTCTTAGGGCACAATCCTGGCCCACTTTCCAGCACCAGGGTCAGGGCAATGCAGCTCTGAGGTGAGGGGACAAACGTTCCCTTCCCTTGAGGAGGCCTCCGTGACTGTCCCCCCCCCCAATTGCAGGATGCAGTGGCACATGCCCCAGTGGCACAGCTGAGTCAGTACTGGCAGGTGGGTCAGGATTTCACCCTTAAATTGTGTTTTATAATTACAACATTGTGTAAACTAATAACCCCGGCACCTTCATAAAAAATCACCTTTTAGAGAGTGGAATAGCTTAGTCCTGTGGCAGCAACTACGATTTCCAGAGTTTTGGAACAAATTACCAAATAGGTGTGGTGTTGGGTTCAAGTACAATATTATCCAGCGGCGTCATTCACCTGGTACACTGGGCGGGACTTACCTTTGAGCGGAGCGGCAGAACGCGGCGTGACGCAACGGGCGGACTGCCGCTCAAAGGTAAGTCCCGCCCAGCGTACCGGGTGAATGACGCCGCTGATATTATCCCAATAGAACGGTGTCACCAGAACAGATTACCCTTGCAAGCCAAAGGTCCACTGTGCAGCACTTTCTGAGCACACAGGGGCAGAGGCGAAAATAACCTGTGGCAGCCCATGGCACGAGCCATGGGTGCCATTCTTCAGGGGGGGCACCGTTTAGCGCACAACATTGCACGCCGCTGCGCCCCCCCGTTCTTTCTGTTCGCTCGTGCCGGCCTTAAAGAACAGTCACGATGTGACGTCATGAAGTTGTGTGCCCCTAGGGGCGCATTTTCATTGGGCGCCATGGGCGCCCTTTCAAATAGATCCTCCCCTGCACAGGGGAGTTCATATGTGCAGACCCTGGCAGGGATGGAGTCCACAGAACAATGCCACAAGGCAGTGCACCCAAAACATACCCACCTCCTGACACCTCCGCCCCGCCTGCTGCAGACAGGCTCCTGGAAGTAACTGGCAATGACATCACCGCCAGTTACTTCCAGATCAGAGATGACGGAGCAACGGTGGAAGTCGTGGTAGGAGGCCGTTCTGGCAGCCAAGGTCTTGCGCACGGAGCCCTGCCTGCTGAGCTGAGCGTCTGCTCCGTGGTCCTCAGCTCTGTGCCGTGGTCTTGCCACCTGCAGTGCACATTCCTCTCCAGCCTGCACGCTCATTGCCCTGCCCAGTGATGTCATTCAGGGGGAACGGACCAGAACGGGCTTTCCGGATCCTAACGGGCTCCGTGGCTGGTTCCGGGTTCCTGACAAGTGCTAATCAAAAGTGAGTTCCTGTTCCTAAATCATTTGAATGACACCACTGGGAGCTGCACCTCACACTTGGGGATTGTTGTTGTAAGGTAAGTAGTATTATTCCCAAATTGCAGATGGGGAAGACTGAGGCTGAAAGAGAGGCTTGCCTAAGGCCGCTCACTGAGTTGATGGCGGAGGTGTGTACAGAAGTAGTCCTGATTCTTAGCCACTACGATAGCCAGCACATGGAACTAGAGAGACTTTTGCCTGCCCCTTGAAGAGGGTGAGGAGGGGGTGCTGGCGCTTTGCGTAGATAAGAGAGGCCTGACTGTAAGACTTGGCTTCTGGCACAGGTGGACATCCCTGCTCATAGGCACACTTTGCCGGTACAACCAGTGTCCATGAATAGTTACGTATCGCCATCTGCTGGGCAGAAATGAGAACGGCTTCTTGGGGACTTGTGAAAGGCCAATTGGTTATGGGAATTTGTAATAAATTTCATGGCTGGAGAGCATAGAAGTAGCCAAAAGTTGATGGAATGAATGCAAGGATGGGATCTTCCTTTACTCAGAGCCAGTGGCGTAGCCGGGGGGTGTCACAGTATTGCAGGTGCTATGTGCATGGCTCCTCCTCCTGCAGGCAGAGCCATTTGGGACATTGATGGCAGAATGCAGGTGCTCGCCAACCTGCGCATTGCAGTCACTGCCCCAAACGGCTCAGAGTGGGAGGGGCTGCTTGCATGGAGCATTGTGGCACCTGTAATATGTATCATGCCGTCCTCCTCTGGCTATGCTTCCCCTCAGAGCATCTGCTCTTAAGTCTGTGATCTGTATACAAATGCAGGCACTAATAGTCCTGATTTTATTTGGTTTTTAAAACGTATTGGTCACTGTGAGAAGACAGAGGACAGCAGTTAGTGACAGGCACTCATCTCTACGCGCCACCCTTGAAGTTGCGTAAGCCGAGTGAACTTGGCAAGGCCTCTTCCCTGCCACCACCCAGAGCTAGAAAGTCCAGGCAGGGCGGGAATGCCTTGGGAAAATCCCTCCCCCGGTTAATGGAGAGCCCGGAATGAAACCTGGGGAGTCCCATTAATATGGGCTGGTAGTGGAACATGAGCACAAGCAGTTTGGGAGTGGTAGCAACTCGTTCTTTCCCAAATGACCAGGCGGGTAAAGTGTAAAAATACAAGATGCTTATTAAAAGGTTGCAAAATGCCAAAGGAGTAGAGAGAGAAATGTAAGGATTTTTTTTGAGACTTGGATAACACAGGCCTGCAAAATTGTGGGTCAGAACTTTTTTAAAACGTTTTCAAAATTTATGATGGCTTTATATGAATTTGGGGTGCTGATTCCAAAAATGGTGTCTGTTTTGTCCTCTCGTGTCCTCTTTTGGAGATGCGGCATAGCCTCGTTTGTGAATGGTTCAAGCAGCTTCCTCACGAATCCTAAGCCATGGCATAGGATTCCTCATGAGGAAGCTGCTTGAACATTCACTAACAAGCTGTGCTGCACCCCCGAAACCAGAGGTGATCGGGCAAAACTGATGCCACTTTTTGAATTGGTACCTTGGCTCTGTAGGTCTAACTTGGAAGGCAGCAACATGCGAGTAGGCCTGTCTAATCCAGAGGTGGGGAACCAGGGTTGACAAGGCTGTTGAAAGTATTGCTTCAATGCCGCTGAGTTCCTGATGTTGTCAAGCCATTGTTGTCAGTTCCCAGAAATCCTCAGTGCAAATCCTGTCTGGCACCTGGCAAAGCTCAGTATTAATCAATCTAAGTCTGCTTAATTCCTTCTGTACTCCCATCTCAATGCAATTAGAGATTGCACTCTTGGAGGATATGGGTGCCTACCTTGGGGGAACAGGGCTGCCCTAGCTCAGTGGCCCCCAAACCTTGACCTACTGGGCCATGGGCCACGGCTCCAGAAGGGCTACAGCCAGCGTTGTCATGCAGCTGGAACGCTGGGTGGGAGGAACGGGTGAGCGGCAGCCCGTGGGGGCGGGGAAGATGGCGAAACGGACTGGAACGCAACAGGCGGGCTGCCGCTCACCCGTTCCTCCTGTCCAGCGTTCCGACTGCATGACAACGCTGGCTACAGTCCTATATAGGGGTGCCCCTGTATCCATGGTGTCAGTTATTCATGGAGCAGGGACCCCTCCCCACCAAGCAGGCCCCCCTCCCCATGCACCCATTAAATCATTTTTAAAAAGTTAGGCGAACATCGGTTTCAAATGATTTAATGGGCAGGGGTCACATGCAACCCCCCACATGCCCCCCACGACACCCCCCACACCCATTAAATTGTTAAAAGCCCCACTTCAAATCAAAGACCTTTAATGGTATATAAAATATAAATATAGATAAAAGGTAACACTACAATAAAATAACATTTTCCAAAAAGCCCCACTTACCTCGGCGACTTCTCCGTTAAGCAAAGCACAGGAAGAGCTTTGCATCCTACCTCCAGCAGACGGAGCATTAAAAAAACAAAAACGGAGGGCAACAGAAAGTTCCTGTTGCTTCCCTCTGTGTGTTTTAAAACATTGCAAAGAGCCTATCGCACTTTTCTTAAAGGAAATGCTCTGGTAAGTGGGGCTTTAAACAATGTAATGGCTCCTGGGGGAGTGTCTGTGATATCTGCGGTTTCTGTATCTGTAGGAGGCTCTGTGGAACGGATCCTGCTCACATATGGGGGTGCGCCTGTGCATCGCACAGGCAGGCAGGTTTTTCACAAGGATGCCACAGCTCCCCAGGGAGCCACAGCTCACAGCTTGGGAATAATAATAATAATAATAATAATAATAATACATAAGAACATAAGAAGAGCCCTGCTGGATCAGGCCAAAGGCCCATCTAGTCCAGCTTCCTGTATCTCACAGCAGCCCACCAGGTGCCCCAGGGAGGCACGAGACAACAAGATGCTTGCATTATTATTATTATTATTATTATTATTATTATTATTATTATTATTAATGATAATGATAATGATAATGATAATGATAATGATAATAGGTATTTATATACCGCTTTTCTTGGCCATCAGATTGCTCCTTTGACTTTAATTCAAGGCGGTTTACATAGGCAGGCATTTTCTAAACCGCAAGGGTTTTTACAAATCACAAACAAGGTTCTAATCTTACAAGAACAACGTCCAGTCCTTCTTTCTAGCCGCACGATTGCCTTCCGCCGGCTGTTAAACTTGCTTCTTTGCTCTCACCAAAGAGCAGCTGGCCCAGCACAACTCCTCTCTCACAGGCAGAAGCTGAAGCTCCTTGCTGAAGCTCTTCTTGGGAATTCTTCCTCCCCAAAATGATGAAATGTCATTAAGCTGAGGAGACCCAGAAAATCTCCCAGGTTGCTTTCCATAGTCACCCAGAGATCCGCCCAAATTCCAGGGGACGCTGGAGTTCTGGAAGTTCTGGGTTAACAAAATGCCCAGCCACTTTCCAACCTGCCCTGCCCTGTCTCTGGTTTCGCTTAACATTCACCCTCGTGAGTTCCAGCAAACTCAAAACTCTGTTCTTCAGAATTCAGGTTCTGTTCTGTCCTTAACAAGGGGATTGCGCTCCACATGTTTACTATGCCCAGAAAGAGAGAAGGGCGGTGAGGATCTAGCTGAGTAAGCTCAAGTTTGGTGCCCTGAATATTGTGTGCAAATTATGTGTGTGAGAGTTTGTTTCCTTTGCATAAATCGTTGGGATTTGCAAGGCAGAGGCTGCGTGTTTGAAAATGACTTTAGGGGCAGAGAAGATTTCTGAGCCTTTGCCAAACATTCCACACAGGCTCCCAAGTCGTTTCCTGCAGTCCTGAAGGCTAGAAACTTCTGTTTAGAAATGGAAAAACGAGGATTTGCCAGGCATCCTGTTCTAATTTTTTTTCACCAGCCACACTTATGCATTGAGCTCCTCACAGGTTCCTACTTCCCATAGTCATGCCTGCACCCTAACCTTGACTGACTGACTGACTGACTGAGGGCGCAAGGTGTGCACTTGGGGTGTGAACAGTAGTGTCAGCCTACCGGTACGCTGGGCGTGCCTTCCGGGTGAGCGGCAGTGCGATTGCTGCGTTCTGTTGCGTAACGGCGAAAGCCCGCCCACTGCACTGCCGGCTGACACTTCTGGGTGTGAAGGTCCTGCCAGCCCCCCCTGATCTGTGCTTGGTGGAATCCAGCCGGAATCCAGCTTTGGCCAGTTCCAGCATCCGCATATTATCATACGTGGTGGACTTGTGGAAAAGTGAGGAAATGTTGGAGAACTGTGCATGAAATATTACAAAAGATACTTAAATGGGTTCCATTTAAACCAGAATTGTTCCTCCTAAACATTATATCAACTGTACAAGATAAAGCTAAAAAACATTTGATTATTCATATCAACATGGCGGCAAGATTGACATTTGCATAGATGTGGAAATGTGAGGATGTGCCATATGTAGATAAGCTGAAGGATGAGATATTTGAAATTGCAGAGACAGATATTCTCACAGGAAGACGGAGGGCGCCATCGCTTTCCTGCTTTCCTGCACCAGGGTAAGGGCAGTGCAGCTCCGAGGTGAGGGGACAAACGTTCCCTTCCCTAAAGGAGGCCTCCGTGACTGCCCCCCCCCCACTGCAGGATGTGGCACATGTCCCGTTGGCACAGCCGGGTCAGAGCTGGAAAGCTGGTTAGGGTTGCGCCCTGATTGCGTTTCTGTCTGCCTTTTTCTGCCCGCGTGGGGAGATGCTGACGGCCCGCTTCGTGTCTCCCAGGACCCAGGCAGTGAGGATTCTGGAGAACCGCTACCGGCACCCCTCCTGCTACGTCTGCACTGACTGTGGCCTCAACCTGAAGATGCGCGGCCACTTCTGGGTGGGCGAAGAGATGTTCTGCGAGAAGCACGCCCGCCAGCGCTACCAGGGCCCAGGAGGAGACGGCGCCATCACAGCGGTCTACTCCCAGTCCTAAGCCGACTTGGAGCGCAGAGGGGGGCTGGGCAGGAAGGAAGCTGACGCAGCCACTCCGAGACTTCCTCCCCGTACTAAACCTGTGTGGCTGCCAGAGGCTCTCCTGGATCCATCCTGATTGGTTCCCGGCCCTTCTCCTGCAACGCCTCACCCACCGAGGTCCAGCCGGTCGAGACCAGACCTGGAAAGGAAGCTTCCAGGCAAAGTGGAAGAAAGGGGGGAGGATCTGGGGGGTGGGGGTGGCGCTCCTCAAGGGGCAGGGCATTTTCAGTTCACACACTGCCTCGTTCACATACTGCAAGCACCGTCCTGTTTGTTGCGAAGTGGCTCCGGAGGGACCGGCAGGGGCCACGGCTGGGAAGTTGTGCATTTGGGGTGTGAATGTCCGGCCAGGCCCCCCCCCCCCCGCTCTGTGCTTGGTGGAACCCAGCTGGAGTGGCTCTTGCCAGTTCCAGCGTCCAGCCTGCCAGGCGGCCACATCACCTCCTTCTGTGGCTGGAGCATCTTTCTCACTGCCGCCACCACCAACACTGCCCCACGTGCATGCAGGAAAATGGAAGGGTAAAGGGAGGGGGGCGTCACTGAAGCACCAGGTACTGGGACAGGTGGGGGCATGGCCTTGAATACTGACTCTGTTAAAGCTCCTCTAAGATATTACACCAGATCTCTATGTGAAATATAATATATGTATATGTATAAATCTGTGTATCTGCCCCTGCTTGCACTTGCTCTGTGGATGGGAGGGGGGGGGCTGTTTCTCACTCTGCATCTTGCATCGTGGGGGTTTAAGGGCTCGGTGATCTCCCAGCACTCCTCTGGGTACAGGAGTTTCCTTGGCAGCCTGTGGGGAGTTTCAGGGCCCACTGAAAACCCGCCAGTGCCTGAAGCAGCACCACAAGTGCAGGACTGTCCACCTTACCCTTGCAGACTCCTGCAGCTCCCTGGGCTTGGAAGAGGGAGGGGAGGGGAGGGGAGGGAGGAGAGACATCCTGACTGGCAGGAGCACCTGCAGGAGGGGCGGGAAAAAGTGGCGGAGGAAGGACCCTCGTCTGCTGGGCTCTGCCAGGGGGCTCCTGAACCCCTTCAAGTTGTCGTTTGGGGTGTGGGGGTGGAACACGTTTAGTCCAGTGCCTTAGTACACCACAGCTGTAATGCCAAGCTTGACAGAAAAACTCAGGAGGGGATGTGTTTGAAGGAATATGCACAAGCCTTCAGGCCTCTTGTGTCTGATCATAAGAATTGCTTTGCTGAATCCTTCCAGCTAGGCCCATATACTGGGTTCAACAGCAGCTCAGGTTGGAACCCAGCACTCACCCTAAATGCAATGTAGGCAGCCAACCAGTAGAGGGCGCCAGGTACCCTTCATTTTGCATACAGTACTGCGCAGGAGGTACGTGGTGGTGCAGCGGGTTGAACCGCTGCTGCTGGGCTTTCCGACCAGAAGGTTGGGAGTTCAAGACTGTGCGACGGAGTGAGCTCCCGTCGCTTGTCCCAGCTCTTGCCAACCTAGCAGTTCCAAAGCTCCTAAATGCGAGTAGATAAATAGGGACCACTTTGGTGGGAAGGGAACGGCGTTCCGTGCGCTACAGCGTAGAGTCATGCTGGCCACATGACCACGGAAGCTTGTCCTAGGACAAAACGCTGGCTCTACAGGCTTTGAAACGGAGATGAGCACCACCCCCTACAGTCGTTCATGACTAGACCATTTGGTCGCGGGGAAACCTTCACCTTTATTGCACAGGAACTCTAAATTGGGAGTTCCCAAACTGAGCTTTGCCTCCCTGGGGAGAGGAGGAAACCAGCTGGGGAGCTGCAGAATTCTTGCAAAAAAACGGCAGCCCCAGACAAGGTCCAGGATTGAGCCGCAGCCAAGGGCCCCGCAGGTCACGGGAGCGGCTGGTCGGAATCGTCTGGGATTATAAGGCTGAACGGAAGACGCCTTGGAAGGAAAACCAGGAGTTGGAGAGTTGGGTGTGCAGAGGGATTGTGAGGTGCAAGAAGATGGCTGGGCTGAGCGTGTGCTCAGAGGCACCCTTGGGCCCTAATCCTGTGCCCCTGCGCCTCCAGTTTGCGTTTGGCAGTGGCTGGACTCCAGCGTGCTGTGGGGACGATGCACCAGGTGAAGCCTGCCTGCCACTGCGGCAGCCTCGGATGCTTCAGCGTCTTCAAGAACCGCTGGCACTGGGGAGGGCCGCTGTGTGCAAGGCGGGACAGGAGCTCCACAGGCATACGTGGGGGCCGCCCCCAGACCTCTCTCCTTCCCATCGTACCCAGAGTCCTCTTGGGCCTGACCTATAGGTTCCATTATCTGCAGCTCTCAGTATCTGCAGCCGGGGGGGGGCGGGAATGGTGATCCTGGGGACCACCTGTAAATCTTCTAATGCACAGGTATGCAGGGTAAGGCCTGTGGCCCACAGAATTCTCCCCACTGTTCCCCACCCATGGCTAACAATATGGGCCTCAGACCCTGCTCCAGTGACGAGTATAGGTGCATGCGCACCTGTTGGCCAGGCCAGGCCAGGCCTGAGCTGGAGGAAGCTGGGGGCCTGTTTTGAACAGTGCAAGTCTAAAAGAACTGGCTGCAACCCAGCAAAGGAGCTTGAAGAAAATGTACCTCGTTTTCCTCCCCCAGAACTCCGCCCATTTAATAAATAAGTAGATTCTGGAACGAGTGGGTGTTGTACATTCAAAAACAGACAGGATACGTTTTTACAAAGCTAGAATCAAAATTGCAGTGGTAATTATAAGAAGGATGCAGGATGTGCCCCTCTGCAGTTTCCATAGCTGTTGGGGCAACCAGTTGCCCGCCCCTATCAATGGCTGGGTTTTGACTGGGGTCATGTCCAGAATGGAGGGAAGGGCACATGACCCGGCCAGGCATCTCCCCAGCATTTCCCACCCCCTCCCTCAAAGCGTGAGGCGTTTGGCATGTCTGGAATGCTTTTGGGGTGTGGGCTGCGTGAGCGCGGGTGGCGGGAGATCTTGCTCCCTGGAGAAACACAAAGGAAGGGTGTCCGTCCCTCTTTAGCGCCGCAGACAAAAAACCCTGCCAAGGGCCTGGAAAGGCATTCTGGGTGCTGCCCGCTTCCTGCGCAGAGCAGCATTCCTGCCACGAAGTCACCACAGAAACGGACAGCCCAGCGGGCTCTGGAATGCGGCCTGCGCATTCCCCACATTCAGGGACCGCGAGCGAGAGGGAGAGGCGGGCAGATGCTGCGGCCTTTCGTCCTCAGGAAGTTTCACCCTGAGCAGCAGCATCTGCAGGAAGGGCCTCTTCTTTGCTGACCCACAGGCCACATCCATTCTCGTCCTGAGTTCTTAGACACTGGATATATCCAGGCTACAAACATGTTATGTGCTGGCTTTAGACCGATGGTTTGTCCCCAAGGAATTCCGGGAATTGCAGTTTGGTGAAGGAGTTAAGAGCCTCCTCCAGAACTACAATTCCCAGACTTCCACGCTGAAGAACTTGCTATTGAGTCTGTGGTGCTGGGTTTTTATGCAACATGAGTGGGAGAAATGAAGGCAAAGCCAGCATCCTCTGCCAAGTGTATGTTCAGAGAGCAGGGGATATGGCTTTGTAGAAACCAGAAATCCAGCTGTAAGCATCACAGTATATGAAGAGATGGCCGTGCTTCTGAATATGGGCAGGGTGTCCTTTTCTGTCAGGGAGAAGAAACCAGGTTGTCACCCACATTGCAGGAAGTGGTTTCTGGTGCAGCTGAACCTGGGTTTGTTGGTTCCTCAACCTCGTGGGGCTGACTGCTGCTACTGCAGTTGAAGCCATTCCAGGAAGCGATAGCATGCCATCACTGCCTAGAATGGCTTTGAAGGCAAGTGGGAGGGGCCCGCTGTGGCTCCTGCAGTACTTAGTGCACCCCCTCTGGCTATGCAACTGCAATGGAATTTGAGGAATGGGCCACAAATTGCTGGAGTCTGGTTTCTTGGCTGCTTGCGAAGGCTGCTGGGAGCCTCCCCCATCTCCCCTGAATTGGTCACGGGTAGGCAGAATGTTGTATGGAAGCTGCTGGGAACTCTCACGGTGACTTGCAGTATGTAAATCATGAACTCTTTGCCACAGGAGGTGGTGATGGCATCTGGTCTTGATGCCTTTAAGAGGGGATTGGACGGATTTCTGGAGGAAAGGTCCATCGTGGGCTATAGGCCATGATGGATTGTGCAACCTCCTTACGAAGGTGGTGGGCTACTGGTACTGGGTGCAAGGGAGTGGCAACAGGATCCAAGCATCTTGTTGTCTCATGCCTCCCTGGGGCATCTGGTGGGCTGCTGTGAGATACAGGAATCTGGACTAGATGGGCCTTTGGCCTGATCCAGCAGGGCTATTCTGATGTTCTTATGTTCTTAAATCACAAACGGCGGACGGGTTTGGCAATGCTGAGAATTGTGGCTCTCCTCTTAAGCTCCCTTCCGTCTTCATAGTTGGTACCTGCATCCCAGTATTCACAGTTGGCATGGAGGAGGCAATGACAAACCTCCCTCCTAAACAGTTGCTCACCCACCGCCAATCCTGGTCCCTCTGGCTCCTTGAAGGAAAGATGCTCTCTGAAACGCCTCCTCATCAAACAGTATTTATATACCGCTTTTCAACACAAAGTTCACAAAGCAGTTTACAGGCTAATAATAATAATAATAATAATAAAGGTAAATGGCTCCTGTCCCAAAAAGGCTCACAATCTGAAAAAAAAATGTAGACCGCCCCCAGCAACAGCCACTAGAAAGAGGCTATGCTGGGGTGAAGAGGGACCAGGTCTGCTATTACTTGCTGCAGTTTCCCTGGGCTCACACGTGCCTGGTTTTGACAGCGCTATGATGGGAGAAGATAACTTTCAATGCTGTCAAAATCAATAGAACTTGTTGGTTAGAAAATGTTTCCAATGGGAGTATTAATGCAAAATAAACCACCATGTCTCTGCCAGAAACCTCATGTGTGGGACAAGGTTTGCCCCTCCAAATGCACTTTGCCCTGCCTGTGTCCCCCAAGATATTATTTCCTGGTGCTCCCAAATGCCCACGAATTCAGTGAAGGAGCAAACCTGTAGGTGAGTAAGAGAGCAAGCAGTAAGTATGCTGGGGAGCAAAGTCTCTCCTTTCCGCTTGCTCTGATCCTTGGCCAGGTGTGGGCTGGAGGTCTTCTAAGGTGGCCCCTCCACCTGCTTGGCTCTGTTTATGAGGCTACTCCCTCATCTGCACCTGGGTAATCAAAAGGGGCCTTTGATGGAGGGAGCTTCCTCCTTTAGAAGAAGTAAATTGGCTCCTCTCTCAGGTACAATAAGACTCTGTTGTGTTGGCTTGCTCAGAGGGGGTGATTGTCCTTCAGGGTATTTACTGGCTGGGTTCCCAGACCCCACCCAGTGCTTCTCTGAGGTGCTAATGGGGCATGTTAGGGTTGTAATGAAGCAGAAGGCAGGAGGAACGAGGAGGCCTCTGCTGCCCTGCCCTGTTTTGCAAGTGAAGTAGGAAACAGGCTGCCCGTTCTATCCTGGAGGCCTGCAGAGATTCGCATATCCTTTCAGCACTTGTTAGGAAAACGTACAGTCCCTTTAATTTTTCTTCTTTTATATTTTTATTTGCATTTCTAATTTACTTAAATTTTAATTTTTTTAGATAATAAAAAGGGTGTAGGGCAGTGGCGAACAAGCCCCTAAAAAAGAGTCTCGTCTCACCAGTGATGCCAGAAATGTTTTGAAATGTTAACACTGCAAACATGGATTTCCTGCAAGCGCAGCCTTTTACCTTTTTACTCCTACATTTGTCACACTTCAGCTCCCACCAAAATGCTGAATTGTCTAGAATTATGTATTGTTTTTAATGATAACAGAAATTTCCACATGCATTGCAGGAAAAAAAGACATACAATTGACACAAAACCTAGTGAATATTGACCCTGAAAACCCTGAACATTATTTTCTGTGTCTGTTTTTAATATAGTGAGAGCCAATTCAGACCTCAAATCCACAACTGTTTTTTTTTTTTTTTAAACATTATCAGTAGGAGTTAAACTCGGCAGCAGAGTGTGTGGTCTTTGTCAGGGTGTGTGTGTGTGTGTGTGTGTGTGTGTTTCTTGACTTTTACCTTGGGGATCTGCCTCCTTCTGAGTCTGGCCGTAGGTCAGCATTGTCGGTGCTGGAAGGCAGAGGCAGTCCAGGGTTCAGATGGCTCTAACTGGAAGGCCTCCCAGAGGCTAAACCAGGGAGCTTCTGCCTCTCCAACAGGGTCTCGGTGATCCTTACCGGTCCTTGGTTCAAGGGTGGCAATCCTTGGTTTCCCCTCTCCCCACATCATTGCAACACCCCTGCAAGGTAGTGTAGACTGAGCGAGACCAGCAGATGCAGTTGCCCAGTGAGCTTCATGTCCAAGCGGAGGACGTGCCCCGCTCCTCTTCCTCTTCCTCCCCCACTTCTCCGGCACTGGAAAAGGAAGATGGGACGGGGAAAGTCTTCTGACAGCAGCAAAGGATGAGGTCAGACATCGGCTTGCCCCTTCTTTCTGTCTCTCAGAGTTACTCACCAGCAGTGCTTGCCGTGCTATTTCACAGTATGAGGGGCTAGACGGCCCCTTGGCTGAAATCGTCCAGGCTGCAGCAAGCATGTGAACCGGGAGGAGCCCACCAGCAAGAGCCCCCAGCGGTGGGGCTTCAGCACATCTTCTTGGCTTCTACTGCAGCTGGCAGAGCCCCACCTGCGTTCTCCATGGGGACGGGCACTGCCAGCCTCAATTCTTTGGGGCGCAAGGTTTTGCACCCCTAAGAGTTTTGGGTCTGGGCAACGGCCCCCATGCACCCCCCCCCACAAAGCCTCTGTGAGCACTGACCACAGCTGCTGGAAAGATGGACCAATCTGGTAGACGGAGGACGCTGGGAGTTCTGCTCACAGGACAATTATGGTAAAACCCTCAATGAAAGGCGAAGGTTTAGATTTGCCTGCCCTGTAAACTGCCACTGTGGGCATTTGCGTTGGCATGAGAAAGGGGGGATGTAAATTCCCCTATAAATACATACATATCAGCAGTGGGGGTAGACGCTGTGTCTTCCCCCAGTCCTCCGCCCCGCCCTCTGTTGGGGCTGCTGCCTGTGTGCCTGTGCACTCTCACACACGCACACACCCCCTCCTCCTGCCCGGGCCTTTTCTCCTGCCCGAGGCGGACTCCCGGCTGGCAGGAGGAGGAGAGCAGGTGGATTCCAGCACGTCTTCCTCAGGCACCTTTTATCTCCCTTATCAGTCTGTCTGCCTGCCTCCCCTCCTTCCTTCAGGGCTCCTCCAGCCTGAGAGTGCTTTGTCCTGCAGCAGGGCTGCTGCCATCCGCCAGGAATCTGGGGGGGGGGAGGGAGGGAGTGAGCCCCACAGCACAGAAATAAATTAGCCTCTTAAAATATACCCTGTGAAGAGCTTGTGAAGGCCTGGGAGCGCTTGCGGCTACAAAGGCAGGTAAACACATCCATGAGTGTAGGTTGCAGGTTGAGGCCTGCAGGTTGGAGCAGCTCTGCAAGGGAGCACGGGAGAAATTAAGCCGCTCCGTGTGGATCAGCCTCTCAAGCGCCAGACAGGACCTTGGTTGGCTTCTGGGCGCAAACGGGTGAGGCAAGAACGGCTCAGTTGCCTCTTTCGGAATTTAAAGTGCAGTCGTTGCTCTGTTGTCAAATCAAATCAAATCAAAAACCTTTATTGGCATATAAACCCTAATTACAAATAAAATATTAATACAATTAAACATCAAAACACAGAATTCAGACGGTTGAGACACGCTTAGAATTGGAGACCACAACATGAAAAATAAACATAGCTAGTTGGCTAATTATGAAAGACTTGGATGAAGCTAGAAGATACTTCAAGTATTCCTGACCCACAAGTGAGGGATTTAATTGCTGAAGAGGAGCTAAAAATTTCTCTCTAGCCTCAGTGTGGATGGGGCAGTGAAAAAGAAGGTGCTCAGTTGATTCAACGACACCCATGGGGCACGGGCAAAGTCTGTCTTGGGGGGGAATACCACTAAACCTACCCCATAGAACTGCAGATGGAATAGCGTTGCAACGATTGCTCTGTTGTCTCCCCAGCCCTGGCTGAAGTACAGAGAAAAGCCGTAAAGAGAAATGTGGGAGGCTGCGCTGGAAAAACTGGAGAGCAATGGAAGAGATGCACCTAGGGGGCAATCCAGCCCCCTCTGTTGGGCCAACCCCACGTGCTTGCGCCAGCCCCGCCTCACTAGCACTGACGCAGGGGTGCCAAGCGGC
>JAJKFI010000148.1:1370382-1383812 GCA_029204185.1 Lerista edwardsae | reverse complement strand
GTCAAAGGTAAGTGCCGCCCAGCATACCGGCTGAATGCTGCCGCTAGTTGTTGTGCTTGTGTCAAGGCTGTAAATAGGCGTTTTTCTTTCTTATTCACTTTGCTTTTGGAAAACGACTGAGAAATAACCCCACTTATTGCTGCATCCTCAGGAAAGCAGCAGACTCTGGCGTCACGGTGACAGCACTTAAGCCATGACATCACTTCTGGTGGGTTCTGGGCAAATGGTCATTCTGAAAAGTGGGTCCTGGCGCTAAAAGGGTTGAGAACCATTGGTGTAGAGCAACAGTCTTCCAGCTGGAGGCCGAAAAGCTTTCCCCGCATGAATGGCACTTGGAATCCTGCCAGGGAGCAGCAGCAAAGCCCTTCTGATAGCCCCCGATAGCTGTGCCGGTTGGCTGCGTCTGCCTGGGCGCACAGTTTGCTGGGGTGGCAGAACCTGGAAGCGACGGGCCAGCGCGACTATCGGGGGCTATCGGAGGGGCTTTGCTGTGGCTCCCTGGTGGAATGGGAAGTGCCGTTCACCCAGAGGCAGATCTAAGGGAGGGCAAAGCTCTAAGTCTTGCAAGAAGCCTTACCTTGCAGTGGAAATCACTCCTCTCCTGCACTGTTTTAGCCAATCCTCACAGGGAATAATAGCAACATCTTGGCGTTACTTACTGGCTACAGTAGCAAGGGAGAGGAGGGATTTACATGGCAGGGTGAGGCTTCTTGCAACACTTAGAGCTTTGCCCTCCCTGTAGATCCGCCTCTGAGTTCACCTGGGGAAGGGAAAGCTCGGTGCCAGATCCGGCTCCAAACTGAAGTGGTGCATAGAGGATGAGACACTGAAAGGTGAATTGGAACGCCGTTGCCTCTGCCAGAAACTCAGTGGGTGGCCTTTGGCAGTCCACTCCCTCTTGGACTGTGTCTCTCCTACCAGCAATATGGGGAACCTCTTGCACACTATATCAGGCAGAAAGCAGGGGCCATGATTTGAACTAATTCAATTTGGCCTAGTCTCAGCTTTATTCCTTCTACTCCTCTATTCTAAAGAGCACTAGAAGCACAGGTGTTCACAATAAACATTCAGACTTTGAGAGGGGTTTTCATAACAAGAAGATCATATTGACTTTTCAAATCTGGCTTTGAACACTAAATGCGTCTGGACCCTGCAGTGACCCCCCCCGGGGGTCTTTTCTTCCGGGGGGGGACCCTTTTCTGGTGCCTCTTGTGCTCTTGATTGTCCCTGTGGGATGGGGAATCATCTCGTCATTTCCTTTGCTGTGTAAACCACTTAGTGAACTCCCCTTGCTGTTGTTGAAAAGTAGTATACAGTATATACATACTTTTAATAATAATAAGGGAGCCTTCATGAGCGATCCCCATCCTCTTGAGTTCCTGGTATTAAATGTTTGAGATAAGTGACAGGTGCTGGGATGAGCTTTGCAAGGAAACGGTGGGCCGGGGGCTCCTTCTGCCTCCTCTGCCTTGCACAAAGCAAGCCTTTGGCTGGTGCTGACTGCATTCGAATGCAAAGCCACTCCACACAGATGCAGCCCCAGTGCAGGGAAGGTCACAGTCCTCTCTGGAGTGGCAAGAGGTGGGCACAGGGTTGCCAGCCTCCAGGACCAGCCAGTTCTTGCTGAGCCAGGTCATGCTGCTCTCTGGAGCAATGCTGCTCATTTGCACAGCCTGGCAGGTTCAGGCAGGAATTTTTCTCCCCCCTGGAGACGTTGGGGATTAAACTGGATATTTTTGCATGCAAAACATGCCCCTGGCCTGGAGTCTCCAGGAACCAGCACCAGACAGAGAGCAAATCTAGAGATGCTCACAGGGCTGCTTTGACTGAGGACGTGACATCCTGCTGGGAAACGGTTTCCGTGGGAGCCGGCTGGCCGGCCGTCCAATCTGCGCAAGAGCCTTTAATATGAAAGGCGTTCAGGAGATGCCGCCCCTCCCTCCCCCTCCCCCTCGGCCTGTCCCTTGTTTGCATTTGCTCCTGTTTGCATCTTCCTGGCAGGCTAATCCTCTGTTTCGGTTCTGGCAGTTTCGTAAGGGGTTGGGGATCTCCCAACCCATCGTAAGGTGGGTGGAGGGAGCAGGTATTGGCTACTCTTCGCGCTGTGAAGGCTGGATGGAATTGAGGGAAGAGGTGCTGGCGAAGAAGTGATGCACAAGCTTGCCCAGTGCCGGTCTATCCATGAGGCCGACTGAAACACTTGCCTCAGGCAGTGGGTCTGAAGAGCTTCCCTGTTGTTCTTCCTCCCTTGGCTCTCCTTGAGCTCCTGGCTAACCTGGCAGGGAGCATTTTCCAGGGTGGCTGCCTTTTGTTGGAATATAGATTTTTTTTTTTTTTTTAGGAATATAGATTTTTTTTATTTGAAAATTTTTCTTACTACTTCTTTGTTTTACATCCCCGAGCGCGAAAAACCGTCACATTTCGGATTTTCTTTACTCATCTGACTAATACAAAATCTCTTACCTCTCTATCCTACCACAAATACATTTTTTAACACCCTATTACTATATTGTTGTTAAGTCCAAGATATCATTCACGTGATTGGTGGAGTGGTTCCTTGGTCCCAGGGCCAAAATTTGGCCCATCTCATTTTAGATAACCTTTCTTTTTCGAATCTGCTGAAAGCTCTAACTTTGAACTAAATGAGTTCCAATGCATGGTTAGTTCCTCTTTCTTTCCCTGTTTTTACCTCTCTGCTCCTTTGGAAAGTTAAAACTAACAACAGAAACAAATTTACTAAACGTACTGTTGACCAAGGAACCAACCCAGTGATGTCATGCAGGGGGTACGCGGGGGTACGCGAGTACCGGTTTCTAGGATTACAGTTGGCCCCGCCCATTCGCCCACCCACTCATTGACTCCGCCCCCTGCAACATTTGAATTTCCTGCTCGTTTGAGTTGCCTGCACGTTCTCAGAGCCAGGCAGGCAGGCAGGCAGCGTGCGGAGCCTTGCCTTGCCTTGCCACTGAAAAATGAGCTGCTCTGGGGTTTTGGAACTGTTAGGTCACTTTAACATGATGCCAGACCTCCTTAACATGTTCTGGGGGTGCTGTGGAATATGGTTGCAACTGTTGGGTCAGTTTAAAATTGACTGAGGCCTCAAAAAGGGCTTTTTTCATGTCCCTTCCTGCCACGACATCACTTCCGGCTTATGACGTCACTTCCGGTGGGCGGGTCCCGACACGTGCCAATCAAAAGTGAGTACCTGTTGTTAAATCATTTAGATGACACCACTGAACCAACCAGTAATCACTGGCAAGTGTATTCTTTAAGTTTCCTCTTTGCAGTCTTCCTCTTCTTTGCCTTTTGTTGGAGCTCTCTCTCTCTCTCCCCCCCCCCCGGGGTGGGGCAGCAGAAACCCCTTTGCAAGCAGAAAAAAGGGTGAAAAAGGCCCGCCAGGAGGTGCTGGTCCTGACAGCCAGGATGGGGTGGAGGGTCTGGAGCTGGAATGAGCGAGACCATCCAGCTCCAAATCCCCACTCGGCCATGAAGCTTCCTGGGTGAACTGGGGCTGTGCCTACCTCACAGGCTTGTTGTGAGGACAAAAGGAGGGGAGGAGCTATGCAAACCAACCAACCTGAGCTCCTTGAAGGAGCAGCGGTTTAAGAATGTGGAAAAGACATAAAAAATAAAGAATAAGTAGATCAATTGTCTGACTCAGAAAAAGGCAGCTTCACGTGTGCTGTATATACTAGCTCAATATAACAGGCAAGAGGTGTGGACTGATGTTGAGCTGCTGGTACTTCCTGAAGTCAGTGGCGTTTCTACAGGGATGGCAAAGCTCTAAGTGTTGCAAGAAGCCTTGCCTTGCAGTGGAAATCACTCCTCCCCTGCACCGTTTTAGCCAATCCTCACAGGGAACAGCAACATCTTGGCGTTGCTTACTGGCTACAGCAGCAAGGGAGAGGAGGGATTTACATGACAGGGTAAGGCTTCTTGCAACACTTAGAGCTTTGCCCTCCCTGTAGAAACGCCACTGACTTCAGGAAGTACCAGCAGCTCAACATCAGTCCATACGGGGGGGGGGAAGACAGCGAAACGGACCGGAACGCAATGGGTGGGCTGCCGCTCACCCGTTCCTCCCGCCCCGCGTTCCGGCTGCATGACGCCGCTGGCCTCCAGTGACTACTTCAATTGCTTTCAGTAAAAGCTCTTCTAGTATCAACACAATTTGGCCATTGCAGGCTGTGCGTATTATGAAACAAGATAGTTTGTCTTTCCTAAGAGGGCACATCGCTGGCCAACCCACATGAGATCCGGAACAGACCTACAATTTGCACATAAACACTGAAATAACTGCTGTGTAAACCACTTTTGTTGAAAAGGGGTATATAAATATTCTTAAGTACTGTTGATGACTTGCATAACAATGGACAGTGAAAAATGGTGGCAATTAGTTAAGGGGAAGTTTGGCAAAGTCTAGGAAATGTTTCTTCTTCATGTGACAAGAACTGTTAATGCTTGACAGCAACACAAAACACACTCCACACTTCTTAACGCACTTACACAATCCAGGCTGGGAAGTGGGTGTGGGTCAGAATTCCAGAGAGAGAATATTTTATTATTTTGTTTTGAGAGGGAGGGTCTGTGCAACTCAGCGTTAGCATTTGATAAGGAAGGGAAGTTTATAAAAACTTTTAGCCGCTTTGGAAAATGCAATGGGCTTTATGGTTGGTCTCTTCATAATGCAACGGTGGTCAATGGTTAGTTTCGCATGACCCAATTAGGGTTCGTGGTTAAGGCAGGGAAAGCCACACCTCCTGCCCAATTCACATTCTGCCCAATGGTGAAGCCTCCCAGGTCAAGCCCCCCACCCCGTCCTTGTGGTGTTGACCCTGGGACCTTTTCCAAGTCCTTGGGGGTGGGGGTGGGGGAATCCTACTGCCCTTGGGAAACATGAGACGAAGGGAACAGTGGCTTAAAAATGTCTTTGCTATGCAGATGGCTTTGTAAGTGGGGTACGTGGGTGTGTGAGGTCCCCCTGTGGGCATTTCCTCCCCCACTCTTCAATGTGGCAAGTGAGCTCAAAAAGCTAAGGGGGGGGGGAGGACTCTCTCATGCTCCACGGCCCTCTTGCACTTCGGATTCTACCCTCATCCTTTGCTTTATGCATGATGGGAACAGAGCTCTGTCAGGGCCGGCCAATTGGGAGCAATGTGGTCCAATTGGCTTAAGGCTGGTCCTGCCTGTTGTTTGTTATGTGTTGGTTGGGTGCAGTGGTGTCATCTAATGATTTAATAACAGGTACTCACTTTTGATTGGCACGTGTCGGGACCCGCCCACTGGAAGTGACGTCATAAGCCGGAAGTTATGTCGTGGCAGGAAGTCACATGAAAAAAGCCCTTTTTGAGGCCTCAGACCATTTTAAACTGACCCAACAGTTGCAACAGTATTCCACAGCACCCCCAGAACACGTTAAGGAGGCCTGGCATCATGTTAAAGTGACCCAACAGTCCCAAAACCCCAGAGCAGCTCATTTTTCAGTGGCAAGGCAAGGCAAGGCTCCACTCGCTGCCTGCCTGTCTGCCTGTCTCTGAGAACATGCAGGCAACTCAAACATGCAGGAAATTCAAATGTTGCAGGGGGCGGAGTCGACGAGTGGGCGGGCGAATGGGCAGGGCGAATGGGTGTAATCCTAGAAACCGGTACTCGCGTACCCCCTGCATGACATCACTGGTTGGGTGCAATTATGGCCCATCTTTATAAATGGGTCCCCAAACCATCTTCCAAGGGGAATGCCGTCCCATCCACAACGTCATGGGTAGCTTTGCATCAATGTTTTGCCGACTGCCTTCTCTAGTCTTGTACAGGCATTACAGAAACAAACCCAAGGCCCCAAACGCCTAAGAACTTCAGCAACTTACAGATATACAATAGCCCCATTTGCCTGCCTGCCAGGGCTAGGATGAGGGCACAGAGCAGCTAATCCCACAATGAGTGGCCCAGGGAAGCAGGTGAGTCACAATTCTGCATGCAAATGATGAGCTGTTGTAGCAGGAGCAACAGTGCCCTAGAGAAGAGCCGAGGGTGCCATCTTGGAGAGCACCCGTAATTGATTCCTTGGTGAGAATTCCCGACTGTGAGCCAGGGGATTAGGTTGGGATAAAGGTGGCTGATCTCCTCAAGAGGATTTGGGTTTCTAATCCCCATTTATCTTTGCAAGTCCAGGTGTGAGCTGTTAAACTTCCCGTCCTTCAAAGCAGGAGCAGATGTCATCCTTTCAAGCAGGGTTTTTATTTGGTTTTTACAGGCACAACCAACCCCCTCTTGACTCTTTGTTCTGAAATCGCGATGCAGGAAGGCCCACTCATAAGGGTGATTGATGCATCAGGGGCTGACTGTGGGGTGAGAGTGCATGAGAGCAGCGAATTTGGGGTGCACCTCGCCTGAGGTCTGCTGCTGCTGCCTCCCTCCAGCCTGCCACGGATGCAGTTTGCGTTGATCTGCCAGACGTGAGCAGAAAGTGGACCGCCTGCCACCTTCCCTTGCCCCTGGCAAGTTTCTTCCCGCGTGAGAGTGCGGGGCCTCTGCTGTAACTGACGGGGGCCACGTGAAGGTGCAGAAGTGGGTCGGCAGTGTTCTGGGCAGGGATGTGCAGGCAGGGGAGGCAGAGCCTGTCCTGTCCTGCTCTGCTCCAGTGAGATCCAGAATAGAGCAGACCTACCACTTACACTTACGTAATTGCTTTTGTTGAACGGCAGTACCCAGGATCTGTGGGGGTTCTTCTTTCGGAGGCGCCGCTCCCCAGGGGTGGTTCTAGTAGAACGGGCGCCCAATGAAAGCGCGCCCCATGGTTATGGGGTTATGGTTATGGGCGCATGGTTGTGGCGCCCACTCCCAAGATGGCGCCCATGGCTCGTGCCCCCCCAGCACCCCCTACATCCACGCCTGCCGCTCCCCCTAGTGTGATCTTCATTGGGGCATTCAAAGTTCATGGGCGGACAAAGGAATTGGAGTCCGGCTCTCCTGGGGCTTTTCCAGGCGAAGTCTTTCCGTGGCGCCAAAGTTTGGGGTGAGGACGCCGTGCAAATGCAAACAAAGGACATCATCACTGATCCCCGTCTCCCTGAGTTGCTAAGTTTTAGCCGGATTGGTTACCCGTTAAGGTGGTGTGTGTGTCTGCAGCTCTGCTGGCTACCCGGAAATTAGGTCAAAGCAATATGGCTAACTGGAGCGCAAGGGCCGGGCAGCTGTGGCTTCTGTCAAAGGGTTAGCCTTTGCTCGGGCGGCGTTTCCCCTGCCAGCAACAGGTCGGGCCCCGCCATGTTCAAATGCCCCGATCTTGGTTCCTCTGCTCCTCCTGTTCTCCGTCCGTCCAGCGGCAAAGGAGATACAACATGATGTCCTTCTACCCCCCCTACAACACATTTATGTGGTATCTTAGCAGTTGGTTCAAATCGTGCGCATGCTCAACTAGGAGCAACTCCCACTGAGCTCAGAAGGAATGACTTCTGTGTCACACGCATAGGATTGAGCTGCATATTGTATTTACAGTATTTATTACATTTTTACGTAATACTTTGCACTTTGACAATGCAATACAAGTGCAAAATTAATAAATGTCCCAAGAATTGTCTGGTTGTCCTTACACTAGCCCTCCAAATGTTGAAGATGAAGGCTGTGATCCTAAGTGCCTGCAATCCTAATGGATTCTAGTGGGATTTATTTTTGAGCAAATCTTCTTGACAGCAGTAAGGCATGGGGGGGGGGCTTGCTGAAAGCCACCTTATGAGATCATCAGAGCCTGGCTGCTATTCATCCCAGCAGGTAGCAGGACAGTTTGACACTTTGCGAATTACAAAGGATTGCAGGAAGCCTGCATGCTAAGAAGAGTCACACATTGGCCGGAAAATCTGGAAAGGAATCAGGAGTACAGGTATTAATCATGCCCTTTTAAAACAAGTGTCTCTTAATAAGAGTTACTACTTGGCGGTTTGCTGTCAAGTTTTAAATCCATTGATGAAATGGGAAACACAGTAGTTTCCCATTTAGCCTGGAGAAGAGAAGACTGAGAGGGGATATGAGAGCACTCTTCAAATATCTGAAGGGACAAATCTGTTCTCATCTGCCTTTGACAGCAGAACTGGGTCCAATGGGTACAAACTGCAAGAGAGGAGATTCCCGCTGGACATCAGGAAGAATTTCTTGACGATAAGGGCGGTTCGACTGTTCGACAGTGGAACAGATTGCCACTGGAGGGAGGTGGTGGATTCCCCCTCACTGGAGACCTTCAAGCAGTGGCTTGACAGACACCTGCTGGAGCTGCTCTAGAAGGATTTCCTGCTGCAGGCAGGGGGTTGGACTAGATGACCTTCCCATGTTTCCATGAGTACTGAGGGCCCCTGCTGTCCTGAGTTCTCCGGGGATTTCCATCTGCCCCCTCCCAATACTGGCATAACTGCCATCCTCTCTACAGCAATTGGACTGCTTTGGCTCCACCACCTGCAAACCTCACCAGCCACCACGAAGCAAACATTGGGAATCTAATTCACAGCCCAGCTTCTTAGCGTATGTCTTTTTGAAGTGACTGTGGTAGTATTGTAATAGTAAAACACAGTCTCTGACTCACTTGGGTGCATCTAGTGGCAGTATGTTGGGTCTGAGTTCGGCTGTAGCCGTGGATTCAGTTAGTGTCTTTCACCTCCGCCTGTGCACACTTTCCTGGGCCTAAGCCCCACTGGCCACAGAGAGATTTGCATCTGAGTAGGGTTACCAGGTACAAACTGGAACAGGGTGCCAGCGCCCATCGCCACGCCTGTTGCCATCTGCGAGGCCTGGTGCTCTGACGAAGCAGGCCAGTTGCTGCCTGGCAGGCCAAGAGGGACGCTGCCAATTCAGCCGCTGCCTTTATTTATTTATTTAAAAGATTTTTACCCCCTTTCTGCCTAAAAAGGCATTCAAGGCGGCATTACAAAAAACAATTAAAAACAGAATAAATACATCATAATTTAAAAACAGTGATTAAAAACAATATAAAAATACAATATACAAGTACAACTGTTATCCCCAGGATCAGGTGCAAAAAAAATAAAAGAATATAAAGAATACAAGACTTTGGCTCCGTTTGGCTTTGCGCTTTACCTGGACTCGCGTCCAGATGACCCCGGGCCACTCCTGGCCCGCGCACCCCGGACCCCGCCCAGGAAGGAGGTCGACGCGGGGCTTCCAGCTCGCCATAAGCAGGGGTTGGAGCAAGACGCGCAGGAACGCGCTCAAAACGGGGGTCGGCGACGACTTCGGCCTGCGCGCGCTTGGTCGGCGGCCCCTGGAGCTAAGCCGAGGGCGCCCTTCCCTCGCCCGGCAACGCGGAGACTGGCTGTGCCCGAGGAGGGAGGGAGGCGCGGGCCGGCCCGTCCTCTCCTCCGGAGCCATTCGCGGCGGCTCTCGCCCCCGGCGCGCCCGTCCAGGGCGCACGGCCATGGAGCGCGGCGAGGCTGGCTGCGGCGTCAACGCGCCCCGGTCGAGGCCCGAAGCCCGCCCGCGTGCCTGCCGCCCCGGGCGCGAGGGGAGGGGGCTCGCCTTCCCGGGGAGTGTCCTGCGCAGCGTCACGCGGCCCCCTCCCTGTATAAATCCGCGCGCCCGGGCCGAGCCGCTCTTCGCCGCGCCGGAGCAGCGAGGGGTGGCGGAGAGGCTGCCTGCGCGCCGGGCGCCTGCCCGCCGGACCTGCCCCAGAGGCGCGTTCCCCCCCCCTTCCAGCCCGCCCGCCCGCCCGCCCGGAGGATGCTTAGCAGGCGTCGCTTTTTCTCGTTGGCGCCGCGCTGGAACCGCGGTGAGTCTCTCCCCGGGGCGCGCTCTTCCCGCGCGTGGCGGGCGTTCTGGCCGGGCGCTTGAGCGGACCCCTGTGGGTCGCCGCAGGACCCCCTTGAGGGTCTCATGGGCTCTTGTCACGCGTGACGCCCAAATGGCGTTTGGCGATTCCCGAGTCTGCCGAGCGGCTGCCGTAAGGCGTACGTGATTACGCGGCCCCTTTCTGAGAGCCCCCCGCCCCCCCCAGGAGCCCTGACTGTCCTGCTGCTCGGGTTCGATGCTACGTGTGAGCGTCCTTCGTGCGGGGTAGAACGTGGGGAAGGGACGGGGCAGGGCTTTCTTTCCGTGCGGTGGACGTTCCTGCTGGAAGCGAGCGGGCAAGCTCTTGGTGCGCTGCCTAGAAGGAGCCGATTTCCAATGTGGTGGTGTTCCAGGTGTCCCAGGATTTTTGGTTTTTGCAGAACAGAGGCCATCTCTGCCAAGTAAATACTGGTTGTGCCCAAAATTCTTGTAAGAAATGCACCAACGGATTTATCATTCCTCAGTTGCTTGCACGGATGTGTCCGTCCAGGCTTAGCATGTGCGTTGCCAGTGGCTGGGGCCCATACATGTTTGACACCCTGCAAATGACAAAATTGTTTGTTTATTTTTTCCACATTTTATATCCCCCTCCTCCCAGGGTGTCAGCTCAGGGTGGTGTGCACGGTTCCCCCCCCTTTGGCTGTTTTCACAACAATTTTGTGAGGTAGGTGAGGCTGAGAGACAGTAATAGTCTTGACGTGAAATGACTAATAATAATGGCCAGAAAATAAATGCAGTGGCTATTTCCCCACAAGCAATGGATGACGGTCAGTGCCCTCCCCTTCTTTTGCCTCACTGCACATAGTACTCAGCGACATACTGCTCTTGCATCTGAAGGTTCAATGTATCCATCATACCAAATGTTACATAAGGCGGCAGCATTTTCATTTTTTTGGCTGTAGCATTTGATAGAATGAAGATATTACACTCCGTTTTTTGAATTGAATTCCTTGTTAAATTCTGCATTGAACAGTATATAACGTGATGGTATTATTCCTTAAAACCACAATTTTAGAAATGTTGGTCCCTAGTGGCAACACCCCCCTGAGGGTGGCACCTGGGATGCCCTGCCCCCCCACCCCGTAGTTAGCTATGCTACTTTGTGCTGCAGAACGCAGGAACGCAAGCACAGCATTTTAGCGTTGTATGACAAGCCCCCTGGGAGGGTCATTCTGCATTGCTGGAAGGAGCTACAGGCAACTGAGCAAGAGAAACACTAAGGGATGGCGGAGCGTGGCCCTGGAAAGGTTCCTTCCTATTGGCCATTTGGCGATGGCCATTTGGATTCCTCGCATATCAAGGGCCTTTCCCAAGGTGAATGTTTGTATCCTCTGCAAAACTGCCCCTTGGCTTGCAATTCAGGCACTTAGAATACTTTTTCTCCACCGGGAAGCAAACCAGCCTTGTGTGGCTCCTTGGTTTTTAACAGGGATCCAGGCGTTATTTGCAACAGATTAGCTTTGCTTATGATTTCCGCTTATGAAAAGGTTGACAGTTCCAAAGGGATAGCCGTGTTGTTCTGTTGCAGCCTGATTCCATTGCTGTAGGCCTGAACCAAGATAGGCTTTTTGGGGTCATGAATTACAGAGTTAATTAACTCGGCATTACTAGGACATTGCCTAATTACAGCTATTGTGAATTGTTAACTGTATTTATTTTGGTAAACTTTTTAGGCTGCCCATTTCACTTCTGTGTGTGCGTGTACACCCCTCCAAACTGGGATTATGTTTCGTCAAAGTGGACTCCAGCCCCTGAAAGCTTATGCCATAATGAGTGTATTTTCAGGTGCCACGTGTCTCTTTTTCACACAAAACACAGAGTCCCGTAGTGTTCTGGGGACTTCAGGTTTATTGTGACAGGAGCACTCCTGGGTCGGAGTTCACTGTATTAGGTGCAAGAGATTAAGCCTTAGCTTTGGGCCCACATTCAGTGGAAGAGCTTCGAGCCTCTGTTCCAACTCCTGTATGCTTACCTTCAGGCTATGGGATGGCCTACTGGTTTTATTACCTTGTGTGGCCTAGTGGGTAGAGTGTGAGACCAGTGTTGAAATCCCCATTCAGTTGTGAAGCTCATGGTGACGGGTCCAACATGACCATCTCTTACCCTTGCTTATCTCATGGGATCGTTGTGGGCAGCGGCGTCATTCAGCTGGAACGCTGGGCGGGACGAACGGGTGAGCGGCAGCCCGCCCGTTGCGTACCGCTCCGTTTTGCCGTCTTCCCCGCTGCCGCTCGCCCGTTCCTCCCGCCCAGCGTTCCGGCTGAATGACACCGCTGGTTGTGGGGATAAAATAGGATCATCCCCACATGTGTTGCCTTGAACTGTTTGGAGGAAGGACGGGATATGAGTTCAGTAAAAACATAAGCGGAAACCAAGGAATGGTTGAAAGGAAACTAACCTATTTTGCAGGCTGAAAAGTAGGCGATTTAGCACAAGGCAAGCCAATACTCATTTCTTTGTGCACTTCCAATTTTTCTTGCTTTTAAACGCTTGCCAGTTTACTCCAAATCACCCAGATATGTTCCAGCAGGTCCCAATCTACCTCCTTCCCAACCACCTCTGTGTACTGAGGACCCTACTTTCCACCACCCAGGCATAGGTCCCAGTATGTTTAGTTGTCCTGTTAAAGGCCTGTTCAGTTGTCCCCTCCATGGGTAAACTAAATGTATGGAAGGGGGGGGAGCAAGACTGGGCACCCCTGGTCTCCAGCTGATAGCTGAGCCTGTGAAAAGGGCTTCTAGATGTACACATTCAGGGTCTTCCATGCAAGGAGAAATTCTGCATGACTGTAGCTCCTGTCCTGTGGACACCTTCTGCAAGTGTACATTTGAACATGCATAAAGATTATCTTTATACGGTTACCTGGATGTACTGACATTGCAAGGGCATGCCTGAAGGCAACATTCCAGCTCTCTCCCCCCCCCCTACATTTTTGGTGTGCCCATGAAGGGGAGTGACTGAGCAGACCTTTGGAAAAGCCTTCTGCTCTGGAGCTACTGTTGTATGGGGCATTAGTACTATGGCTAGGAAAAGAGCCCTCTCTTGAGGCCTGGAGAGCAGCTACCAGTCAAGAGTAGGCATTAAGAGTCGGGGTGGGGTGGGGGTTGTTAAAAACACAAAACTTTGCCTTTAGTGGGTTAAAATATCTGAATACAACCGCAAGACACTACATTTTAAAGGTGTTTTCCAGTACAGACGTGCCCCATTATCTGCAGTTTCAGTTATCCATGGATACTGGGACTCCTATTAAAAAGATAGGGGAACTTTCAGCCAATCTTCTTTTACCCTTTGCTTTGCAGCAAGACCACTGATATTCCCCTATCTAAAAGCATGTCTCCAGTATCCACAATTTCAGGTATCCATGGTGGTGTCTGGAACAGAACCCCAGCAAATACCGGGGCATGCCTGTGATTAAAACAGACACTTTTTCAGTACTACGGTTGCATCTGCCTAGTACACATTTAAAGCATTTAAAATTAATAAAAAGGAGAACTTAAGAATAAAAACTCATAACACAATTTTCTGCCTTTTAAAGAGCAAAATCTATATGAGAGAGAGAGAGAGAGAGAGAGAGAGAGAGAGAGAGAGAGAGAGAGAGAGAG
>JAJKFI010000148.1:1357925-1370372 GCA_029204185.1 Lerista edwardsae | reverse complement strand
GAGAGAGAGAGAGAGAGAGAGAGAGAGAGAGAGAGAGAGAGAGAGAGCGCACCCTATTGCATGGCTCTTGAGCGACTGCATTTAGGCATGTTTGTGTTTTTATAAGATGCTGCAGTGTTTATTACTGGCCAGGAAGCATGACTGGTCTTCGTCCTCTTTGTGGATCAGTCCGGACACTCCTGTGGTCGAGTCACTCTCCATTTCCCAGGACCCGCTTCCATGACTGGTTTGGCTCTGGGTTGCTGGCGTCCCTCCTTGTGGACTTCTGGCCCTGGGGTCTTCCCTAGCCAGCAGTGCGGTCAGTGGGCTTGACAGAAGGATGCCATCCTAGCAAGGTGGAGAGCTGGGGCTGCTGTTCCGTTCCAGAGTCAGGCCTTGGCAGAACCTGGGAAGCTTCTTCCTACGGAATCCAGCGGTCGTCCTATCAGGGTCCGTACTGACAGCGCTGACTGGCTGCAGTGCTGGATTGGCATTCCACGGGGAGGGAACATGAGCGCCGCTGTGGCTGCTGGTCTCGCCCTTTGCGCGTGTTCATTTTTAATGTGTTTGATTGTACACTGTTGTCTTCCAAAAACAAGGCAAAAGGATATACCGAAAAAATAAAACAAATACACAATTATATGTAGAAATGTAGCTACATATTATGTAAAAGGATTTTGTTTTTGTTTTTGCGTTCATGGAAATATTGTTATCCAGTATAGCATTTGGCTGCAGAGGTAAATGAGAACGTTGGGGTGTGTGTGTGTGTGTGTGTGTGTGTGTGTGTGGATGTGCAAGTTCCCAAGCTGGGTTCTCACCATGGAGCTCTCAGTCCAGCCCAATCCAATGCAACCGGTCTCAGACACTCAGTCAGTAATTCATTATTGGCATAAAACAATAGACACAGAGCTGGGCTACATCTAAGATCTATATCCTACCCATACTCTCAGATCATCTGGAGGGGCCCTTTTGACTGTGCCGCCAATAGGAGAGGTGAGAGGGGCGGCGGCCAGGAAGAGGGCCTTCTCGGTGGTGGCCCCCCAACTTTGGAATACCCTCCCCTTCGAACTGAGAACTGCTCCCTCGTTGTTAACATTTCGGCGGGGGCTGAAGACCTTTTTATTTCAAAAAGCTTTTAACTGTTGACAGGCTATATCTTGTTTAATTTTATGATCCACAGGGCTGGTTGCTTGCTGTTTTTTAAATTTTTAAATTGTATTTTAACATTGTTTTAAATTGTTTCTATTGTTAAATTTTGTTTTTATTGTTTCTTTTATTGTAATGCCGCCTTGGGTGCCTTCGGGCAAAAAGGCGGGATATAAATCTAATAAATAATAAATAATAATAATTTAAAAAAAATCAGACATATGCCCACATTTTACCCAGAATACGTACATTAGACGGATGCAGAATTATTTCTGTTCTCTGGCTGCCACTATCTGCTGCAGATAAATTGCTACCTTCTTAGTTATATCCTCAGTAAGGTCATTCAGAAGGTACTGAATTTTAACATTATTCGGATATTCCTTCTTATCTGCCAGGATTGGATCTACGGTAAATATTTGGCTCTGTCATATATAGGACAGTAGAGCAGCATGTGCTGAAGGGTTTCAATACTGTTCTGGTTACAAGGGCACCATCTAGAAGAATAGGAAATCCCCCGAAATCTTCCAGACAGGGCCTCTGCGGCAGGACATTGAATCTGGCCAGAGAAAAAATGCGGCGTTCCTCAGGACAGACTAAAGAGGAGGGAGATGCAGCCACCTGCCCGTATTTCACTGCAACCATAGAATTTAAGGGGGAGCAGCTTCTATTTGCCATGGAATACAGATTTTGCATTTCTATATCCAGGAATCTTTCTTTGATGTCCCAATATTCTTCTGTTTGGGAAAGTACACTCAGGGAGTCCACAGAAAGGCCAATGGCTAATCTTCCGTTCTATACAAGGTAGCCATTTGGAAGCACTAGTCTCTGAGAGCATTTGAAGGAGGAGGCTCTGTGGATCAGATTGAGGATGAATTCGGAGCCAATATTTAGATGTTCGGAGCCAGGCTTTTGTTTCGATTAGGTTTTGTCCGGTTTCTAGGCAAATTGCAGCATATGGCACGCAGTTTGGAAGGCCCAAAATTTTCCTGAGAAATTTGGCTTGCACTTGCTCCAGAGGCTGATCGACTGCTTCAATCCAGACAGGAATGCTAAATAATAGTTGAGGGACAGCTTTAACATTAAACACTTTTGCTGCCGCAGGGACAGAGCGGTTGCCTTGGTTGTAATAGAAACGGGCGATAGAGTTGGTAGAGAAAGTAGCCAAGTTGATTGCAATCTTACATTGGATAGTCCATGTGGTGTTATATTGAAGATGGACCCCCAAATACTTGAAATTTTTTACTTGTTCTATTCTTTCCCCTTTTATCATCCAATTCTGGGGCTTCCAGGTTTCAGAAAATATTAGGATTTTTGATTTCTTGTAATTCATCTCCAACCTATTATTTTTTAAATATTCAAGGCAATGATTCAATGCTCGTCTGTCCAATGTGAGAGCAAGAAATCGATACACCATCATCAGCATACAATAGTATGGGTATATGTAAGGAGCGGAGCTTAGGGTAATGGCCATCAACCTCATTTAAAAAGGGGCGGGAGATCATTTAGAAAAAGAGTGAACAGGGTGGGGGCCAGTATGCATCCTTGCCTGACTCCTTTGTCTGTTGGTGTTTTAAATGTTAACTCACCAGCTGAAGTGCATCAGATTTGGCAGTTTGTCCCAGTATACAATTTCCTTATCCAGAATAACAGCCTTATATCAATATTCACTTAGCTAATTTGTTCCAGCTAATTTGTTCCGAAGTAGATTCCTGTCTATGGAGTCAAACGCCCCTTTGAGATCCAAAAATGCAGTGTATAATCTGCAATTGGGCTTCTTGGTACATTTCTCAATTGAGTGTGCAGGCACTATGCAGTGGTCTACAGTAGATGTTCCCTGGTGGAAGCCGACTTGTTCTGGCCCTAGAATTCTGTGCTCCTCCATCCCTGCAGTAGGTTTAAGTAGCAGATGCTGACCATGTAATTTGCCAGTAACTGAGAGGAGATTTACGGGTCTATAATTCGTTGTGTTCATCTGGTCTCCTTTTTTGTGTAGCGGGATTATCAGTGGTTTTTCTACACCTCCGGTATTAGGCCTGTCTTATCTACTGTTGTGACTAAGGAGGCAAGTAGGGGAGCCCAGAAGTCCACACCAGTTTTTAACACTTCTGGTGGGATGACATCTGGTCTGGGGGCTTTCCCCACCTTAACCTGAGATATTTACCCTTGATTTCTTCTGGATTTACGGGGGGGGGGGGCACTCTGAAACATCTTGCAGACAGATGTCAGGTGTTTCCATACTAAACTTCCTCCCTTGGTAAAACAGTGTTTGAAAGTGCTGCCGCCACTTGTGGGGGGGAGATTGCAGCTGGACCTATGCTGTTCTCTCTAAAAGATCCTGAGACAAGAGCCCAGAACTGTTTAGTTTTATTGTTAGTTGCAGCCACAATTAATTTCCTCCAGCAAATTCCTGCCTTTTCCTTTTCTTTAGTAAGTGAAGTTGACTTTTGAGATTAAAATAGCTGGCAAGAATGACTGCTTCCCCAGAGTCCCTGTACAGTAAATCATGCGGACACGCCTTTTCGTAGCTCTGCATTCCTCGTCAAACCAGGGATCACTATTATGTTTCGTCCCATTTCTGCCCATTCTGGGTTTGTGACTAAGCTCTGCTACCAAATGGTTGATTAGTGAGTGCTTCATAAGTTTGCAACAGTTCCCCTGGCTCTTCTGTTTTGATTGCCAAAGATCTAGAATTAAGACATGGCTCAGTGTAAAGTATCTTTAGTGTCTGATTCCTTGTGTCTGTTTCCCAGTGTAGCCTTGGTAAAATGTCTTAATTATCGGTTCTTTCTGAGGAATGAGATATGCCCTCTCCACAATCAACCAACATTAAAGGAAAATGGTCACTTAAGGTTTAATGATCAACTCTAAAATCAACCACGTAGGGCTTGAAAGATGCAGGTATCTAGACGTAGCTTACCGCATCAGACCCGCCAGGGGAGACAGGGGGATGGGTGTGTGAGTTCCCATGCAGGGTTCTCACCATGAGCTCTCCATCCAGCCCAATCCAACGCAACAGGTTTCTGAAACAATAGCCTGTTGTCACCCTCCTAAGTCCTTGGTTCTGATGGGGCTGCAGCTCTGTGACTGAGCACAAACTTGGCATGCAGAAGGCCCCAGGTCCAATCCCTGGCTCCTCCACGAAAACCGCCTGGGGGAATAGTTTGCTGGAGGGGGATGTGTTGAAGAAGATTTGGTAAAACTTTTCCTTGATGTGCTACTTTTCCGTATGCAGGGTGGTGCATGGGTATGAATAACAGGAGAGTCGTTTTCTGTGCATGCCTACTTGGACATAAGTTTAGTCCAGTTGGACTTACTCCCTGGTAACTGTGTCCAGTGTTATGAGGATTTATTGTAGGTCCACCCTGGAGGTAGATGCAGGTGGCCCACTTGATTCAAGGTAAGGTTGTCTACAGTGTGGTGCTCAATTGCCTGCCTGTATTAATGCGGTTGTGAAGAGGTTATTCCCCTCCCTTTATTCTTCTGTGTGGTGAGATTGTGAGCCTTGTGTGGTGAGGCATTCCAACATTAGCACATGGGGGTTGGCTGTCTGTTCACCGTGTGCTTATAGAGTTATCTCAGCTGTGTTTAGTTATCTGGTTGTTTGACAGTCTCAAAACATCAAGGCACACGGAGCTGGAGGGAAGATTTAAGGGAATCCTTTATTTCTAAACTCAGCTGTGGTTAAGCTGACACATTGCGTCCAGTTTTGGCCCACATTCTGTTAATGGAGGAGGCTGTGTAGAGGCATCATCGGGAGAGAGCTGGGAGACAAGTTGCCAACACGACTCATGACATACAAGCAGTAGCATCGCTACAGTAGCATGCAGTAGTGTAGCAATGGGGGTAGCGGCGGCAGGGTAAATATTGCAGGCACCACAATGGCTGCCCAGAATGGCTCTGACGGCATTTAACAGGACAGTGGCTGATCAGGGAACACACAGAGGCAGCCAAAGCTACGCTTCCTGACTGCCTGATCAGAACACCCCTGCTAACTGGGCAAGAGGCGGCTTTCAAGTGCTGTTCCTCTTGCATTGAGCAGGGGGAGAGTAACTGTCCCTCTTCTCCCCTGTGCAGTGTCTTTTCTAGTGGTTGTTACTGGGGGTGTTCTGCATTTTTTTTAGACTGTGAGTCCTTTTGGGACAGGGAGCCATTCAACTTCATACTTATCTTTTGCCTGTAAACCGCTTTGTGAACTTTCTGTTGAAAAGCGGTATATAAATGCGACTGATAGATTGGTTGGTTACACGGCCTGTTGTGGTGCCTGCAGTACTTAGCCTGCCACCCACCCCTGCCGCTACACTGCTGCACAAAAGGAAGGGCTGAGCAGGAAGTTGTTTTCTCTGCTTCACCCTCTTGTCTTGCACTGTATCTGTATTTCTGTCCTGCGTTAATGTGGATTTCATTCTAGTTTTGTATTCTTTTTCTACATCTTACTTTGTAAGCTGTCTTGAAGTCCTGAGGGAATCTTGTTTTGCATATGCCTTTTTATTTTTAAAATGCTCAGATTTAAATGTAAAATTCCGTTTGCAGCGGGAGAGGATTGAGGGATCAGTTTCCCTTAGGGACGTGGTGGCGCAGCGAGTTAATCCGCTGTTGCTGAGCTTTCAACCGCAAGGTTGGGAGTTCGAGACTGCGTGACGGAGTGAGCTCCCGTCGCTTGTCCCAGCTCCTGCCAACCTAGCAGTTCGAAAGCACCTAAAAAGGCAAGTAGATAAATAGGGGACCACTTTGGTGGGAAGGTAATGGTGTTCCGTGCTCTATGGTGTAGAGTCATGCTGGCCACATGATCGGACAAAAACGCCGGCTCTACAGGCTTTGAAACAGAGATGAGCACCGCCCCCTACAGTCGGTCACGACTAGACCATTCGGTCGTGGGGAAACCTTTACCTTTACCTTTTTCCCTTAGTACAAGAAGTCCACACTGTGTGCAGCTAGTAGATGAAGTGTAATTTCAGTGTCTGTAGGCTGTCCGTCCTCTGCAAAAGCAGGTATGAACATGAACCAGACACAGCTGGATGGGGAAGAGCTGAGGCTTGGATTCCTGCCCCCTGGAACGGCTCCTCTCGCAGCCCTTGCAGGTCGGACAGCTCGTCTGTCTCTCATTTCCACGGAGTGCCTGTTTGTTCCTTGCCGCCTCTCCTCCCCCCCCCCAACTCCCTGCCATTCTACCTTAAGCATTTGGCTCACCCTGGAGAATGGAGGCCTCTGTGGCGGGACAAATACGACCGGCAGCTTTTGATGGAGTTGTACTGGTTTTACTGGTTGCAATTATTGTGTTCCAAATTGCAAGGTGATGACAAATGCGTTCCTGACTCCTTTTTTTTTTTGCCTTCTGCCCAGGGCTGCACAGCCAAGCCGTGATCTCCCTGCAGGCCCCTCCTTGGGCAACGCATTCTTCCACCCTTGACTGGACTCGCGCAGTCCCTGCAGTGCTGATAGGAGTCTTAGAGTTGTGTCTGTGTCCTCCTCCTCCTGCCGGAAAGAGGGGGAGAACTCCTGGGTCATCGCTCTTGGGTTTGGCACGTCTTTGTCTTTGCATCTGGGTCAGTGTCTCTTGAGACGGGGGGGGGGGAACAGAACAGAACTGGCCAGGGCAGAGGATCCCATTCTGTAGGATGTTACAGAATTTGACTCTCCAGCAGGCTGGGACAGGCATCAATGCACCCCTTGTTGTTTGGGCTTTTCCCCCTCCCTTTCTGCAGCAGTCTGGAATGGTGTAGGTTGAGAATCACGCAGTCAGCTGGTACTTCTGGGTTTTCAGTTGAAGTGTGTGTGGTGGGCCCATGTTGTCTTCCGGACCACTGACGCTTGGTGCAGATGGGTGCTGGGGCATCCAAGCGTGGACAGGTTTCTTGAAGAAACGATTGGAGACCGTTTTCTGCACGAGTTCTTGTCGCACACAGCTAGGGCTGGTCTAAGCCCTCCCAGTGACTGAGGCAGCGTTTCCAAAGGCAGAGCATTTCCCCCTTGCCTGGAGATGTGCTGCTCCCTGGACTGGAAAAGGAAGTGGGGGTGGAAGAGGAAGTGGGGAGGAGAGGCTCCAGCCCAGCCCACCACTCCCCTCTGCTGCCGTCTGTCCTCTGCACTGCACGGTGTCCTCCTCACCTTGTCCCCGTTGTTCTCCAGTGAGGCACGAGGGAGGCGAGTGCCCGCTTCCAGTCAGCTGCCTGAGGCAGGTGTCTCAGTTGACCTCCTGGCTGGGCTGACCTTGCACTGGGGACCCTGCCTTTTGGTTAAGCTTGTAGCCAAGAGGAGATGGAGGGCCGGGAAGCGCCTGTTAAAAGTTGCCCATCCCCTCTGCCCCCTGCAGAAGACAAATAAGATGCCCTTTGACCTGCCCCCGGACAGACAGCTTGTGGACTGCTTGTCTTCCTTGCCCGAGACTGCCACTAGCCCCTCGCTAGCCCACCTGCTGGGACTGGGCATCTAAGCCCACTCGGACCCCCTCTGAGGGCGAGTCGGGATGCCCTGGTGGGTCCTTGTGAACGAGCCAGTCAACCGGCCAGCGGCATCGCTGAATCGGGGCTTCTGATGGTCAAGGATTCTTGTGTGTTCCGGCGTGAGAACTTCCAAGAGAGCATCTGGGTGACGCTTTGCCCCACTTGCCTCCCCGGGAGTCGGATTCTGTAATGGTGTCTGGAAAGCTCAGGCCCCAAGTGGGCTGGTGAGCCAAGGCCTGCTGTGGGATTGGCTGTCCCTTTGCTGCGTTTCTGGCCCACGGCCGGCTGTTCTCCAGGCTGCCTGTTGGGCTCCCTTCTCCTTGGCTCCTCCACCCTGCCCGGTATTGCCAATAAGCTCCCTTTGCATTTTGACCCTGGGCCTGCCTGTGGGTGGCTGAACTGGGTCAGCCGTGCCCCGGACCTCCTCCACCCTCCTCTGCGTGCGACTGGTTGGGGCTGTGGGGGTTCTTGGTGGAATCCTGGAAACGGGACTGGCAATTCCTTCCTGCAGCCGTTTACCCTAGAGGCAAAGCCACACAGTCTGGAAAGGTCTCCCTGAAGCTGGAAGTGACGGCATCGCAAGAGGCAACGGCCACGAGGTCAGCGAAGAGAAATTACCTTGCAAATCGCTGCCCTACAGATCTGTGGGTCCCAATGTTTTTTTTTCCACTTGTGTACCCCTTGGCACCCCATTTCCATAAATTGTACCCCCTCATATTAGCAAAATAGAATTGCCATTCATTCTAGCACAGAGCTGCCTTTTCAGCCTTTATCCAGTGCTTCTGAGTACCCCTTAAGGTCCTGGCAAGTCCCAGATTGGCAGCCACTGTGATTGGTGTACCTGGGCTGAATCGTTCTTTCGCCAGGGAAGTTGGAGACTGTACTTGGGATGCAGGGCTGGGGACATCGGACAGTTCTCTGGTGCCATTCAAAACCACAGTTCCTGAACTGGTGTGGGGAAAACTAGGATACAGGCAGTTCGTTGGGTGGATGTGCATGGACTGGGTTTGGTTCGCACAAGTTAATAATAGTCTCCATTCCCCCCCCCCCCGGGGGGAGAGAGCTGGGCAAGGCCGTGGGGATTTTAAGCAAGCAGAGGTCATCTCCCCTGGCCCACTTGGCAGCCCTTGTACAATGTGGAAGCGTAACAGAGTCGTAAGTGCACAGGAGGCCCAGGAGTGATCCGAAGGGCAAGCTGCAGGGTGCCCCAGTGGGCCGGGGAGAGGGGGAGGGAGTGCCCCTGTCTGGAGTGTGTGAACTGTGCGGGGGGCCCTAACGCAGCACCTTCTTGAAGTTGCCATCGGAGCCTTTATTCCAGCCCTGTAATTGTACAGTGCACCTGTGGCAGAGATGACTCTTGGTGTCTTCTTAATTTTATTTCAAGCTAGCTTTTTGGTACCCGGCGTTGCCCGGGTAACAAATGTCATTGGGACTGTCACCTATCAGCTCAGCAACCCCAAAAACTGTGGACTTGACACTAATGTCGGTCATTTCGGACATTTTATTTCTCACCCCTTCTCACCCCCCATGCCGATGGGGGCCGAACCTGGACTCAAACGGCATCGGGAGTGTCACCGTTCGTCTCAGCGACCCTGGAAACTACGGATTCTACGCCGATATCAGCCGCTTTCTATCATTTTTACGTGGCACCCTCTTCGCACCCCCACCTGTGGGGGCGTTGGGCGGTCATACCCCCGCAGTGTTTGTTGCCAGTCCATGAGGCATACGCGTACCAAGTTTGGTGTACATTGCTCCAGGCATCCCAGCAGGTCAGTGTGGACATCTTGTTTTGCACCCCTTCACACCCCCGCATGCCGAGGGGGGCCGAACTGGGACTCAAGCGGCATTGGGGGCGTCACCGCTCATCTTGGCAACCCCAGAAACTATGGACTCGACACCGATATCGGTCATTTTCGATCATTTTCACGTGGCACCCCCTACGCACCCCCACCCCCGGGAGCGCTAGGGGGGGCCTGACCCCTGAAGTATTTGTCGCCAAGCTGTAAGGCATACGTGTGGCGAGTCTGGTGCCAGTCGCTCCAGGCGTTCCAGCAGGGCATGGCGGACATTTTGTTTCTCACCCCTTCTCACCCCCCATGCCAAGGGGGGGCCAAACCCAGACTCCAGTGGCGTCAGGAGCGTCGCCGCTCATCTCGACGACCCCGGAAACTATGGATTCGACGCCGATATTGGCTGTTTTTGACCATTTTCATGCGGGGGCCCCCAAGTACCCCCTCCCCCGGGGGCGCTAGGGGGGGCCTGACCCCTGCAGTGTTTGTCACCAGGCTGCCAGGCCAAGTTTGGTGCGCGTCGCTCCAGGCGTTGCGGAGCCTATGCGGAATGCATGCACGCACGTTCTCTTTATATATAGATAGATTGGAGGAGTTCTGGGGGAGGCAAATTGGAAGTTTGTGCACCTTTGCTTGAAATATTTTGGGAGAGTGGGCGAGTACACAGCCTCGCACCTCCCGCTTGCTTCCTGCCTTTTCACTCACCCACTTTTCTCCCCCACCCGACTTGCAGTCTGCCTCTGCCTCAAGCAGTGGTTCCCAATCTTTTTAGATGCGACAACCTGTTGGGATCCCCTGAAGAGCAAGGGCCAGAAGTGATGTCATTACACAGGAAGTGATGTCATTGAGCAGGGAACAGGAAGTAGTGTCATTGTACTGGCAGGGCCAGAAGTGATAACATTAAGCAGAAGAGAAATCTTTGTCTTAAATAAATCCCATTTTTACATTGTACTCCTAATGCCCCATTTGAAGAAATGGAAGAGTGAGCGCGAGAGAGCAATTAGCCCTTTTTTTCTCACGGCTGTGCTTGTGCTGGGTTGTGCTGCTGCACAGTGAGGGGCTGAGGCAGTCACTCTCACCTGCATCCCTGCTGGACAAAACTCGTGTGGGGGCTCAGGGGAGCAAAGTACTGCACTTTGGCGATTGTAAGGAAAACATGCTAACCACCGATGATCCCTCAAAGAATAAGTGCTGAAGTGCAAGTTCTCTCCGTTCAGGCTCCCTCTCTCCCACCTCAATCTCCTCACCTCACTTTCCCACCCAGCATGGTTTTATTTAGGTTCCGTCTTTCAAGATGGTGACAGATGATAGTTAAATAAAAGTTTTCAAGACGTGGCACACAGATTTTCGTGCTTTTCCAGATGATGGTGCCCTGTTCCCTGTGACCCCTTTGCGGTCCCAGGTTGGGAACCACTGGCCTAAAGAGACTGACAGGCTCTCTCAGCTGTGGCCTGGCAGCCGTAGTTGCGTCTACGCACTCGAGCATTAGCAGATTGCAGAGGAACGGCTGAGGAAGGAGCTGTAAGCTGGGAAGTTCTGGGACCGCATCTTGCTTCAGTCAAGAACTTGCTCAGTAACTCCTGGCAAGCCCTGATCTCTCCACCTGTCACCTGCATCGGGCTGGATACTTGACCTATTTTACAGGACTGTTGTGAAAATTACTAAGACAACGGATGTGAATAACTTTGAAATTCTGAATGGCTATATATATGCTAAGCGTGTCTGGGGTGTGGTTTTTTAATCTCACTCCCTGATTTTTAATACAGTGCAGTAAATCACACTTGAAGTGTAGTGAGCTGAATTACCCCAGCTGTACTTTGTTTGTATTTGCTAAATATATAAAGTGTATTCATGGATATCAGTGTATTACAGTTCTTTGGTAGTTGTGTAGCAGACAGATGAAACTGATAGAAATAATTGCTCTAGTGCAGTGCGCCCCAAACTCTTTAGCACTAGGACCTTTTAGCACTTTTTAAAATGACAATTGATTGTGACCCACTAGACAAAAAAGGATCTAGAAAGAAATATTTCATTAATTACAATTAATTAATTAATTAATCTATATATACAGTATATATAAATGAACGTGTGTATGTTCCAGCATAACTCTGGAACGCCTGGAGCAATTGACACCAAACTTGGTACACATGTGCCTTGCGATCTGGAAAGAAATACTGTGGGGGTGAGACACCCCTAGCACCCCTGGGGTGGGGGTGGGAAGGGGGTGACCTGTAAAAATAATTGAAAACGATCGATATTAGTGTCTAATCCATAGTTTTCGAGGTCGCTGAGATGAATGGTGACGCTCCCGATGCCGTGTTAAGTCCAAGTTCAGCCTCCATCGGCATGGGGGGGGCGTGAGAAGGGGTGCAAGATACAGTGCTTGGAAATAGAATATCCGCAGCACCCTGATGGTGGTGAAGAGGACCCCATTTGATTTCAGATTTCACAACTCATCCCACTTCTAGAAATACTGTGGGGCAATGGAGCTCCACCAGGTAAAGGGGGAGGCATCTGATGTACCCCTGAAGGTACATCAGATGCCTCCTGCGCCCCACAGGTACGTAGTCTCCTGTGCCCCAGGCCTGCTCAGTTCTTAGCAGTTGTGCTCTCGCTGGTGCCAGGCTTCAGGGTAACTATTTCTGCTCTCGCTAATAGGACTGCTTGGTTACTGTGAACGGTGCTGGGAGGAGGGCCTGGGCGGTGCTGGGATGGGCAGGCAGGGGCCTGGCAGTGGGGTCCCCAGCCTCATATCTTATTTACTTGATATTGGGGTCGTGGCATGAAAAAAGGCTGTAGGCAGCTGATCTGAGGCATGCCAGTGACTAGAGAACACTGACAAATGTGACATTTTAATTTGGGGATATGAAGGTGACCTCAGACCCAGGTTTGCATTCCAGTGAAGGATTTTCTTCTGCAAAGGGTTTAAACAAAACGTTTCAAAACCTTTTCGCAACCCACTGGTGGGACCTGACCCGTAGTGTTAGGTCCCCAGTCCAGAGGTGTCATGCAGCCGGAACGCTGGGCGGGAGGAGCGGGTGAGCGGCAGCCCGCCCGTTGCGTTCCGGTCCATTTCGCCATCTTCCCCACCC
>JAJKFI010000148.1:1344522-1357525 GCA_029204185.1 Lerista edwardsae | reverse complement strand
GGGTGGGGAAGATGGCGAAATGGACCGGAACGCAACGGGCGGGCTGCCGCTCACCCGCTCCTCCCGCCCAGCGTTCCGGCTGCATGACGCCGCTGCCCCTGTCCCCGTTTGCCACTTCTTTTATTTCTACAAGCCGCTAAAAGGCACATCATGAAAGGAGGCAGAGGGTGTACAGCAGAGCTGGCAGCATTTATCCTTTGCCCAAGTCTGTCCCCCAGTAAGGGTCCTTTTCAGTAGCAAAATTGCTCCCCCCCCCCGCTTCTCCCTGCCTGTCTGCAGTGAAAGGCAGCTCCTGCCTGACTCACGCCCGCCCGGAAGGTGAGGGAGATTCTTGGAATGTGTGTGTTGCAATCCGCGCTGCTTCCTTAGGAGGTGGCTGGGGGAAGGGGTGGGGCCGGGGCAGGACTATCAGCCAGGCGAGGCCTCCGAGACTGGGGCTGTCATTCTGCTCCTGCCTTGACCATGTTGGTTTCCCTTCTGAACTGCAGGTAGTGCCTGGGGGCCGGCGGAGAGCGGGGTGGTGTTGACCTCCGTCAGCATGTACCCCAAGCCGCAGGACCCGCCGGGGCCCGAGCCCCCCCCTCTGCCTGGAGCAGGCTGGCAAGGCGAGTGGCGAGATGGGCGGCTGGGACCAGGCTGGGTCCCCCACGGAGCAGGACTTTCTCCGGGGCTTTTTGCCCACCAGCGGACGGCTCCTCAAGTCCGAATCGGAGGACTCTGGCGTGGAGATGGCCAGCAGTGATCACGCCCCCTCGACCCCCGTGGGCTCCGAGAAAAGCTTCTCCCTGGACGGGTTCCAGCCTTCCTCGGAAGACGGCGCTGCATCGCCACCAGGGCCCCCAGAGACTTGCACCCAGGAACCTGCTCCCTCCTCGGATCAGGCCCACCACCGGCATCTGTCGGTCAGCAGGAAGCTGGCACAGGTCGTGCAGCGAACCCAGAAGCACCGCTTGCCCGGCCGGGCCACCAGGCAGCTGGGACGGCGGCCCCCAAGCCTGGAGGATTTGGGAGGGCTCAAGACTTCGCGCGTGTCTCCGACTGCGGATGGGCCTGCAGCGGCCCACTGTGGCCCCCTTCCTGGCTGCAGCACCCCAGAGGGACGGAGGGCAGCAGAGGAGGCCCACGTAAGTAGACGAGCCCAGCCACGCTGCAGCATCGCTGCCAGGGGGACGTTGCGCCTTCGTCTTCCCAGGGTTGTCTGCAGTGGGCTTCCCCCCCCTCCCAGCCACTTTGTCCGGGAGGCATCTTGTGACCCAGGAAAGGCCTTGGGCTGGGCTTTGCCCCTGAAATGCAGCGCTTGGGCCGCAGAACGGGCTTGGGAGCTGGGCCAGGGTGAGCCTGCTGTCTACGCCCACTGACTTAGGTGGGGTGGTTTCGTATGGGAAATGCTCTTCATTCCACCCTCTGACGACACCAGGCATAATCGCTGCTTGCTGGAATGCGATACGGTCCTGGGCCTCTTGATCAGATGTGCTTCCGTTCATTCGCTCCTGATCTGATCGTCAGATCAGAGGTGTGGAGACGGTGAGGCTCCTTTGGAACTCCTTAATCTGGGTTCTGGTTAACCCCTAGGTACCTACCTAGGAATTCTGAGGCTGCAATCCTGTGCACACTTTCTTGCGAGTAAGCCCCACTGAACACAACAGGACTTACTTCTGAGTAGACACGCATAGGCTTGTGCCTTGCATATGAAGTTGTATTTTGTAATCGTCATATTAAGTAGTATAAATCCCAGCTGGTGTCTGGAAACCGCTTGGAGTAAGTGCAGGTGGTTGCTGGACTGCAAGAGGGAGGGGCAGCGCGGCACCCTTCCTTGGCTGCTTGGCGGTCTTGTGGCTGGCGCAGGCTGCAGTGGCCGACAACCACGTCCTGTTCCACGATGCTCCCTTTACTGCTGTTCTGCTGCAGCGCCAGTGAAGCCAGCGTGCTCTGGTGAGTTGGCACCAGTGGGGTCTGCCTTGCGTCCAGCAGCATCATGCAGCCAGAACGCTGGGCGGGAGGAACGGGCGAGTGGCAGCCCGCCCGTTGCGTTCCGGTCCGTTTCGCCGTCTTTCGATGGCGACACGGACCGGAATGCATCGGGCGGGCTGCTGCTCGCCCGTTCCTCCCGCCCAGCGTTCCGGCTGCATGATGCTGCTGCTTGCGACCTGTGGCCAGCAGCATAGCTACAGGGCTGACCTGTGCTCACGTAGCACAGCTCTGGTTAACCCCTGTACCTAACATAAGACCATAAGAAGAGCCCTGCTGGATCAGGCCAAAGGCCCATCTAGTCCAGCTTCCTGTATGTCACAGCGGCCCACCAGGTGCCTCAGGAAGTACACAAGACAACAAGATGCTTGCATCCTGTTGCCACTCCCTTGCACCCGGTACTCTGAAGTAGCCCACCACCAATGTAAGGAGGTTGCACAATCCATCATTGCCTATAGCCCACGATGGTCCTTTCCTCCAGAAATCCGTCCAGTCCCCTCTTAAAGGCATCAAGACCAGATGTCATCACCACCTCCTGTGGCAAAGAGTTCCACAGATTGCACCTACCGAGGAATACAGAGGCTGCAATCCTGTACCTGAGTGTGTGCTAATGCTGCTTTGGCTACTGCTCAAATTGAATTTGAATGCTTGGCTGTGATGTTTTCTTCCTGGATCTTGAATCCTGAGGTCTCAGTTGTGGTCACTGAGGTGGGGAGGACCTCTTCTCTCTCCTCCAGCATCCTCTGAGTCCCTGGGAATGCTGCGACTAGAGAAGGGAGTATTGAGTAATATGGACTAGAAGCTTGTAAATCTTACTTTGGGGAGACCTGGTGGACAGGTTTTACTCAGTATCTGTATTCCGTTTTTATCTTGCCCTTTCTTCAAGGAGCTCAGAGTGGCACACATGATTCTCACCCATATGTTTTAGCCTCATAACAACCATCTGAGGCAGGTTGGGCTGAGAGACAGCAACCGGGCTAAGGACACCCAGGGAGTTTCGCTGCTGAGTGGGGTTTTGAACCCAGACTTTCCCAACCCTGGTCAGACACGGTTAGCCCCATATCAGGTTAGCTCTTACTTGGACCACCATTTAGTGGGCTCAGGATTGGTCTTCCGGGTTCTCCCCCTTGCCTTGCTGTGTGTCGGTATCTGTTTGCTGGGGCTGTTGTGCCTTGTGTACAGCGGCGTCATGCAGCCGGAACGCTGGGCGGGAGGAACGGGTGAGCGGCAGCCCACGGGAGTGGGGAAGACGGCGAAACGGAGCGGTACACAACGGGCGGGCTGCCGTTCACCCGTTCCTCCTGCCCAGCGTTCTGGCTGCATGACGCCGCTGCTTGTGTATCTTGCTACTGCGTTCCTTGTCGGTGCATCCTGGGTTGCACGTAGCCTGTGACGTGGGCCTGATGTGTGTATAACCTGAACTTGTGGCACGGGAGTGGGATTTTGCTTGCCTCCCCCGACAGCCTTGTATGTCACCTGAGGAACTGCTTGGAAAAGCAGCTCTGTGGGGCAAGGAATGGGGGAAGGGGTGGTGATGGGAAGGTTCGTGGCCCACTGCTGGGCTCATCTGCTGTCCTCCTGCTTCCTAAGCCTGCTGCAAAGAGGGCCTGGCTACAAGGTACAGTAAAACGTGTGTGTGTGTGTGTGTGTGTGTGTGTGTGTGTGTGCGCGCACGTGTAGTGTACAAATGAAGCCCATTGTTGGAATGGGGCTGGGGGTGTGGGGTTATGGAGCCAGTTTTCCTAGCTGTGTGTGCACTTTGGCAGCTTTTGGCTGTGACTGAGCAGTGGGTGCGCATTTCTGTGTAGCCCACTGGTGCAAGGATCTTGCCGGCATGGCATGAGTCAGCACGTCGGAGTGGAAGGCATGCTGTGGGTGTGGGCTTTCTCACTTGGAGTATCAGCCTCTCGCTCCTGGAGTTCATACTAGCTCAATAGATGTTGCATCCATGTGTGTACAGCTGACCAGTACAGTCTGTATGTGCAGCAAAGAGGCAGATGCCCTCATGGCAGAGATCAGGGGATCTAGGAAATGACGGCCTCCTCAAAGATGACCTTTTACTATGCAGACTTCTCTTGTGTGTGGCTCTTTGGAGGACAAGACTTTAATTCCTATACTTTGGGGGGGGGAATGAGAGAGGGCAGGATGGAAGTGGAGATGTGGAGGAAAGTGGTGGGCTCCTGTGATGGTCTCCATTCTAGCCCACTGCTCTCTTCTCCTCCACACTTTGTCTGCTGCTCCAGGAGTGGTGGGTGCAGCCAGTGGTGTATTATTGGCAAGGGGGTAGAATTTGGTGTGCCATTTTGGGTGCAGGGAGATCTTGGGCCAGTCTTGTGACTGGAGCTTCCATTAGTTAGAGAAGGGACATCTCTCTCCAATGTGCTTCTCTCCAATGTCCATCTCTCTCCATCTCTCTTGTTGGGATTTCCAGCCTGTGTTGCCCTCTGCCAACATTGGCCTGACCTCAACTTAGCTCTTGACTTGCAATTTTTAGCTACGAAAGAGAGAGTTCTCCCCCATCCATCTCACCCACCACCGTCTCACAGTGGGCCCTCTTTATTTGCTGGCTCAGGATCTGACGCAATGCGGCTCCCAACCCATGTCACGAGGCCCTCACTGTGCCTCCTAGACATGATCGGAGAGGTCTTCTGGTGCCACCGGGAGATACTTTGAGGGCCTACATAGTGGCAGAGACACTCTGTATCCGTGGGGTGTTGGTGGGGGGTTTCGCATATGTGTGTGTGAGCGAGGAAGCGAATGTGTTCCCTGATGCCTTGCGATGCCTCCTTCTGTAGGTGCTGGGTGGCCTCACCATGCCCGGGCAGGGCCTGCGGTACCTGGAGCACATCTGCCAGATGCTGGAGAAGATTGCACAGCTGCAGCGGGCCAACCTGCGGCTCCGGCACCAGCACCAAGTCTTGGAGTGCCGGATCTGGGCTCAGGAGTCGGAGAATGTAAGAGAAGAGGGCACTGATGAGCACAGGCGACCCTGTGCGCAATTTCCTAGGGTATGAACCAGCGGCGTCATGCAGCCGGAATGCTGGGCGGGAGGAACGGGTGAGCGGCAGCCCGCCCGTTGCGTTCCGGTCTGTTTCGCCGCCATTTCGCGGGGGTGGGGAAGACGGCGAAACGGACCGGAATGCAACGGGCAGGCTGCCGCGCACCCATTCCTCCCGCCCAGCGTTCCGGCTGCATGACACCGCTGGGTGCCGGGCAGTCTTATCAAGTGGGGGGGGGCAGACAGCAGTTCAGCCACTCTGGAATAACCAGAAGGTGGTAAAGGGGGGGTGTAGCTGCGCAGAGTCCCAGGTTCGTGCCCTGGCGGGATCTCCAGGGGAGACCCGCAGTCTGAAACCCTGAAGAGCCTCTGCCCGTCACTGAAGACCTAGGTGGACCCATGGCCTGACTCTGCCCTTGGCAGTGAGCACGGAGGGTCCACAGGTCAGTGGCAGAGCGCCTGGCCGTGCTGGCAAAAGGGCCCTGGCGCGAGGCCTGGCCTTCTCTCCGGGGCTGGAAGATGCCTCGGACGAGGAATGAATCTGCCGACTGCCCTGTGGAGTTGAGAGACCCTGATCCGACTTGGCGGGAGGCCGGCTCCACAGGGCTTCCTGCAATCGCATTCCCGTTCCTGGGATTGCCGCCTTCCAGTTCCTCAGCCCAGAAGCGTAGCCGGAGGGGGTGTGCGCGCAATACAGCAGGAGACCTGACCTGCTGTGTAAGCAGCCTCCAGTGCCTCTGCTGCCCCGAATGCCTCCGAAGGCGAGGCGGGGAGGCTGCAGTCCACCCCGCACTGCTGCGCTCCCAAGCCCGGGTCCCCGGAAGGAGCTTGGTTTAGAGCTGCCCAGGCAAACCCGGAAGGGCTCGACTGACCCTGATGCCGTTTCTCTGGCAGGAAGTCCCTTCGGAAGGAGGTCGCGGGCTGGCAGTGGTGGAGTCCCTGCCCGAGGACCCAGATGCTCCCGAAATGGAGGAGGAGGAGGAGGAGGAGGAGGATCCCAGCTCTCTCGGCTCCTGGCGCTCCCACCACTTCCGGGCACGTTCGGCCTCGGAAACGGCCCTGCGGAGCCCAGCTGGCAGTCTGGGTGAGTCGCCCGTTTCCCCTGTGAACCAAGAGTTGACTCTTGGCCAAGAGCCTTTTCTCCCCCTCCTCCGTCAGGGGTGAATTAGGGCTGGCCAAGCAGCAGGACTCCCCAGCAGCTCTGACGGGACCCTGCAGCCGTCTGTTCCCTGCTGTGGGGGCTCCCAGCCCCAAGTTGTGGGTCTTCCTTAGATATTTGGACAGCAGCTCTAGACTGTACTACGGACTATGCTGTAAACTTGCCCATCAAATAACCACAAGCCCTGCGTTTTGTACAACCTTTGTGCACAATTTGATGTTTAAACAGTGTGTGTGGCGCAAGCAGTAGGGTCAGCCTACCGGTATGCTGGGCATGTCTTCCGGGTGAGCAGCAGCGCGATCGCTGTGTTCTGTTGCGTAAAGCCGTTATGCAACAGAACGCAGCGATCGCGCTGCCGCTCACCCGGAAGACACGCCCAGTATACCGGTAGGCTGACCCTACTGGGCGCAAGGCTTCTGCCAGGACTTGGCTGTGTCCAGCTGAGCCAACCTCACTGTGTCTGTCACCACCACTGCAGGGACCAAGCCTGACAGTGCCAGGACGGCAACGGCACCCTCGGCCAGTTTTCCCAGCCTGTTGGACCAGCTGGACGGGGGCTCTCGGACCTTGCCGGCAGGCCTGAAGCTGAAGGTGAGCTGGGGCGGGGGTCGTCCGAGTGTCAAACCTCTTCCCGTAACGCTGGGCTTGAAGCGACCGTGATGGAGAAGCGCAGCTGATGCCATGGAGGCAGGGTGGGGCTTTTCGGCTGCTTTCAGATCGTTGTACAGCACTCCAAGGCAGTGATTTCCAACCTTGTTCATCTCAAGGCACACTGTCAAGCACTGACGTTTTCAGGGCACAGCGTCAGGTTTTCGACAATTGACAAGGTGCACCGCACTAAAAGGGGGAGGTTCACATCCCCCAACAGCCCTACTGATCGTTGTTGTTGTTCAGTCGCTAAGTCGTGTCCGACTCTTCGCGACCCCCTGGACCACAGCACGCCGGGCCTCCCTGTCCTCCACCAGCTTCTGGAGTTCGTCCAATTTCATGTTCATTTTATCGGTGACACTATCTCTCCGTTTCGTCCTCTGCCGCCCCCTTCTCCTTTTGCCTTCCATCTTTCCCAGCATGAGGGTCTTTTCTAAAGAGTCCTCTCTTCTCATGAGGTGGCCAAAGTACTTGAGCTTCAGCTTCAGGATTTGTCCTTCCAGGAAGCAGTCAGGCTTGACTTCCTGGAGGATTGACCGATTGGATCTCCTTGCAGTCCCGGGGACTCTCAAGAGACTTCTCCAACACCATCATTCAAAAGCATCTATTCTTCGGCGCTCTGCCTTTCTTATGGTCCAGCTCTCACAGCCGTACATTGCTACTGGGAAAACCATTGCTTTGACTATGCGAACCTTTGTTGGCAGGGTGATGTCTCGGCTTTTTATTAAGTTGTCAGGTTCGCCATAGCTTTCCTCCCAAGAAGTAAACGTCTTTTAATTTCATGGCTGCAGTCACCATCTGCGGTGATCTTGGAGCCCAGGAAGATAAATTATGTCACTGCTTCCATTTCTTCCCCTTCTATTTGCCTGGGAGTGGTTGCCATGATCTTAGTTTTTTTAATGTTGAGCTTCAAGACAATTTTAGCACTTTCTTCTTTCACCCTCATCAGAAGGTTCTTTAGGTCTTCCTCACTTTCTGCCATTAGAGTGGTATTGTCTGCTAACTGGACAAGAAGCACTTTTTCCAGTGGTGTTCCTCTTATATTTAGCAGGGGGAGAGTATGTCCCTCTTCACCCCTGCGCAGTCTTTCTAGTGGCTGTTGCTGGCGGTCTGCCTTTTTTTTTAGATTGTGAGCCCTTTTGGGACAGGGAGCCATTTAACTTTATTATTACTATTTGCCTGTAAACCGCTTTGTGAACTTCGTGTTGAAAAGCGGTATATAAGTACCTGTTGATTGATTGATTGATTGATTGATTGATTGATATCTGAGGTTGTTGATATTCCTCCCAGCAATCTTGATCATAGCCTGTGAATCATCCAGCCCAGCCTTCCTCATGATGTACTCTGCATATAAGTTGAATAAGCAGGGTGACAGTATACAGCCTTGTCGTATTCCTTTCCCAATTTTAAACCAATAGGTTGTTCCATATCCAATTCTAACTTTTGCTTCCTGACCCACATACAGGTTTCTCAGAAGGCAGATAAGGTGGTCTGGTACTCCCATCTCTTCAAGAACTTGCCACAGTTTGTTGTGATCTACACAATCAAAGGCTTTAGCATAGTCAATGAAGCAGAGGTAGATGTTTTTCTGGAACTCTCTTGCTTTTTCCATGATCCAGCGAATGTTGGCAATTTGACCTCTAGTTCCTCTGCCTCTTTGGAAACCAGCTTGTACATCTGGTAGTTCTCGATTCACATACTGCTGAAGCCTAGTTTGTAGGATTTTGAGCAGACCTTGCTAGCATGTGAAATGACTGCAATGGAGCAGTAGTTCGAACAATCTTTGGCATTGCCCTTCTTTGGGACTGGAATGTAAACTGATCTTTTCCAGTCTTGTGGCCACTGCTGGTTTTTCCAAACTTGCTGGCATATGGAGTGCAGCACTTTGACAGCATCATCTTTTAAGATTTTGAGGAACTCAGCTGGAATGCTGTCACCTCCACTAGCCTTGTTGTTAGTGATGCTTTCTAAAGCCCACTTGACTTCACACTCCAGGATGTCAGGTTCGAGCTCAGTGACCGCACCATTGTGGTTATCAGGAACATTTAGATCATCCTTATATAGTTCCTCTCTGTGTTCTTGCCACCTCTTCTTAATCTCATCTGCCTCTGTTAGGTCCTTGCCGTTTTTGTCCTTTATTGTGCCTACCTTAGCACGAAATTGTCCTTTGATATCTCCAATTTTCTTGAAAAGATCTCTAGTCTTTCCCATTCTATTGTTTTCCTCTATTTCTTTGCATTGCTCATTTAAGAAGACCTTCCTATCTCTCCTTGCTGTTCTCTGGAAATCTGCATTAAGTTGGGTATATCGTTCCCTTTCTGCCTTGCTTTTTGCTTCCCTTCTTTCGTCAGCTATTTGTAAAGCCTTGTCAGACAGCCACTTTGCCTTCTTTCTTTTTGGGATGGTTCTAGTTGCTGCCTCCTGTACAATGTTACAGACCTCCGTCCAAGGTTCTTCAGGCACTCTATCTACCAAATCTAAGCCCCTAAATCTATTTGTCACCTCCACTGTATATTCATATGGGATATGATTTAGGTCATACGTGGAGGGCCTAGTGGTTTTCCCTACTTTTTTAAGTTTAAGTCTGAGTTTTGCAATAAGAAGCTCATGATCTGAGCCACAGTCAGCTCCAGGTCTTTGTTTTACTGCCTATATAGAACTTCTCCATCTTTGGCTGCCAAGAATGTAATCAATCTGATTTCGGTGTAGACCATCTGGTGAAGTCCATGTGTACAGTCGCCATTTGTGTTGCTGGAAAAGCGTGTTTGCTATGACTAATGTGTTCTCCTGACAAAACTCTATCAGTCTTTGCCCTGCTTCATTTTGTACTCCAAGACCAAACTTGCCTGTTATTCCTATTGACTGCCTACTTTAGCATTCCAATCCCCTATGATGAGAAGGACATCTTTTTGGGGTGTTAATTCTAGAAGGTGTTGTAGGTCTTCATAGAAACAGTCAACTTCTTCCTCTTCAGCATCAGTGGTTGGGGCGTAGACTTGGATTACTGTGATGTTGAAAGGTTTGCCTTGGATCCGAATTGAAACCATTCTATCATTGTTGAGGTTATACCCCAGTACTGCTGTTCTCACTCTCTTGTTCACTATGAAGGCTACTCCATTTCTTCTAAGGGATTCCTGCCCACAGTAGCAGATGTAGTGGTCATCTGAACTAAACTCTCCCATTCCTGTCCATTTTAATTCACTAACTCCCATGATGTCGATGTTCAGCCTTGACATCTCACGTTTGACCACATCTAGCTTACCTTGATTCATAGATCTGACGTTCCAGGTTCCTATGCAGTATTGCTCTTTGCAGTATCGTACTTTCCTTTCACTTCCAGACACATCCACAGCTGAGCTTCCTTCCGGTTTTGGCCCAGCTACTTCACTCTTTCTGGAGCTACTAGAACTCGTGTTCTGCTCTTCCCCAGTAGCATAATGGACACCTTCCGACCTGAGGGTCTCATCTTCCAGTGTCATATCGTTGAGCCTTTTAGTTTTGTAAATCCATGGGGTTTTCCTGGCAAGGGTACTGGAGTGGGTTGCCATTTCCTTCTCCAGCGGATCACGTTTAGTCAGAACTCTCTACTATGACCTGTCCATCTTGGGTAACCCTACACGGCATAGCTCACAGCTTCATTGAGCTACTCAAGCCCCTTCGCCACGACAAGGCAGTGATCCATGAAGGGGACTGATCAATGACCCTCCCCCAAACTTCCATGGCACACCTAGGGACCATTCGTGGCACACCAGTTGAAAATTACTGCCCTTATTAGCAGTAGGGAAGAGTGTTTGCAGATTATTTGGAAAACGCACCCACGCCCTGGTCCTGAATTTGAAATCAATAATGCTGGTTCCTTTACAATGTGGGCTGGCCGTTTGAGGCTGCAATCATGTACGTACTTGTTTGGAGTGAGCCCCAATGAGCTTACTTCTAAGAAGGCGTGCAGAGGATTGCACTGTCATTCCTAACACGGTTTCTGCCCCCCTTTTTTAAACCCAAAATTTTATGACTGGCAGAAATGGAGTTTGGGCAGCTTTTACCCAGTATGTCTTCTCAATCCTAGGAAAAGGTGTTGCTTTTTATATTCCTAGCTATCATGCAACTTGTAAAGACATAGAAGCACTGCCAGTGAGAAAAGGTGGTGACCCTCTTCCATTTCACCTGTTAAAAATGCAACAGTTAACAATATAGTGGACTGCAAGGACAGTGGAATTATTTCTGTCAAATGACTTAAAGTATGCAATCTAACTATACTAGGCTCCTCCTTCATTCTGCACTGGACAGAAATCTCTTAGGCCCCAATCCGATCTCCCAGCACCAGCGCTGATGCAGCCGCGTCAAGAAGGCGCAGCTTCACCCTATAATGATGAGTCTGTTTTGATGTGTTGGAGGAGAAAAAAGGGGCGGGAGGTTTAAAATGGAGAGGAGAAGATCTGGAAGGCACCACTTAACTGCTGCTGCGCCCCCCTCCTCTCCACCGCGGCCTTCCCCTCCCCACCCAGAACCTGCCCGCTCCTCCCATTCCCGCCTTCCCCTGCTGACTTACAGCCCACCCCCACTGCTGACCTACCAGCTCAAGGGCTTCAGGGAGGCCACAGTTGTGTGATGGGCACCACCCAGTTGTGCGCTGTACAGATCCGGCAGCATCACTTCTTGATCGTTTTTGGTTGTTGGTGGCGAAAAAAAAACGAAACCCCCCCCCCCCCCCCCCGCTCCAGTATCAACTGAAGCACCTTGAAACAGGTAGAAGGACTGCACATCCTGCAAGGGAGAGGAGGGGAGAGGCCTCTGGCTTATTGCTATGATGCTGCCATCTAAAGGCCGTGCCTGGAATGACTCCCTGCAGACCGTGGGAGGCTTGTTCTGTCGGGGAGAACATGAAACGGGTGCAAGCTCTGCCGTGGTGGCTGTCAGCGTTGGGAGGCTGCATTCTCTGCCCAGGCATGTCCTGCTCCCCCCTCCCCTTCCTCAGTTGCCTTGCTGGTCTCTGTTTAGATTGGGAGCCTGTTGGGGCAGAGACCCGTCTCGTCTTTTTGTAAAGCAGCTTGTTGATTTTACATGAAAAGATGTACATAAAGTGCTGTCCTCATGGATAGTGCTGCATATTGCATGTTAAGGAAGCCTCATGCTGTCTTGATAAAGATCAGAGATGCCAATTGAAACGGGGCCACTACTCGGTGCCTACGGGGTGGAGGCGGGCATACCTGGGCATCCGCAGAGGTGTTGCCGAAAATGGGCTTGAAATGGTTTCTATCGCTGGAAAATATTTAAAACGCTGGATAGAGAAAGTTACACGGGGGCAATTGAGTGAGAACAATGAGAGCAAAGAGGGGAAACAAGTTACATACTTCAGCAACTTTAGACAAGAGACCTTAAACAAAAGTCTTAAGATGGCTGCACTTTGGTACATTGGCAATTCAACCACCACCACCACCCCTGAAACCGTGGACGCCTTTTAAAAACTAAGGAGGAGGTGTTAGAAACTTATGTGCCTTATCGCAGTAGAACTGCTGTAATTCCCGGGTTGCAGGCTGTGGCAGCTTTCTTCCTGGTCCTCTGAGGCTCCTCCATTTTTCAAGGGTAGTCCCAGAATGCTGTGCGATGTCTTCTCTTCCTGATCATGTTCTGGGACTGCCTTTGGAAAATGGAGGAGCCTCGGGGGACCAGGAGAAGAGAACCCAGGAAACATAGCAGTTTTACTGCAATAAGGCACACAAATGTCTTAACACCTCCTCCTTTGTTTTTAAAAGGTGTCCCAGGTGTCTGTGGATAACTGAAACCGTGGATACGGAATCTGTGGGCACCGGGGCACGCCTGTACTGAAGGATGCAGGAGGAGGAGGCCCCCAACATCGGTGGCTGTGGAGCATCAGGGCCAGCATTTAGTTCTTTGCCAGCTCTGTGATTTTTCTAGCTTGTGTCTAGCTCAGCAATTTGAGCCGGTGTGCTGTGGCTCCTTGGTCTGCACTGAAAGGCCTGCAGGAGTTTGGAACTCAGCGGGTGAAAGTTTCTGAAAACTCTTCCAAGTCCTCTTTCTAGGGCTATTGTCTGTAGTAATGCGTTGCCTGCCTTCCTCTGCCGGCAGAGTGTGACAGTTGCCCTAGAGACAGAACTACAGAGCCCGGAAGAGTCTCTGGAAGTGACATTGGAAGAGGTGATAGCCACAGCAAAGACTGTAGGGGCAGTGGCGTCATTCACCCGGAACGCTGGGCGGGACTTACCTTTGAG
>JAJKFI010000148.1:1322893-1344422 GCA_029204185.1 Lerista edwardsae | reverse complement strand
CTCAAAGGTAAGTCCCGCCCAGCGTTCCGGGTGAATGACGCCACTGCATAGGGGTCAGCGTGCCGTGAGAAGGAAAACTGAAAAATTGCTGGTCTAGCTCTGTGGCTCCATTTCCCTTGGGTGTGGAATCATTGCCTTACTCCTAAAGGAAGCACACAGAGGGAAATGGTGGGACTGCCGGCCAGGATGCTCCGCCCCCGTTTTGCCTCCTTCCCTGCTTTGGCCGTTGCGCTTTCCTCAGTGCTCTGCGCCTGCCTCTTTCAGAACGAGCACTCGCACTGGAGCAGAGTCAGGGTGCTGATCCACAGAATGACGCGGAAGTCTGTTCGGACGGCTGAACCGGCCCAGCACGGAGAGCCTGCCTCGGGGGACGGAGAGTGTCGGTAAGGGGCTCCGTGTGGGTGTGGCACTGCGGATGCGCCAGAGTGAGGCTGGCCTCCGAGAGAGAGTAGGTGGTTGCCGGGGGGAGAGGTGTGGTCCTTCCTGTTCTTTCTTTGGGGTGAGGCGGGGGCAGCTGGCCCAGGGGTAGAATTCTGACCCATTGTGTTTATAAGCAGTGGTGTCATCTAAATGATTTAACAACAGGTACTCACTTTTGATTGGCACATGTCGGGACCCGCCCACCGGAAGTGACGTCATAAGCCAGAAGTGATGTTGTGGCAGGAAGTGACATAAAAAAGACCTTTTTGAGGCCTCAGACCATTTTAAACTGACCCAACAGTTGCAACAGTATTCCACAGCACCCCCAGAACACGTTAAGGAGGCCTGGCATCATGTTAAAGTGACCCAACAGTTCCAAAACCCCAGAGCAGCTCATTTTTCAGTGGCAAGGCAAGGCAAGGCTCCACTTGCTGCCTGCCTGCCTGCCTGGCTCTGAGAACGTGCAGGCAACTCAAACGTGCAGGAAATTCAAACGTTGCAGGGGGCGGAGTCAACGAGTGGGCGGGTGAGTGGGCGGGGCCAACCGTAATCCTAGAAACCGGTACTTGCGTACCCCCGCGTACCCCCTGCATGACATCACTGTTTATAAGTGATTGTGGGCCTCCACTCCTGCCACATAGATTGACTGGTGAGTTTACTTATTTATTTTTCCACATTTTCTATGCTGCCCTTTCTCCAAGGAGCTTAGTGTAGTGTAGATGGTCTTTTTTGTCTCCCTTCTTTTGTCTCCCTTCTCGCAACAACCCACTGAGGCTGAGACAGTGTGACTGGCCCGGAGTGACATAGAGCCTGCCCAGAAAGGCCCTCCCGCCCTCCCTCGTGCCTCCTGAAACCGCGCCTGCGGCTTGCATCGGCTCTAGGGCGCACCTGGGATTGCACCCTTAGCGTCACGAAGGGAGCTGAGCCTTGGTCTTGCACGCATCTCGCTTTGAGGCAGGAGACGGAAAGCGTCCACTTTTGGTTTTGAACAAACCAGTTTCCTCTTATGACTGGATTCTGAAGAATTCTGCTTCTCACTGTAGTTAGTCAAAATGAACCAGGAGGATCTGAAATTGGTGTGCTTGAATTTGCCACTAACTTCTTGGGAACCACAGTTACCAAGTTGGGACATTAACAGGCAACTATGGTTATTCAGACCCCAAAGTGAAAGCTTGCAATACCACCAGCTTTCAGCCTAGCAATACAAGAATGAGCTACAGCAAAACAATGGTTTACTGTTGCATCTGTATTGGGCCGTCCTCTCCGTAATCTCACCTTTTCAGTTCAGTTGGTCATAGTGTTCAGGCAGCCAGGTGGAACTGTGACTGTGGCACAGCATAAGAGCATAAGAAGAGCCCTGCTGGATCAGGCCAAAGGCCCATCTAGTCCAGCTTCCTGTATCTCACAGCGGCCCACCAGGTGCCCCAGGGAGGCATGAGGCAACAAGATGCCTGCATACCGTTGCCACTCCCTTGCACCCGGTACCAGTAGCCCACCACCTTTGCAAGGAGGTTGCACAATCCATCATTGCCCGGCAGTGCTGGGCATGGGTTGTCCTTTTTTTCTTAGACAATTCTGTGTATAGTTTGAGGTGAATTTCTGCTTGGCTTTTAATCTTGCCCAGGCATAGGAGATGAAATTCTCCTAGTACCTGTCTGGCAGTGTGCATGTTGCAAGAACCCCATAGAATGGGTGATCTGCAACCCGATCTCCCTCACCCTTCTCTATTTCCCTTGTAGAACAGACCCTGTGATGGACAAACAAGGACCTCACCCCAGTCGGCGGTTTCTGCCCACCCTGGGGGCAAAGAAACGCAGATCGAAGCTTCTTTCCAGGCGGGGAAACAGCAGGACCTCTTGGAGCGATGATGGATTTTCAAATTTGAGTCAGCACTAACTGTCCTCCCTTACACTTACGTGTCCTCCTCACGACCCAAGATGCTCTATTGGCTTCAGTGAGGTTCATGAGATTTGAATCCCCTGCAGTGTGAGGGGGGCAAAAAAAGGGGGAACAGACTTTCAGGCAAGACCTAGGAAGCAGGAGCCTCACTCCACTGTGATGAGTAGGAGAGGATGGACTTGTGACTCGCAGGCAAAGGGGGCCTAGATGCCTCTAGTGGGCTCCATCCCATCTTCAGCCCAGAGCAGATGTAATGCTGATCCTTGCAAACGGTGGTTTGCAAATTGGGAACTAGCTTGTGCTCCCTCCTCCGACTCCCTGGAGCAATTGTCCTCTTCCTTTCCTGTCCCTTCTTGGCAATAAACATGGTTCCACACTGCATTTATGCCAACACAGAGCTCCTTGGTTCAAAGCAGATTGCGAACCAGGTTCCCTTGTAACCATGGTTTGCAGTCACCCTAGTTTGCAAGACTGCATTTGTCGAGGAGAAGACTAACTCCCATTTCGCAAGCAGGGAACGAGCCCTGCCTCGGCACTAAGCTATATGGCTTAGTTTTTTACATGTGCTGTGTTTGGGGCAGATTCCACCTGTGACTGGCCCTTTAGAGAAAGCTGGTTTTAGGTGAGCCCATATGGTGCTACTGTGACAAGGGTAGGCTTCCCCTCATCATGGGCCTCTCCTGAGGCCGCACTCTCATTGGCTAGCTAGGGCCAGGGGCACCCAATACTTCAGGAAGCTGCAAGTCGGCAAGGAAGACAGTGCCGCTCTTTGTCTCGCTGGAGTCTTCTGTCACCTCATCTCTACCAGGAAGTCCCTGAGTTGCAGAATGTGAAATAATGTCTTGGTCACGCCGGACTTCTGTGTTGTTTCTTGCCTTGAAACCAGTGATTTGACACTCCCGTGATCTTGCCTGTAGGCTTTAGCTGCATGACTTCACACATGGAGCGGGCTCTGCATATTTATATGGCCTTATGGCCACACGTTTCTCTGCCTCTATGGACATGGATGTATTCACAAGTGTTTTTAAAACAGGAAAATAAATGTTTTTGCAGAATTCTTAAACATGGTTTTGGAATGAATAATGGAAGAAAAGGGCTTGGAAACAATTTCATACATTCAGTAGAATTCAGTCCAATCCTGGACTGCAGCCTGGATTGCAGGGGAAAGATTGTGGGTCTCAAAGCTTCCTTGTACTTAGTGATGAGAATTCTGTGTACCTAGACAGCTCACCTGCCATCGGGTGGCGCCCACATGATCGGGCCAAAAGGTCTATGCAGTCTAGTCCCTGGTTTTCCTTCATTTGGCAGTCGCATGAAGGTCACACACCTCTCCCACCGTTCGTGTCTTGCAGTGGGGGGGGGGAAACCCTGCTTCTGAGGTTGGAGACCCCACATCGTCATCCCGATAGACTTGTCCTCCATGAATTCAGCTAATGCCCTTTGCAGTCATTCAGGCTAATGGCCATCGCTGATCCCTTGCTCATGTGGCAATGAATTCTACGGCCTAATGCTGAGCTGTGTGGGATGATAATGGGAATCCTCCGCTCTCTGGTCCCTGGCCATTGCTATGGCTCCTGCTGCGACGTTCTTTGACTGTTCACTGGTGACCACGGGGAAGAAACACTCCCCCCCCCCCGCTATCCGTTAATCCTCATGTGCTAACCTGGCCTTGCAATTGCCCTTGTTGGAACAAGCACAGATCATTTTCATGGAGTTGTCGGAAGAAGGTTAAAAAAAGGGAACGGAAACAAGCTAATGGACCCCTGTCCCTCTTCTGGTCCTTCAAAACAGACAAGGACTTTCTGAAGATGAAGGGGTGGCTGTGGCTGTGGCCAGGGCAGTTTCAGACACCAGGAAATGCAGCAGTGTTTAGATGGCAAAAGGAATGTCAAAAGGGCCCCTAAATGGGGCTCCCGTAAATTAAAGTTTTATCATCCCCATATTACAGATGGAAAGACTGAAGTAAGTGGCTTGCCTAAGGCCACCTAGGGAGCACATGGCGGAGGTGAGAGTAATGGGGGAAATTCTCTCAGCACTCAGTTGAAAGCATCATTCCAAAAGCCCAGGCACTCAAAAGCAGAACCCAGGCCAGGGGTGTCACAGCTCCGGCCCCCATGAGACTTGGGTTCTCTCATATCTTGAAATGTTGGACAAGATTTGCACGTGTTCTCTTGTCATTTGCATCAGGCCACCTTGGGGGTGGGGGGAGAGGCAACTTATGTTTTCATTTTAAACTCTCACCAAAATACTAACTGTGACCAAGGCAAGGAGTAGTGCCAATAGCAGCTGGAAAGGAATATTGTATGAATGTTGACTATTAGCCTGCCAGAGATGGCTGGAGAGTCATAGTCATGTTGGATCTGGAAAACTTCATAGCAATCTCGTTTGCTCTAGTGAAATTCTGCTACAGCCTATAGGCAGCGGTGGCATTCAGCCGGTACACTGGGCGGGACTTACCTTTGAGCGGCAGTCCGCCCGTTGCGTTACAGCGCATTCCGCCGCTTTCCCGCCCACCCTGCCATAAAACAGCCATAAAACTTGTTTGATTGAGTAACTCCCTCCCACAGGCACCAGAATTAGGAGACTCCTCTCCAAGAGGAACTCAGTTGAGGGCAGTTTTCTGTGTTTATATATCCAAGACAAACCACTGGACTCAGCAGTGACGCAACCGGGACTACCTCTGCCTCTGCACTACGAAAACAAGCAAACCAACCCCAAACCTTTGCCGTGCTGTGCCATGAAACCCAGAAGTGCTGCTCTCATTTACAGGGACAGGGCTAACTCTCATGCTTACCTGCAAAAATGAAACTGGAAGTCCTGCACTTCGGAGTTTCATGGCAGAGCCAAGGAGCAGGGAAATGATCTGCTTCTCCCTTCTTGAGTGAGTGGGCACAGATCGTTCTGGCTTGCATTGGTGGAAGAGTGGGTGGGAAGAAAGTAAGCATCCTGAATCTGTCACCCCCAGTGGTGGGATTCAGGGGGTTCGCCCAGGTTCTATAGAACCGGTTGTTAAATGGCCGGGCCCCGCCCACTCGCTTACCTCGGCTGGCTTTGGGTTTTTTTTGGCTCATAGAACTGGTTGTTAATTTATTTGAATCCCAACTCTGCTCACCCCCTCTCAGGCCCCTTACAATCTGCTGCTGATATAACCTGTATCAGGTGACTGCATGTCTCCACTGGCATTGGCAGGACTACAGGAAGTGATGTCATCTGGCAGGATGTCTGAGAATGCCAAGAGGGTGCTTGGAAGCTGAAGTGCAACTCAGACCCGTGTTTGTCTCTCACCACTTTGTCCTTTTCAGCTTTGGATCTGGAAGCTCCTGGGATTGAAACTCCTTGGTAGGGTCAAAGGGGGGTGCAGAAGTGCCCCCAGTTTTGGAAGACATAAGAACGTAAGGAAAGACCACTGGGTCAGGTCAAGGCCCATCTAGTCCAGCTTCCTGTATCTCACAGTTGCCCACCAGGTGCCCCAGGGAGCATGTGGGACAACCAGACACTTGTATCTCAGCCTCTTGTCCTCCCCAACCCTCCAGAACCGAGCAAACCGATCCAGGCAGTCCAGCCACTCAGCACTCCCGTTTTCCCTCATAGCATTCCAGGCCCAGGTAGGGTCCCAGTGGGTCTGCCCATTAGTCATGCCCACCGGGACCCTACTTGGCTCATGTTAAGAGCCACTCTGGCTGGGGTGGAGACGTCTCCTTGAGCTTTTTTCTCCCATCTCCATGGCAAAACTCTGGTTCATTATTTGTGACTGCAGTCCAATCCACACTTTCCTGGGAGTAAACTCCATTGACAATAATGGGACTTACTTCAGAGTAGACAGGCACCCCCTCAGTCTGCTCTCCAAGACCTCTTTAATTCATTCGTATCCTGCCTTCTGGCCTACTCGAGGGAGAAAAGGCATTCACAACAGCGACGGCAATTCTGCTTGAGCTACTGATAGCTTGGGTGCTTTTTTTGCTTTTTGTTTATTGTTGAGCTAGTTATTTAATTTTTTATTTGCTATATTGATTTGGTTTGTGCCTTGTGAGCTGGTGGGAGTGATAGTTCTGCAGGAGGACTGTCTGTTTCCATTAGTCTTAGGACTAGTGTGGGTGTTTGGAGCATTTTAGGGAACAATATGTTGTTCAGGTAATAGTTGCCAGTGAGGAATAAAATGCCGCGTCAGCTGGATTTTTCAGCAGAAAGCAAACCATCAGCAAAACAGCTTAGAATTCAACAGTGGTGGGCCCGTGGAAGAGAACCAGCAGCTCTCAGCCTCCGACAGCTGGCAGGCAGAGCAAACTGGGCGACCTTTTGTGACTTCCAGAATGCCAGGATGGTGGGGTGGGCAGAAATCTTCCCTGGGGTGGAATTCCACCACCTGGGAGGCATTTTGGTATATGCAGGTGTGTGTGTGTGTGTGTGTGTGTGTGTGTGTGTGTGTGTGTGAGAGAGAGAGAGAGAGAGAGATTATACTGATGGTTGTGCTGTTCTGCATACTACCCAAATTATACAGTGAGCATAGTGTTTAGTATTGTTGTAGTGCCTGAGAAAACTCAGGAACATCAACTAAAACTGATCCTTTTCTGCAGATTTCTACCAAAATATGTACCCTGGTCATTAGTCATTTAGGACTTTAATGATCAGCATTAATTTCCACACTTGAACGTATTGCTATACCTTCATTTATTTCCAAAACTTTTATGTCACATTCCCATTTTCAAACGTTCCAAAGTGGCCTACAAAAATAAAGCACAGGACACGTACAATAAATTAACACAGCAATAATAAAACAAAGTGTAAATATGAAATCTTTTCTGACAAAAAGAAGTGGTAACTGGACTCTAGTTGATAACACACCTAATTTTAGGTTGTGTGTGAGCACAATCTTATCCTTGTCTACTCAGAAGTGTCCCATTGCCTTCAATAGGGCTTACTCTCAGGAAAGTACGAGTAGGATTGCAGCCTGTGCCTTTGTGTAAAAAATCTGGAAAACATCCATAATTGGGCCTTATAAATCTTGTGAGAGAGACTGCTGCCTGTTCCTGAAGTCTTGGTCTCTGCCCTCCTGAGATGGGCCCTTCATAGACATGGGTCAGAGAAGCATCTTACTTCTCCTCTAGAGTGCCCTGGGATGGAACCATTGTTAGGCATAGATTCTGACTCCAAATTTATGGTTCAAGAGAAAAGTGTATTCACGTATTTGCAAATACCGATGGCAAGGGAAAAACAATCAAGCCACAACCCACACTTTGTACAATTGGGTTTAACCTTTTTATAGCGCTTAGGCATGTTTTCTCACTCTGCCCTCATTGGTTACAGCTCAACCAATCAACAACATTTAAACAGAATATTTTAGGCTTCCCTCTACGTAGCTCCTTGTTATGTTTTCCTCTCCCCTCTACATATCCCTACATACAACGTATGTTAATGCTAATCTGGACTTAATAAGTTAGGGGTGTGTTTTAATATTTATGAGAGCTATTTATGCATGCTCAATCTATTCTTCTTCAAGTTGAAACTGTCGGCTGACTGTCCACTGCAATCTGTTACTCTGTTATCTGGCTCTCTGGAACTAAAGCCAGAAACTAAACCTTTTGGCTCTGGAATGTCCCCCTCTCCCCTCCAATTCTCTGGCTAGTATAGACGTTAGCCTGAGAACCCAAGCTGATTCTTCACCAACCATTCCTTGCCCTCTCACATTGCAGGCGTTATGTCTTAATTTCAGTGTTCTAAAATCACGGATCAATATTTATGTTCTGCACCATGAAATGGAGCATTGACTCAGAGTGTTTCAGAGTGCCTGACAGAATGTGTGTTACAGGAACTTCTTTCAGCCGAGATTCTAACCCATGGTGAATGGGGGAACCCATTTTTCCTTGCCTCACAAAATAGCAGTTAGGATTCCAGTATCTGGGTCAGCATCAACCCCGTAGATGTCTTGTAGTTTGTTCAACGGGGATTTTTGAAGTTCTGTTGCTGGATTTTGTGATCTGCACTTTATATTTTCATCTCTGCCATTTATATAATAACCAGATATATAATAACCTATAACCAGATATCAGGCAATAGTTATTGCTTGATATCTGGTTATAGGAAGGCTCCTTGCATACAATTATTCTCCTTTCTCTCACACAACCGCCCCCCCCACCCCAGGTCTGACAGCTTCCCTTTGAGGTACAATAAGCAGCAGCAGGCCGTGGATTTATCCCTCTGTGGGTAACTTGGCTTGGAAGGAATTGCAGAGTTTGACTTGGCTCGCTAGATGAAAGGGATTTTTCACAAACAAGAAAGACATTTTGGGCATCTGGTACGTGTTCTACAGATTTCAATAAAGCTGCTGCATTCTTAGGACACAATCCTAGGGTGCTCTTAGGCAGGCACATGCTACCGACTCAGGAGTTGGCTGGGCCAGAACAAGGAAACGTGCCGTCACGCAGAGGCCCTACTGGGGTGGTTGGGGCATTACTTGAGAGAGGAATCGATGCAACACGAATTCATCCATCCATCCCCAAGGAGCAGCATTTTATCCTGGTAATAACCCTGTGAGCTGCAACAGCTGAGACCAGGGTGGGCAAACCTTTATACCACTTTGGATTTGGGAATTTACTGAGGGCCATGTGTATTAATTGTCATAACAGCCATTGTAATTTTGAGCAGCCCCCTCTACTTTTTTGGTCATTGCCCACTTTCTAACACACATTTTTGGAGTTCTGGGGAGGAAAACCGGCAGCTTTCCTTTCTTCTGCTCCATCTTGTGTTTCCTGTTGGTTGTTGTAGCCCAGCACCGCTTCCAGACAGGCTCAGCTCAGCACTGTCAGTCAGCATGTGTGTGTTATCCTGTACATGCACATGCCAGAGTGTGTCAGGGAGATGGCTACCTTTATTTCATTAAAAACTAGCTTTTTGTTACCCGGCGTTGCCCGGGTAACGAAATGATCTTCCAGAGTTTATGAGTTTTGCACCCCTTCTCGCCCCCCATGCTGATGGGGGCCGAACCCAGACTCCAACCATGTCAGGAGCGTCGCCACTCGCCTCGGCGACCCCGGAAACTACTGATCTGACGCCGATTTCGACCATTCTCACATGGGGGCCCCCACACACTCCCACCCCCGGGGGTGCTAGGGGGGGGCTGACCCCCGCAGTGTTTGTCACCAGGCCGCAAGGCATGCGCGTGCCGAGTCTGGCTCCAATCGCTCCAGGCATCGCAGTAGGGCATGGCAGGCATCTTGTTTCGCACCCCTTCTCGCCCCCTACGCCAAGGTGGGGCCGAACCCGGACTCCAATCGTGTCAGGAATGTCGCCACTCATCTTGGCGACCCCGGAAACTATGGACTCGATGCCGATTTCGGCTGTCTTCATGTGGGGCCCCCTGCACAACCCCACCCCCAGGGGCGCTGGGGGGGGGCCCTGACCCCCGCAGTATTTGTCGCCAGGCTGCAAGGCACGCGCATGCCGAGTCTGGCACCAATCGCTCCAGGCGTCACAGCGGGACACGGCAGGCGTCTTGTTTCTCACCCCTTCCCATCCCCCACGTTGAGGGGGGCCGAACCCAAACTCCCACGGCATTGGGAGCGTCACCGCTCACCTCGGCGACACCGTAAACTACGGATCCAACACCAATTTCGTCCGTTTTAGACCATTCTCACGCGGCCCCCCCCGCGCACCCCCACCCCTGGGGGCGCTGGGGGGGCCAGACCCCCGTAGTGTTTGTCGCCAGGCCGCAAGGCATGTGCGTGCCGGGTTTGGTGCGCATCGCTCCAGGCGTTCCAGCATAGCATGGTGGACCTTTTGTTTTGTACCCCTTCTCACCCCCCACGCCGAGGGGGGGCCCGAACCCAGACTCCAACTGTTTTGGGAGTATCGTCGCTCGTCTCGGCAACCCCAAAAACTCGGACTCGATGCCGATTTTGGCCTGCAGTGTTTGTCGCCAGGCCGCAAGGCACACACGTGCCGGGTTTGGTGCGTGTTGCTCCAGGCGTTCCAGCACGGCATGGCAGATGCTTTGTTTCGCACCCCTTCTAGCCCCCCATGCCAAGGGGGCCCCGAACACGGACTCCACCGGCGTCAGGAGTGTCGCCGCTCATCTCGGCGACCCTGGAAACTACGGACTCTACGCTGATTTCAGCCATTTTTAACCATTTTCACATGGGGCCCCCTGCGCACCCCCACCCCCGGAGGCGCTGGGGGGCCTGCCCCCCAGTGTTTGTCTCCAGGCCGCAAGGCATACGCATGCCGAGTCTGGCGCCAATCGCTCCAGGCATTGCAGTGGGGCATGGCGGACGTCTCGTTTCGCACCCCTTCCCATCCCCCATGTTGAGGGGGGGCGAACCCGAACTCCCACAGCATTGGGAGCATGCTCGCCTCGGTGACCCCAGAAACTACAGAACCAAGGACGATTTTGTCCGTTTTCACGCAGGGGCCGTGGGGTACCCCCACCCCTGGGGGCGCTAGGGGGGCCTGACCCCTGGAGTGTTTGTCATCAGGACGCAAGGCACGCACGTGCCGGGTTTGGTGCATGTCGCTCCAGGCGTTCCAGCAGGGCATGGCACACATTTTATTTTGCACCCCTTCTTGCCCCCCACACCAAGGGGGGTGAATCCGGACTCCGACGGTGTCGGGAGCATCGCCGCTCCCCCCGGCGACCCCGGAAACTGTGGATTCGATGCCGATTTTGGCCGTTTTTGACCATTTTCACATGGGGACCCCCACATACCCCCACCCCCGGGGGCGCTAGGGGGGTCTGACCCCCGCAGTGTTTGTTGCCAGGCTGCAAGGTGTATGCGTGCCAAGTCTCTCGTCGATCAGTCCAGGCGTTCCAGCACGGAATGGCGGATGTTTTGTTTCGCACCCTTTCTGGCCCCCTGTGCTGAGGGCCCCCCGAACCCAGACTCCACCAGCATTGGGAGTGTCGCCAGTCGTCTCGGTGACCCCGGAAACTATGGACTTGACGCTGATTTTGGCCGTTTTCGGCCGTCTTCACGTGGGGGCCCCTGCGCACCCCTGCCCCCGGGGGTGCTAGGGGGCCCCACCCCTCGCAGTGTTTGTGGCCAGGCTGCTAGGCTTCCACATGCCGAGTTTGGTGCCAATCAGTCCAGGTGTTCCAGCAGGGCATGGCGGAAATTTTGTTTCGCACCCCTTCTTGCCCCCCCCCATGTCGAGGGGGGGCTGAACCCGGACTCCAACAGCATCGGGAGCATCGCCGCTCATCTCGGCGCCCCCGGAAACTGTGGATTTGACGCTGATTTCGGCCGTTTTTGACCGTTTTCACGCGGGGACCCCCGCGTACCCCCACCCCCAGAGGCGCTAGGGGGCCCGACCCCCGCAGTGTTTTTCGCCAGGCTGCAAGGTGTATGCGTGCCAGGTTTCGTGCCGATCGCTCCAGGCGTTGCGGAGCCTATGCGAAACATACACACACACACACACACACACACACACAAACCCACACTCTTCTTTATATATATAGATACTTTATTTCATTGTATGCAAAAGGAAAAAAAAATAAATGTGCTCATTATTGATTTGCCAGTCACTCCCCCCCCCCATGGATATGATAGCAGTCTAATATATTGAGTCAGTCTACATGCTTCATGTGGGTTTTTTTGTTAAAGAATTGCCTCCAGATAATTTCATATATATGTCCATACATAACTGACATCCATAGGCCAATTGCTCAAAGACCGAAGGGTGCAAAAAACAATCCACCCTTGGGCACAAGCTGGTGGGCTTTGTTCCTTCCAATTAAGTACTATAGATCTTCCTGCCAACACTTTCTTGGACTGCTACCTTTGGGGGGGGCAGTGCTATCATCAATGTGCAGGCTTGCATGGGAGAGAGAAGGGAGGGGTGGATGTTAGCCAATAACACTCTTATTGGAGTGTTGGAGCAGTTGGAGACCCTGACTGGAGGCTCACTTGGGCCAGACTTAGAGGCCCTGCTTTGCCCACTTTTTGAATGAATCTAAAAATGAGTCACCCACAATGTTACAATCTTTGTAGCATAAGGTTTGAGGTCTACTACTCACTTTATCATGCATCTGATAATAATCTGTAAATTATTTCTCTGTTGCAACACAACTATCCCTCTGGAAAAACAGATGAAGAATAAAAAATTTAAAAAAGGAAGAGAACCTAAGAATACTCACCGAACTAACCACTGGGTGGCAATGGTGCCCCTCTTGTAGTTATCCTCCAGGCCCTCTTGAGCACTGTATATTCTATTCTGCATTCACTCTTTGAAGTTGCAGCTCTTCATCTCAACTATTTCACCACTAATGCAGCTGCAAGCCTGTGATTTTATACATATGCGTGTGTATACACACACACACACACACACACACACACACACTTCTAAATCCCCCTGAAGGATAGATTTTTAGATTAATTGCATGCTGGCAAGAGGCACAGATTACTTCAAGGATCAAGCCATTCTTACTCACAGCTGGGCACTGATCTATGTGTGGTGGAAGTATTTCCCATTGTGTGTGGCAGAAGATTTAGTCGACAGGGTTAATGCCTCCGTTTGCCTGAAGATAAGAGCTGAAGATCTGAAGGTCGCCAGTTCGGGACAGCCGGAAGTCTCTGTGAGCGGCAGACCTTGTAATTGTGACTGATTAACAGCTGAGCTTCGGCTGCCTTGTGTGAGGGGGAGTTGTGCCGAAGTTCAGCCGCTTCGCTGCTGGGAGCAGGGAAGCCGCTTATCAGCCAGCAAGAAGACAAACGGGTGGCCAGAAAGAAGACTAAATCCAGAAAGATCCATCTGTATGTGTGTAGTTCTTGAAAGATAGAACATTTCTGTATACATTGTAAAAACCTTCGGGTTTCTGAATAAAGTCTGCCCATGTAAACCGCCTTGTGTTATAGTCATTAGAGAAATCTGGTGACCTAAGAAAGGCGGTATATAAATCCAAGTATTATTATTTATTATTCACTGGGGCTGACACATGGTTTCTGGCAGTTGGCATCATGATGCCGCACACCAAGATGACTCCGGTATTAACCCGGTATGTATCCACCTTAGCTGGAGACGCATCCACCTTACATCCTACTTTATTAATACATGTATCCACCTGGTTCTAACATTCTCTTTCTTTACATCCTACTTTATTAATGCACTGAAACACACATTTTTACATCTGTCATCAAAAATACGTAAGTAAAACATGAACACATTTATACTCACGGAAACTGTCTGGAGATTTATGCTATTATTTCATGAAATGGCGCGTTTAGATGAAGCTTTTTCCACCAATATTCGGCCAAATGTCCTGACGAGAAGTTTTGGGAAGTGCCACACATTTTTCTCAGGATTTCAGTCTTGACATGGCCCCAATGCGCTTCAATATATTGAGTATTAGCACCTGTAACCAGATCAATAAAATTCTGCTCATGATTAACGGTTTGATGCACGTAATTGAACATGGGCCAATTGTTTATATTTCGATAGGCGGCCCACTGATCAGACATTATCGTAGAACCAGGAGCAATGTGGCACTGAATAATGGGTCTCAACGTAGATTCGTTTCGGCGAAGGATGTGAAACGCGCAATTCTTGCTCGCCATTTGGAGGCTTCCACACCATACCGAAGATCCATGGGCCAACAATGTGGTTTCCATAATTCTGGCATGCTGGGGGTGCACGATTCCCAAGAAGCAACCTTCCATGGTTATATTTTCTCCGGCCCTTCATGAGACTTTTGTAGATTCGAATAATTTCTCCAGGACCACCCATTGGCTGTGCGTCGTTCATCGCACGATAGCAAATTTCTCGGATGTAATTACTCCAGTCAATAAAGGTATCAGCCTTCAAAACAACCCCTTGAAGCATCAACTTCGTTTGTGCAAGAGACAGATTTTTGGCCCAAAAAATATAGAATTGCAAGCACAGTTTTGATTGAAATTTTTGTATGCGACTTTCTATCCCTAGCTAATGTAGCAAAGAAGTAGTGCAATTCGTTCGCTTGAGAAGTGCCTCGTATTTCGCCACTGACCAATGCATTCTTTGCTGCTCTCCATTTCTTGCACTTGTTGCAACGAAAACCCTCATAATCCTTTTGATGCATGCATTTAATTTTTTGGCTGACGTTTGCAGTGCAATCAGGCGTTCCAAGCATGCATTGTTGTTGCTGCTGCTGCTGTTGAAGCTGTTGCTGAGATAGAACCAAACCATTTTGGCATGCGAATTTAGAAGTCTGCTCCTCTGTTGAAATTAAGAGTGAAAAATTTGAAAATATTCGGGTCTTGCAAAGCCATAATGCATCTACTTTTAGGACCCAACCGACTTTTCTTAGTTTTTCGAGCTCGCTGGTATTTTTGTTGCGTAAACAGTCATAAACTGTGCGTACTATCAAAGATGACCTATTGCTGTCCTACAGGGTTGGAAACATTTGGAGGCCTAATGTACAACCAAGGGGGTTCATGGTCTTGACGGCTATTAACCCGGATGGTCTCAATGGTGGGTGTGCTGTTATATTCCCCAAACCTGGGTATTTTTATACCCCTCTGGCACAATTAATTATCCTATCAGCATAAAGGTCCTTTTCTCCTGATTGCCTTACTAGTTGAATGGAACCTTCTTCATTAGATTTGCATTCCTGACCCCAGCTATGACTTCACACCTTTTGCAAACACAAAGGAGAAAGGCATGTAGTTTCAGCTCTTTCCCACACTCTGGAGCCATGCTGGCCTAACCGAAGGTGGATACATAATGGGTTAATAGAGTGCATCTCCAGTGAAGGTGGATACATACCGGGTTAATACGGATGACTCCTTGATCTCGAATGTGTAATTGCTACTCCATCTTTCCAACACAAGAAAGGGGCCCTCCTTAGACCTAAGGAAGTGCTGGTGGCAGTTCTTCTGTTTGCTGATTGCGTTCCCTATGTATTTTTGAAACTGCGGCTGTCTTTTGCGTGAGGGCTAAAAATGACAGATGCTCACTGGTAACTGTATGAACCACAGGACTTCACTGCTGCGGGGATCGGGCAGCATCGAGTTCCTTCCCTCACACTCAAAAGCAGAAGCAGACGCAGGAGGATGCGCTCCGTCACACTCGGGTCTTCTCAGGAGAAAGACGTAACGCTGCTTTGCTTTTTAAGCTGTCCCCACATCTCAGATGAGGCGCTGGCCGGGTCGGGGCTGGCTGCAGTACAGGGCGCTGCTCCGCAGGGGCTCCGCTCCGCTCCTTCCTGGCCGGCGGGTCCCACGCGGTGCTGCTGGGGCGCCTGCTCGGCACTCCGGCCTCGGCAGTGGGGGGTCCCTCCCGCCCCCCTGGCCGCCAATGCACGCGGGGCGCCGCTGCGGGAGTCGCGGGAGTTTTGCAGGGGGCGCCCCCGATATGCCGACCACACTCCACCCCCCCCAGCCCAGGCCCGCGGCAGGGCCGGCCTCGACTCCCCGCACGGACCGCGGCGCGGCCTCCTCAGCGCTCTCGACGGCGCGGCTGCCGGCAGCGGACCCGCCTCGCCGTCCCCGGCTGCGCCTTCCAGGCCGGAGCGCCGCCCCTGAGGAGGCCGCGCGGCGCCGTCCGAAGAGCGGCTGCCGCGAGGAAGGCCGTCGCCCGGCGGCGGAGGAGCAGCACCGGCGGCGGCGGTTGCCGGCCTCGCACGCAGCACTGCAGGCGCCTCTCGGGCACGCGAGGCCGCCGCGCGTCGGTGCCGCCCAACCCCTGGCCCTGCCTTAAGAATTAGTAGGCACGAATTGAAGCCAGGGGGCGGGGTTAGCGGCCATGTTTTTACACTCAATACAATGCTGATTCCAAGCATTTCAGATTGCTTTGCGCGTACTGTTTAGGATTTAATAGTTTACTCCTGAAGTAAAAACTCACGAAAATAAAAACGTGTGATCGTGTAGAAACATTATTGGTAACCGTATTATGATTTAATATGCAATTACAAGGTTTAATTCCGCATAATTATATTACTGAACACACCGGACGAAATGCTACTTGCTGTCTATTTAAACTCGGATTGCACTGTTTTGACAGACTTATTTTTTGAAATCTACACAAGCAAAAATAAAACGGCCATGCCCCATAAAAAGAATGTCTATTAATGTTCAGAATTTCATAAGTATTACAGTAGGAAAATTACATTAAAATCTCTTCATGACACAAGTAGTTGTCAATATGAGAGGAATTCTTTTTTACTTCTAGACTATTAAGAGTATTTTTTTAACTTCTACACTCACCCCCCCAAAGAAAAAAAAACAAATTCTGTTAATGTTCAGTACTCACTGAACGGTAGTTTTATTGAACCGATGTAATGAGAATACATGAATCTTTCCGTGGAAATTAAGTCCCATTTTTCGTTCAGCGATTCGCACCCCCGTATGCAGAACACGCAGGCATGCTTAAAGAGGTTGAAATTAACTTTTACACGCGTGCAGGGAGACTTTTATTCGAGAATTCGCGGCAATCCTCCTCCTTCGCGGCGATGATCTGAGTCAGCCATATTGTTCCGTCCGTTCCGTCCATGGCTTCAAGAATATGACGTCATGGCTTCTCCAGTGTATAATACCTTCATGGTGCCGCCCCCGCAAGGAGCCTCTGCGAGGGTGCGCCGCGCGCCCGCCCGCCCCGCCCACTTCCAGCCGGGGCTTCACTCCGGGCGGAAGCGCTTCCGGCGCCGAGGAGGCGGGGCGGCTGGGCAGGCGGGCGGCGTCGCCGTGGAGGCACTTCCGGCGGCGTTTCCGGGTCCCTTTGTCCCTGTGTGGCCGCAGCCCGCAGGTGGGTTCGAGCCCGGCCCGGCCCGGCCCGGCCCGGCCCAGCCGCGCTTCGGTCTCCCTCCCGCCCCCTCAGCGTCCGTCACGCGAGGCCTCCTCAGACCCAGAGCCGCGTCGCCCGGGAGGTCCCCGGAGCGGGAGGGCCGAGGGGCCGCCACAGCCTCCGGGTCGGTGGGGCTGGCAGGGAGTGCGCGCGCCCCCCCCGCCTGCTTTCCCCCCCCGCTCGCGCGCCGCGGGGATGAGCGCACAACAGCCCCTCAGTGTAGTCATGGCAACGCCCGACGCGGCCGAGCGCGAGCCTGGTCCGTTTCCCTCGCAGTGCCGCTGGGGGCGGCTGCCCGGGGCTGCGGCGCCCCCTGAACGCCGGGCACGCCGAGCCTCGGCACTGTCGAGGGCGACCCCCTCCGCGGCTTCGGGCAGGGATTCCTCCGCTGCGGCCCGGGAGCGTCTCTGCCTCCGGAGCAGGTGCTCAGCCGCCGGGCGACGTCCCCTCCCTGGGCCGCTGCTGCCTCCCGCACCCTCAGGCCTCATAGCAGGCTGCCAGCGTACCCCCCCCCCCGCCTCCGCATGGCTCTGTGTTGCAGGTGGAAGGGTCAGGCCGTGTGTCTGATGCTGATCCAAACGCGGTGGTTGTTGGTCTCCTAGCAAAGCTCAGAAGCCCCTTTTCCTGTACACAGAAAATAAGAGAAGCCCTGCAGGATCAGGCCAAAGGCCCATCCTTTTCCCCACAGTGACCCCCTCCCAGAGGCGTTTCTACAGGGATGGCAAAGCTCTAAGTTTTGCAAGAAGCCTCACCCTGTCGTGTAAATCCCTCTTCTCCCTTGCTGCTGTAGCCAGTAAGCAACGCCAAGATTGGCTAAAACGGTGCAGGAGAGGAGTGATTTCCACTGCAAGGTAAGGCTTCTTGCAAAACTTAGAGCTTTGCCATCCCTGTAGAAACGCCACTGCCCCCTCCTCTGGGGAGCCTACGAGCTGGAAAGAAAGGCGTGCTTCTCCCCAGGCACTTTCCTCCTGAGCCCTGACAGGCGGTGCTCATCTGTTTCCTCCCTGCTTTAGTTCTCCTCCCACAGGTAACATTACTCCAGACAGTAGTACAGGTTGTTTTTGCTCCAGATAGCTTGAAGATTTGTTGTTTTTTCCTTCAGGCAGTTTCTAGCCATCCTCTGATTTTTTTGTGCTGGCTGCGTCTGGTTGCCCAAGAGTCCTACTATACGCCGTATTCCCTTACTGTGATGATTTGGGCAGTTAATGAGTTACTGAACTAATACAACTTTTAGTCGGCAGGCTAAAACTCCTTGATTGAGCATGATTTGTCAGGTTCAGCTCCTTTCTTACCCTGAGGGTTTTCAAATGAGGCATCACAGGAGCGTTTTATGTGTCTCTTTGTATTCTCTTAGAAAATAAACGGAGCACACCGTTCGTGATGGCCCAGTTCAAGCGCCAGAAGCAGCTGCGAACCAGCAATCTTCAGGGAGCCAGGTCATTTTCAGGTACACAGGCCCAAAAGATTGCTCCATTCCACCTGTGAGGTGGCCCAAGCGGTGTATTGGGGGGATGGGACTGTCTTCCTGCATTCTACCCTCCTTGCTGCCTCCTGCCACAGCCTGCTTCCTGAAGGACGAGGTGTGCTCCTTCTTGATTCTTAAAATGTAAGCTTGGTGCTCTGTGCTTTTATTTGGTGGAAAAACAGCAGAAGAAAATGTGACTGTAGCGTTTCTTTAAAAAGGAATCCATGCTCTCTTCAGCTCCTTTTTGTGTGACAGTTCAGGAGTTTGAGAGCCTTAAGCACTTAAAATGCATGTTTTTTTGAAGTGACTTTGGTAGTGTTGTAATAGTAAGAAATGTGGTCTGTCTCACTTGTGTGCTTCTAAGTAGCAGTATGTTGTGTCTGAATTCAGGTGTAGCCAGACTTAGTCCTTTACTCCAGTGGTCTTCAACCTTTTTCAAGCCATGACCCCAAAATATAAATAAAGTATGGAGCTGGGGATTCCACTGCCAACCCTACCCCCACCCAGGACCCTATCCACCCACTCCACTTCTGTCACTGCCGACTCCCTGAAACCAGCACGGTTCACTGTAACTAAATATTTTTATTAGTGAGAACAGAAAAGACTACCATGAAGCCTGGCACAAGTCAGTGAAAGCTATTTTAGCACAGTTTAGTAACTGTGAACCTGAGCAGGACTGGAACACAATCTCCTGCTATCTGAAGGGGGACATCAGAGGCCTCTCCCCTTACCTGGTGGTGCTCTAGTACAGTGTTATTCAAACTGTGGGTTGGGACCCACTTGGTGGGTGGTCGTAACCTGATGTCAGGTGGCTTGTGGAAAGCTGGGGGCAGCCATCTTGGAAACTGCAGACCTTACCCTTGTTCTATTCCTTTTGTGAGTGTTAACAGTTTCAAATGAGGGTTTCTTAAAATTTTGTTTTAGTTCAGCTCATTTACATACTATTTTGTCCTCATCTTGCTTTTTGTCAGGGATGTTTCATGGTGGTACAATTGCTGCAGTCCAAGAATGCCAATTTGCATTTCAGGAGTGTCATTTTTGTCATGGTTTGATGGATGTTAGGCCACCAAGCAGAGCAAGTTGCAGCAGGAATTTGCCTTGTAGCCAAGGGCGTCCAGGCGAGATAGAAGACACGGACAAAGGAGACTGCCTTCATCAGCGTTTACTTTGTTATATACCAATTAGAGCAGTCCAAATTACAATCCGAGGTCAGAGATACAGCAAGTCAGTCAGGATACATTACAGATGTTCAAAGATGGTAGTCAACCCGGCAGCACTTCGCCCTTCCTCTCACAAACCCACACTGAAGGCTTTTGCTCACTGCCTTCTATCAGACCTACTAGCCAATCAGCACAGTGCTGACTCCTGGCAAGTACACCACTCTCACAGGTGCATTCAATCATCACTCATTAGGCCCTTTAGATTTCCAGACTAAAAGACACTCCAGAGCTGGATTGCCAGAATCACCCAGAAACCCTGACAATTTTATTATGTTACAATGACAGCACTTCCTGCTTGATGATGTCACTTCCTGCCACATCATCACTTCCAGGTTAATGACATCACTTCCGGTGGGTCCTGACACGAGTGCCATTCTACAAAGTAGACCCCGGTTTAAAAAGTTTGAATACCACTGCTTAGCATGATGGTCTTTAACCCTTTTCATTCTCTTCCCGCAACTGAGACTCTGTGACCCCATTGGGATCCCAACCACAAGGTTGAAGAACATTGCTTTAGTCTCAGCTCTCTCTCTCTCTGACACTCATCCCTTTCAAATTACTGTAAAGGGAAAAACACGGAGCTGATGTGACAGCTGTGCTTAATGGTTACAAGTTTATAGATGCATAATTAAAGTCCTAGAGGCAAAATAATTTCTAGATGCACTTCTAATATTTACTGTCCCTAGAGTGTTCTGGAGATTAGATCTGTATGTGTTCCTTTTCACTAGGAACTCAGCCAGCCTCTTTATTGGGACCTGCTCCCGGCCTATTAAATCCTCCTATCTCAGCAGATATCATTCAGGCAGCACGACATCTTCAGGTATGTGGCAAAGAATGGCTTTCCCCTCTTGGATGTCTCAGCTCCTAAACAGTGACACTCCAGTATGATTGTATTCAACCAGGAGAGTGCTTTAGGAACACCTCCTTCACTTGATGGCACTGTATAACTGTTTGAGTACTAAGGCAATTCTGTGCGCTGTCTCCCTGAGGTTGTTCCGAAATCCACATATTCTAGAAGCAGGACTGCAGTTCACTCTTCTTGTATGTCAGGTTGAATCTTGGCCGGAGGTCAGGGGAGGCAGTCCTTTGTGGTTCCCTGCTGCTTCAGGCATGTGGCTTTGAATTTCAACTGCATCTAAAACCAGAGCTGCAGGCATGGTGCCAGTGTAGCTCAAAGCCATTGCAGATGGGTTGCTGCACCAGGCACTCCAAACTTGTGTGTGTGTGTGGGGGCCCCCTGCATGCTTTATTGTCATATTGGCATCATTGGGATTCTAGGCTGGCATAATTCTGACTCCAGCAAGGAAATGTTTGCATCTGAACTCTATTCGGGCTAGAAATTTACAATGAAAATAAAACATGTGAGCAGAAGTTCAGTTTCTGGGCTTCCTTAAGAATCAGATTGACTGCTTGACAGATTGGACAGAATGCAAATGGCCTTGACCAGGGTGAACGTGGCACTGAGCTTTTGGTCTGTTTGGAGTCAATCAACTGGCATATGTAATCCAGCACTAATTAGTCTGCCCCACACCTCCGTGGTTATTCCAGCACTGAGTTTGTGCTGCAGGGTCATCAGTGGCCTTTTACTGAGCCTCCAACCCTTGCATTAATCCTCCTGCCACAGTATTGTTGCACCCCCGGTTTCATAGTTTACTCCACAGACCCTAGGACCTAGACCAGTGATGGTGAACCTTTTGGACTCGGTGTGTCAAAAATTCTTGACTGCTGGTGTGACACACACACACACACACACACACACACACACACACACACACACACA
>JAJKFI010000148.1:1307903-1322883 GCA_029204185.1 Lerista edwardsae | reverse complement strand
ACACACACACACACACACACACACACACACACACACACACACACACAACAAAAGAGAACCAGACTATAAATGACCAGAATGCTAGACAGCATTACTATTCTGCTCCTACAAAGAAAGAAATTAAAATCTGCTTCAGACAATATTTGAGCCAGCAAATTACTGGCCAATGCAAAGTGGCATTATGTGAGCAGTGGTTTCTCTCTCCCCTTAATCAGGCTGTGCTTTCCTAAATACCCCATCTCCTTCAGTGCCTCCCCTCTCATATGTACAGAGCACTTATTGATTCACATAAATAAGAATGACTGGGTCAAAATACCAGCAGAATCAACAAGATCAGACTCCTCCTTCCCCTCCTTCCCCTCCAGTTGTGTTGGACAGAGAGTCTGCTATGCTGCTGCTGGTGGTCACTTCTGTCCCTTTTGCTGAACATAGAAAGAGTTCCTCTCCCCAGCTCCTTGGCTGCTGCTGTGCAAAGAAAGAGCACTGCCTGCCCAGCTCCTCTCTGCTGCAGCTTGCTTCATGTGCTGGAGTGAGCAGGCTTGGAGGTTGCTTCCTGCACTTTCACCAGCTGCACAGGAGGAATGCAATCGATTGCGGTTTTGTGTGAGTGTGTGTGTGTGTGTGTGTGTGTGTGTGTGTGTGTGTGTGAGTGAGGGTTGGCTGGTCTCTGCTGCCTTGGAAAAAACCTTAAAGGAGCGAACGTTCAGAGCTCATCGCTCTGAGCGTTCACTCCTTTCCAAAACAGTAGAAGCCAATGGAACTGCTGGTACTGGTTAGCTAATCGTACTGGCAGTTCCAGGAACGTTGCCTGGCATGTCACCCAAAACGTCTTCGTGTGTCAGCAGTGACACACATGTCATAGATTCGCCATCACTGACCTAGACTATGCCTTTGCTGGAATGTCAATCAGCAAATAGTTCCAGTTGGCTCAGAAAGAGCAGTCTAGCCACACAGTTCATGCAAAGGCAAAACTTTGCTAGGTTCACAGTTTCATGTCAACTATTCTCAGCTAAAGCAGAGATTTATGGAGCTCCCTTCTTGTTTGAGGGGGGTATTTGATCTTTCCTTTTTGAAATATTAAGGGGCTCTTGTGAGCATACGCACCTGACACCAGGAGATCATGTGAACAAGGCATTCATGTGTATGGACACATGTACTTTATTGTACATGCCCAGTTTCTGCATGGATCCCCTATGACTTGGGATTTCCAAGTGGGAGGGGTGCTGTCCCACCTCCCATTCAGCACTCTTAGAGAAGAAAGACATCTCTTGGGTTTGGAGACAGTCCTAAAGTGAGCCAGCTACTACTTGACTTGATATTCGGTCCAGAGCTAGAGAGTTCAGAGTTGCTCATTAAATGGGAAACTTCTCCTTTGCGAAAGAGTTTGAGCCCAAGAGCAGTGGAAGCTTGAGGTGATTCTGTCGTGGCTCACATTGCTCAGTCTCTCAGCCCAAGAAAGCACTGTCAGTGGTCTAGAACTCTGATGCATTCAGCGGCTGACAGTTAATTAGAAGGCTTGTACATGGGTCGCATCTGCTGTGTGTAATGATTGTGTATGTTGGCTGAGCCTGGGGACAGTGTATATGCAAAGCTACCAGATCTGTGATGTCAGTGCTCAGTGTGTGATCTGTCATTACAATGATTTCCCTGGGCCTTTGCTTTTTATTTCAGGGGGGAGAGAAGCAACGAGTGTTTACTGGAATTGTCACCAGCCTCCACGATTACTTTGGAGTGGTGGATGATGAAGTTTTCTTCCAGTTAAGGTGAGGAGAGGGTTGCTGGGGTGGCTGCAGGAGCAGAAGTGGGCAGCAGGTGGCTGCCAGGGCCGTGGTCCTAGAACCTAGAGCGTGGTCTGAAGGCTCGTGATCCTGCCACGTTTTTGGAGCTAAGCCCACGTTTAGGGCTGGTCAGTGCTGGAGGGGAGAGCTCCTCGGAACCCTCTGCATGCTGAGTTCCATCCTGGAAGAATGGCAGGATGGAAAAGTAACAGTGAAGTTGTGGCATTCCTGGCAGTGCTTTCTCAAGGCAAAGCAAGATCTGATCCAAACATGCAGCAGGATGAGATGGTAGAATGGACTCTACCTCTTCAGACTACAGGTGGGATTGCTATTTTTGGATTCTGCCCCACATTGGAGATGGGATGTGGTGGCGCAGCGAGTTAATCCGCTGTTGCTGGGCTTTCAACCGCAAGGTTGGGAGTTTGAGACTGCGTGACGGAGTGAGCTCCCGTTGCTTGTCCCAGCTCCTGCCAACCTAGCAGTTCGAAAGCACCTAAAAAGGCAAGTAGATAAATAGGGACCACTTCGGTGGGAAGGGAACGGCGTTCCGTGCGCTACGGCATAGAGTCATGCTGGCCACATGATCGGACAAAAAACGCCAGCTCTACAGGCTTTGAAACGGAGATGAGCACCGCCCCCTACAGTCGGTCACGACTAGACCATTCGGTCGTGGGGAAACCTTTACCTTTACCACATTGAAGAGGTGATCTTTTTTAATGCAAGAGAGCACTGAAAAAGTAAAAAGGCTCTGCAGCGCATCCCGAGCTCACTGTTCCGCTGTGGAACACAGCGACAACTGTGCCTACAGTCCCCAGAACGCCGGGCTCTCAGCCTGCGGGGACGACCAAATGCCTGGGGATTGTAGGCGCGGCTGTGGCTGTGCTCCCTGGCGGAATGGCAAGCTTGGGTCACCTGGCCGGGGGAGAAACGGCACCAGATCCAGTCCGCCAGCTGGAGTTTGGAGCCACCTGCTATAGACCATGATCGGTGAAGCTGGGAATTCTGATGTCAGAATTAGAGGTGACCACTGAGAACGTGCTCCAGCAGAATGAATACAGTAGCCTGCCTTCTGATCTGTTTCAGTGTTGTCAAAGGCCGGATGCCGCAGATTGGTGAGAAGGTGCTTGTGAAAGCCGTCTACAACCCTAGCCAGTCAGTGCCCTGGAATGCCTTGAAGGTTCAGACACTGTCAAATCAGGTACCCCTTGCTATTTGGTTCTCTAGGGACACAACTGAGATTTTTTCCCCCTTGGGTTTCAGTTTGTTGCTTTGGCCACCTCATGTGAGGAACCAAACGTTTTAGACCTGCTAGGGTGCCAACTTGAGACAAGAACTCAGCAGTCAAGACCACTTCATCCATTGCAAAGAGGCAGTGAGAGAAGCAAAAGTTCAGTGGAACATTGGCCACCACCATGTCCATCAGTGAGGCTCAGATAGCTTCTAGGACTCACTGCCAAAGTCAAAATCAGGAGTCCTGCATTTTATATTACAGTAGACGTAATCTGCTTTCCCCTTTTTTCTGTTGCTCTGTGGATGGTGGAAGGAAATGTTATTTTAAGTATAGACGTATCAGTTTTGAATTGATAGGAAACTAGAGTAACATGGCAGACAAAGTTTGCAATGCCTTTTGTAATAATGGAAGCTGCAAAACGTGACCATGTTTGTAGGCACCTGAAAATACCCAGATTCCAAACAAGGCACAGCCTTTGTGCTCCCTCCGGTGATGGCCCCTCCATTCAAAACCAGAGGTATGACTGTTCTTGGTTTCCCAACTTTGACTTGTCTGTGTAGTGCTGTTGCAGTAAGAAAAGCCTGTTGTGTTTAGATGTGGGGAGTCCTCTTGGCTTACACAGATAGGACTCTGTACTTTCCTGACCATGCAGGCCAACATTTGCAGGGCATTACCCAGCACATGGCAACACTGGCCTGTGCAAGAGGGAGTCACCTTGGCTGGCAGGCTGGAACCATTGAGGTGCACACCTTCACTGGCTTGTCCCAGTCCCTGGTCCTCCTCTTCCCACACCCTGACCTTGGAAACAAAAGAGGCACCAACGCAGGAGAGGAAGTATGAAGGAGAGTGGTGGTTCAGAGCATTGGAGGCATTCCTCCACATTTCCTTGTCTGCTCTGCTCCCCTCCTCTCTTTCAGATCAGGAGAGTAGGCAGAGTTGTGGAGCAGCTGGAGTGCCAATGGATATGGTGGCCACACTTACTATGCTTCCTTGGGTACTGGAAGGGCTTGAGCCAGCTGTGCACACATACATATTAGCAACTTTATTAAGTTACTAGCTTGTCCTTACCAGGCGTTGCCCGGGTATTTATGTATCCCAAGTTTCTATTAGACATGAAAAGGAATGAATTCTATCTATAGTGTAAAATCAAAGTGATTTTATGTACAGGAAATTAAAAGTATAAGCACAGTATAAAAATTATAAAGTAAAATCTTTTACAAATTCACTATAATATTAATTTAACTCAGAACTTGATTATAAACAACATTTTTAGTTTCACCTCCAGGAGCAAGAATAAATTAATTCTTGGGCGAACCCACCCTTGAGCAAGCAACATAAAGTTGTCCATGGGAGAAACATGGCGATCTCAAATCCACTCCGTAGTACTTAATAGACTGCCCCTGTGACTTGTTGATCGTGATCGAGAATGCAAGTCACCCTGGAAATTGCAATCTCTTAAAATTAAAAGGGAGATCCGTCAGAGTGAGTGTTATCCGTGGGATAAAAAGTGTCTCACCCTCTCCCTTTCTTGTTAAGATAGTCGCTTCAATTACAGTACCCAGCATCTTCTTGACGCACAGCCTTGTGCCATTGCAAAGTTTTGGCGGGTCGAGGTCCCGCAATAAAATAATTGGAGATCCCACTGTAAGTAAAAGACGATGTGGTGGCAATGTAGCCGGATCAAGTGAGTGTAGGAAGTCTGATGGGAAATTAACGACCTCATAGGCATCTACTACGGTATCGATAGCCTTGTATTCAGTGACTCCGCCTGGTCACATGGCAAGTATTTGATTGGAGTCCCAGACCGGGGCATAATGATTTCTAAAAATTTCCAGAAGGTTCTACAGAGTTCTATTCGTTCTATTCGACTACACTTGGGCTTACATGTCATCAGGACTGTCACCAATCAGCTTAGCGACCCCGAAAACTATGGATTTGACACTAATGTCAGTCATTTTGGACATTTTTCTTTGCACCCCTTCTCACCCCCCATGCTGATGGGGGCTGAACGTGGACTTAAATTGCATCGGGAGTGTCACTATTCATCTCAGCGACCCTGAAAACTATGAGTTCAACAGTAATATCGGTTGTTTTCGATTATTTTTACATGTCACCCCCTTCCCACCCCCACCCCTAGGGGTGCGTTGTATTCGACTACACTTGGACTTAAATGTCATCGGGACTGTCACCAGCTTAGCGACCCCGAAAACTATGGATTTGACACTAATGTCGGGCATTTTGGACATTTTATTGTTCACCCCTTCTCACCCCCCATGCTGATGGGGGCCAAACATGGACTTACACAGCATCGGGAGAGTCACCGTTCATCTCAGTGACCCCGAAAACTATGGAGTCGACACTAATATCGGCCATTTTAGACTATTTTTACATGTCACCCCCTTCCCACCCCCACCCCTAGGGGTGCGAGGGGTGTCCTACGCCCACAGTATTTCTAGAAGTGGGATGAGTTGTGAAATCTGAAATCAGCGTGCTGCGGATATTCTGTTTCCAAGCACTGTATCTTGCACCCCTTCTCACCCCCCATGCTGATGGGGGCCGAACTTGGACTTAAACGGCATCGGGAGCATCACCGTTCATCTCAGCTACCTCAAACTATGGATTCGACACTAACGTTGGCCGTTTTTGATCATTTTTACATGTCACCCCCCCTTTGCACCCCCACCCCTAGGGGCGCTAGGGTGTCTTACCCCCACAGTATTTCTTTCCAGAGTGTAAGGCATATGTGTACCAAGTTTGGTGTAAATCGCTCCAGGCATTCCAGAGTTATGCTGGAACATACATACAAACATACACACATTCATTTTTATATATAAAGGTTACAACCCCAAAAACTATGTTTCCAACAGACGAAATATAGAACAACACAAGGTTGTTGTATTTAATGTACAGGTGCACCCCCGGTATCTGCAGGGGTTGTGTTCCTGCCCCACCATGGATAAAAGTGAACCTTCTCCCCCCTGCCGCCCATTACATTTATCTTGTCTACATTCACACAAAGCAATCCACATCTCGCTTTTACAGGATGCTATAAGCAGGAAGCTTACAGACAGGCAAACATGTATCCTACACACTAGAGGGGACGACTTGGCAAATGTTAACAGGAAGCGGGAAGCTTCCTGTTTCTGGTTACTACTTGCCGAGTCATCCCCTTTAGTGTGGAGAGTACCTGCCTGTTTCTGTCTATAAGCTTCCCACTTAGGGTGTCCTGTAAAAGCAAGAGACTGATTGCTTCATGTGAGGACATTAATGAAAGATGTGGGGATGGGGGGGGGGAAATGGGGGACACCAGGGGGTTGTATTCATACAGTCCAGGGAAGTCTTATAGTGTTGAATCATCTTTGGCAAGAGAATGGATGTGTTAATCTTCTCAGTTAAAGGGAACTGTTGATATTTTTCTTATTACTTAAGACAGTGCTCTTCAAACAGGTGGGTCATGACCCACCAGCCTGCAGAGCACTGCCCCGTTTCATTTTAAGGGGCTTGGAGCAGGGGAAGGCAGCGATGCACTCTGCAGGATTGCGCCACTGCCTACACAGAAGGGGGCCCTTTTCTAATTACCTGAAGATAGCGCCAGGCTCTGTGGGGATGCTGGGAGCCCTGCGGAAAGCCTCCAAAGGGCTCCCCAAGGCTCCAGTGTACTTCAACATGTCATCAGAAACCACTTCTGGTTTTGTGATCGCAAACCAGAAGTGGCTTCTGATCACATTTTAAAGAACGTTGGAGCCTTGGGAAGCTCTGCAGAGGCTTCTGTGGGGCTCCCTGCACCACCACCCTAGAGCCCGTGCTATCTTCAGGTAATTAAAAAAGGGCCCCCTTCTGTGCAGGCAGTGGCACGATCCTGGGGATCGCGTTGCTGCTGTAGCCCGCCCCCTCAAACAGGAGGTTTTCTCCTCCCACGGAGGACTTTGAAGACCACTGACTTAAGAATTTTCAGGGTCTTGCAGTACAGAACGATAGTTGCATAACACAACATGTTGCCCATCTGAAGTGCAATGAACTCTGGAATTGAGAGATCAAGTCGATCATGTGGCTTTGCTGTAGGAAAAATGTTAAAATTATTCTTGCCAGAATTTATTAATAGCCAGTGCACTGGGCTGTGTACAACCATCTGCCTTTCCCCCTCTTTATTGCATTGCCAACTCAGTGGACATCAGGAAGAAACTGACCCTTCTCTGCTGATTGCTAAGCATTACATTCCTTCCTTCATCTCTGCTCCTGGTTGCCACCAAATAAAGCCTTTTAAAAAAACATTCTGAAATCTTGTGGGACAGTGCCAGTTGCAGTCATTCCCCCAGGTGAGCGGAGCTGTGCCTCCAGTAGGCCCCAATCCTCGTGGTGGTGGCCAGCGCTGGTTCTGTCACTCCAGCAGGCTCTCGGAGGTGCAGGGAAGAAGCTCCCAGCGGAACAGTAAATGCTATTCGAACAGTAAGCTTCATTTGCGCCAGGGAAGGATTTTCCAGTGCACAGCAGTCTCCTGTCTTAAGGCCGCTGTTGTAGGGCAAGGCAAATTTGTCCTTTTGGCAAGTGAGCTTAGTTGTCTTTTTGTTCCGCAGCCTCTTCTCAAGGCCCCCACACCGCTGCTCCATGTGGCCTCCTTGGGACAGAAGCAAGGCATTCTGGGAGCCCAGCCCCAGCTGCTCTTTCAGCCTCATCGGATCCCACCCCTCTTTCCTCAGAAGCGTAAGTGTTGCTGCATATCGTGATGGAGGAGCAGGACAGTAAAAAATATTCAGCTCTAGAGATTTACGGCCAAATCCTGTCCCATTTTCCAGTGACTTGCCAGCGAGGCATGCACTGCACCCTGCAATAGGGGGCAGTCCCAGCGGCCTCTTCCATGTGCTCCCTTTCCTCAGGGCTGCATTGCAGCTGCACCGCAATTGGAAGTTGGATAAGGTTGGGCCGTTACTGAGAGGCAGGGAGTGTGGTGTTGCATAGTGGCAGTGGCAGAGGCACGACTCTCTCATGGAAAGCTGAGGGGACAAACTGGCCCATGGCCTTGGTTCTCAGTCTTCTTGGGAGTGTGTTCAGGGGCGGAGCAAAGGCAGCAGCAGGATCCCCAGGATCGCACTTCTGCCACCGTCAGGGGAAGGTATTCTCCACATACCTGAGTGAGGGGTGTGGGGAGCCCAGCGGCCCTCAAAGTAGGAAGTAGGTGCTGATCGCCTTTTTAGAGGCCAGTGCTCTCTCAGGCGTGTGGAAAACACCCACTCCTGTTGCTGGCAGCAGTGCCATCCTTGATACTGAGTTGCTGCCTTACCACTCCCCCATTAAAAGGTGTGACGCCCCAGTTTGAAAATCTCTGGCCTGCCGGACCAGGCAAGCTCTCCTGGTTAGTGCTAGCAGGAGCTATGATGCCACCCTGGGGGTATTCACTGTAAGGTATTTGGAGATGGCAACTTGTGTGTGTGTGTGTGTGTGTGTGTTGGTGCTCTGCTTTTTCAGTATGGGATAAATGTTCCTTTCGCTTGGTCTGCATGAGCACATCACTTACTTTTGAGTGCAGTTCAAGGTGTACCTTAAAACCCTGAAGTACTTTGGGTCCAGGACTGCCTGCTTTCACAGCCCTGCCCTGCCTGGTGTGTTCATGGGCAAGGCCTTACTCTTAATGGTGTTCAGGCTATGGCTCCTCTTCCCTGAGGAAGCTCCAGTGGCTTGCTCTTTTTTGCCTTAAGCTGGAGGGTATTTTGGTGTTTGAGTAATTTTCCTTCAAATTTTAGCTGAAGCTGGTATGCAGTTTTGTTTAGCTTAAACTGTTATGTACTTTACTGATGTTATGTGATCTTGTGCACGGGATGGTGTCTTTAAGGGGAGATGTATTGGGAGCAACAAATGAGATAGATGTGCCAAGTAAAATATAAAATTAAGTTAGTGTGTGTTGGGGAATGCTGATAATGACAGTTCAAAGTAATCTTGGATCCTAACCCAGTAAGGTCGCTGGATTTTTCAGGGTTTAGAAGTAAGGCCCTGAATGTGTTTCTTCCTCAGCTATGAGCCTTTTCCAGGCATCTCCGTCACTTCACCTGGGTCACCTTGGGAGATACAGTGGTCGGGGTCCAAAGGGAAGGCAAGACACAGGCAGATGGTAAGCATCATAGGTTAGCACGAAATTCCTCTTCCTTCGGCTGGAAAATGTTCAGAGAAGTAATGTCTCATGCTTGGACCTGGGTTTTCTGTGCCAGGAAACATACAGAAGTCTTGGGCCAAAGTCTCTCCACTCCCATGCCTCTTCCCTTCAGAAGTCTCTACATGTTCTCTTGCACACGCACAGCCCCTTCTTCCCAAGCAGGAGGAGTCCTGATGCCACGCTCTGGGCCGTTCTCAACCCACTCTGCCAGGATATGATTCAGCTCTTCCCCCCCCCCCCGCCTCTGTGGTGTTTTAACTTTTCAACAACTTTTCCCGCCTTTGAACTTTCCAACAACTTTGTGGTGTTACTGGAAATGAGGGCTGCAGTTGTGATTCCCCCACCCTGTCCTTGCCCTAACCTGTAATGGTTCTTTAGCTCTCCTTAAGGTGTTTAATGTCTCATTTAATCAGGATACCTAATTTGAACCTCTAGCTTCAGAAGCACTTATACTGCTGGATGTCAGTTGCTGGGGATGGGTGGGAACAATGGGATCCCTAGAAACATCTGGCTTGCCACAGGATGCTAGATGAACATGTTGCCTGATCCATCAAGACAGTAATGTTCTAACTCCATTGAAGTTAGCAGCTGTCGAGCTCTAATGCTTCTCTTCTGTATTATTGGGATTGCCACACTTACATATCAGCTAAGCAGCGTCTAGTCCAACTGCACCTTTAATGGGAGGTGTTAATGGCCACAATCCTCTACCGATCTGTCAGTGAATGAAAGAACAGTTATGAATGAATCGTTGACGTGGATGAGCAGTGGAACAACCTCAAAATGCCTCTAAATTAGGCTAACAGTAACCATGAGACAGAACTTTTTCAAAGAAAATAGATATCAAGTAAAAGGACATTTAATTCCCTGTAGTTTTGCTTAGAAGATAGGTAAAGGGACTTGCAAACAGTACTATTTGGAGAGAGAGATGGACGCTTCCAGAGCAGTTGGGAGACTTCTTGGCTCAGCCCAAAAAGAGTTGCCCAGGTGAGCAACTCCTGAGGGTCATCTGTGTGACCTCACGTCTAGGGCAGCGATGGTCAGTGGTCCTCGTCTCTGTGGTCAGTGCAGTCTTTTCCAGATTTGGCTTAAAACCCCACTGGCTGCTGTTATTATGGGCCCCCATGACTTCTTTCTAGTGTTTGGGTACCCATTTAGCCAATCACAGTTTGAGTCACCAGCTTTGGTGTCCTGCCCTTCCTAAAGTGTTGTGTGGTGGTGCTGAGCACTGCTGAGCACTGCTGCTTGGAGGGGTTTGCCTTTCAGTTCCATGTGTGGCCCTGGCTGCCTGCAGCAAAATCACATTTTTTATTTTAAAAGATTGTATCCCACGCTTGTGCTGTCTTTCAGGGATGAGTTCGATTCCAAGAAGCGGAAGCAGAAGGGTAATGAACCTTGGGGAGTGAAAAAGCCACGGCACGAACCCCCCCAGTATCGGGTCCAGTTGGCTTGCTACACTGCAAACAGGTGAGAGCGAGGCAGGACGGAGCTCTTTAGGGAAAAGTGGGGTGGATCTTCCCGTGCTGAGGGTGGAAATGTGGCATGTTCAACAACCATCTTGCGCAGGCAGGTGACCCGTTCAGAAACTGAGTTCAGTTCAGGCTCAGGCTCTTTGGGTCAGACACTACCTTTGCAGACACTTCAAAATGGTTTTGAACAAGTTTAGATGCTTTTCATGCAGAATTCATTTTGCTGGCAATGTAGTTCTGTAAAGTGGAATGGTCGTGTCTTATTTTAACTATTTTGCATTTTAAATTTTTTTTTGCCCCCAAAATATATGCCACAGAATGTGATACAGAAGAACAAAGCTAAGCCAGCTGCCTGCTTGAATCTGCTGCCACTGTGCGCTCCAAGCAGCCTGGCTTCAGGTTCTCCTGGTGCCTGAAGCTGTGTGGCAAATTCTGCCCACTCTCACCTTGCCTCCTCTTCCCCCACTTCCTCAAGTGGAAAAGGAAGAGGGGGAGGGAGGTAGAACAAAAGGAGTGTGGAGGAGAGGGAAAGGCTGGGCTCCAGCGTCTTTGACACTTTGGTTCACGACTCCTCCACATTTTCTTTTCAGGGAGTGAGTGGGAGGAGAAGCGGTGGAGGTGAGTGGCTGGCTGTGAGCTCCCCTGCCAGTCTGCTGCCTGAGGCAACTGTCTCAGTCAGCCTCATGGATAGGCTGCCCCTGTGCACATGTATTTATTTAATTTATTTATTTGAAGAATTTGAAGAACCCGCCTTTCCTATGCCAAAGCAAATGCCCAAAGCGGCTTACAGAGAACACAACACAACACTTATGTAATCATAATAAGTAAAACCTAATAAGTAAAACACATTAAAACAACATATTAAAACTACAACAAATTAAACATTAACGGGAACACTGAGAGTGAACAGGAATGAAAGCTAGACCCAATTCTCCACATCAGCATGTATTGGAGGGTGGGAAAAACAATTGACCAGGGGAGTGAAACAGACTATGACAATATACCAGAGGGCAGACAGCCACACGGTCATCCCAAGGCCAGACTAAATAGAGCCCTCTCCGAAAGGCCATGAGGGAGTGTTTAGTTCTTAGTTCTTCTGGTAGGGAATTCCATATTTGCGGAGCTGTTACAGAGAAGGCTTGCCCCTGAGCTGCCATCCCTTTAGCTTGGGACAGAGGGGGCACTTGCAGGAGAGCCCCTTTAGATGATCTGAGAGGGCGAACAGGTATGTGAATGAGCAAACGGCTTACGCTCTGGGTGAACAGTGGCTTGACTGAGTTGCAGGATGGGCTAGTGTCGTCATCATCATCATCATCAATCCTTTATTGGCATACATAACAAACACAACAGTAGATACAGTCCTATAGTGAATAAACAACATGCATGAGGCCCAATATACCCATTGTATTTTATCCCACATAAACCATAGGCTTATAGTAATTAGTATAGAAATTAGTAATTTCTAAAGTAATTCATTTGCCACTATCTGCTGCAGGTGAACCACCACCAGCTCTGTTATTCCCTGAGAAGAGTCATTCTGTAGATAATTGTATTTTGGCAGCATTAGGGTTTTCCTTCCTATCTGCTAAGATCCGATTCAAATACTTGGCTCTGCTTTTGTCATATAAGTGACAATAAAGGAGCAAAATCAGAAGTCATCATCCTAAATCTACCAAAGACAACTTCCGATGGTAAAACATTAAATCTGGCCAGTGAGAAAACGTGGATGTTCCTCAGGGCTAGTTAAAGAGGAAAAATCTCCAGCCATCTGCCCATGTTTCACTGCCACCTTCGTGTTTAAGGGGGAGGAGGCCCTGTTTGCCACAGAGTACGGATTTTGGCATTGTGTATGCAAAAGTCTTTGCTTCATGTGCTGATAACCTTCTGATTGGGGAATGGCTCAGCTCTTTGGTTCCACTGTAGTTAGCCATTTTGAAGCAGAGCTTTCTAAGAGCATTTGATGGAGGAGGCTCCGTGGCTTTAAGTGTTAGTCAGTAACGTCGCGGGGGGGGCACACCAAGTGATGTGCATGGGAGGGGGAATGATCTAATTCTAACCAAAATGGCAAAAATCTTTTTGTTTTTGAGTAATGCCATCATGTTATATACTGTACTGTTTGATGCAGAATTTACTGAATGCAGTGAAACAAATCACATTGAAATACCTTTATTCTATCAAAAATTATAACCAAAAGCAGTGCGAACCTAGACTCATACAGATTGTCTCAAACTCCTGCAGGGGGCCATTGTGAGAAAGCTGCCAGGGATTAGACCGCAGAGAACGTTCTCAGGATCACCCCCTACAGCAGTTTGTCTATGGGAGTCTAGATTCTCACTGTTCCTAAACAAAACAGAAAAAATGCTCCCTTCAGCACAGGTTCTGAAGACAGAAAGAGTTGAGTTATTGCAAGGGGTGGGGAAGAGATTTGAAGAGATTTCTCTTTCTTCTGAGAAGTGCTGGTAATTGAAATCATGGTTACAGAAACTTCTGTACTTTCCATTCTGTTTAATAAAGTTAGCAAGCATGTAGAAGTAAAGCAACTGTTCCTTAATCAAGGATTTTCAGAGCACTTTAAAAAAGATAGCTTCGTTCTGGATTTCAATGCTGCTATGTTTATTATCGAAGGCTTTTTAAAGCAGTTTGGAAAAGCAAGCACGGTCGTGGATTGTGGATTTCAGTAAATTTGATGCTCATTCAAACTATTTCAAGCAGTTTAAAACAACAAGATGGGTTGTGGGTTCTGTGACTGTAGCCCTACTCCCTTGATGGTCTTGGAAGCATTTGGTTCATTGAACCACTTGGGCTTTTTAGTGTTAGTTTAAGAACAAATTTGACCATGATGTAGTTGTGCAACAGCATGCAGACCTTACATGGTCCCTGCTCTGCCTATATTTACAGTGATTCCAATTGATAAACATGATTTACAATTGATTAAAATGCAATTTTTGAATAAGAACACATGACACCACTTTCAGCCATTTTTATTTCTGGACTAGCTTTTTGTGACCCGGCGTTGCCCGGGGGCAGAAATTATCCCCAGGCTCTATTAGGAGGAGGAATGCGTTTGTTCTGCAGTGCACCCCCACCTCTGGGGGCGTAAGGGGGGCCCTACCCCCACAGTATATCTATCCAGATCGTAAGGAATAAGTGTACCACGTGTGGTGCACATCGTTCCAGGCGTTCCAGAGTAATGGTGGAACATACACACAAATATGCAAACCTCCCTCAAAAGCATGACATAGTGAGATCCATATATAGACATATAGAACCCGTCCCTGAAATAAAACAGTATTTATGACCTGGAACCCACAATGCACACTATCACTGTGAAATGAATGAGGAAACAGGGACACCATCAACTAAGAGAGCAACATGAAGGTCCCACTTACTGTCTGCAGGTCCTGTGGCAGGATAGCCCTGATGTATGAGAAACAGGCAGAGGTGGCCTGTTAGCTCCCTGGACATAGGCCCCTCTCAGATCTGACTGGCTGCTGGAACTCTCTGGATCCTGCTCTTTCCACCCTGGCCCACTCAGGCCACGCAAACCAAGCAGTTTAGTTTCACTTTCTGTTCTGCCTCTGTCTGGTAGCTGAGCTGCTGCAGAATCGTCTGTGACCACAGGGTGGCAGCAGACCTGTAGCCCAATGCAATCCCCTTGGTTCCTGACGATCCGGGCCCCCTCCCTGAAAAACGGGGGGCTGTAGGGGGGTCTGACCCCCACAGTGATTCCTTCCAGGCTGCAAGGTACGTATGTGCCCAGTTTCGTGGCCGTGGGTCGAGGGACAGAGACGTGTATAAGGAACATACATACATACCCACACACCCACGTCCGTTTTTATATATATAGATAACATTGATATTTCCCCACCCCCTAACATTTTTTTAGACTACCTCTACCAATGAGGTGTTGTTATGACACAGCAGGGAACCAATAAGGTTCAGCTCTCGTTAGTATGAGTCCGCTCTCATTTCCATGTATCAGACCTAATACTAGAACTTCTATTTAATTCTGTGAATGTCATCAAATTGGCCATGGGTTTTTTGCTGGTTACTGATTTGTTGGGTGATCTATACTATAGTAAAATAAATAAATACTGGGGGTGACACCTACCCTAGTGATAACACTGCGTTTAGGTTGTGCATATTGTTCCGGTCCACTGCCCTCTACTTCCTTAGAGACGCACATGAATGGACCCCGTGTGTGACCAAGCTGGCTACACAAGCCCCCAACCTGTCAGCACACTGAGGATTTTCTTTAAGGGGAAGAAACTGGCCCTGTGAGCCTTGGCTGTTCCGTCAGACCTCTGGCACCTTCAATCAATCAATCAATCAATCAATCAATCAATCAATCAATCAATCA